>CM034153.1:714595664-715006517 GCA_019776745.2 Taxus chinensis | reverse complement strand
ATTCTGCATCCACCCATTTTTCATCTTAGCATACTTCAATCGGGTGTATGTAAATTTACATGTATCTTTTTTCTTGTCTTTTGCTGTGAATCATTTTTTTGGATATTCACCATTTGTTCGAAAGTCCATTTCGGAGATTCGCCACCCATTCTATAAATTTTTTTAGAGTGGGGGTCTTAAAGTGAACCCTATAAGGTATGCATCTTCTATCTACTTTATGCTATCGAGTTTTCACTCAATAACATAAAGTGGGGGGAAAATGCAGACACAAAATCTATGCACTTGGGTACATTTCGAGGTCCTAAACAATACTAATATATACATGATTCCTAGGAAAGAAAACTAGTGGTTGACAACTCCTTTGAGCCTTTTGGTTACTATATTTTAGACTTTACTTGATTTACACATCTTACAGCTCTGTCCACATTTAACTGATTTATCTATTATGACCTCGAACACTAGTGCCCAACTAGGACAAGAGTGCCCAGACACTCCTATCCATACTGTGTGCTCCTACCCTTCTTTATATTCTTCTTACTCTTTTGGGTCCTTTTCCCCTTTTGGTCACCTTTTCAAACTTTGGGTTGGCATTTCAGTTGTCAATTATGAAACTCAAACAAGGGAATCATATATATACTCAGTTACTACTCTTAAATAGAGGTCCAATCATCATAAGTATTATCTATCATCAACTAAGCTTGCATCAAAGGAATAAGAGAATTATAAGGACATATCTACCACTTTCATACAAGGGACAAGGGATGCATCATTATACATATACAACATAGGAGGGGAGTTCATTCTAATCCATTACACAAATTATACATACTTGGTGCATTCTATATCTAGCTCGCTATCATCGTGCAACTTGCACAAGGGAAACCTATGAAATCATTACACACAAAAGCACAAAGAAACTACATGGAGTCTAAGACGTAGTGCAATGCTCAGTCATAAGTTCACTCCTTAGGTGACCGCTGAGGTCAGTCTGACTCCCCATTCTGCATCTTCTTTATTAGGTTTTATGTGGTTTATGGGAAAGTGTAGGTAGATATCTACTTTACATGTTACATGTATGACTGACGACATTACAACAAAATCAAAGTGATAAAGAGAGATCAACAATGAAGCTCATCTAGCCTAGAAAAGACTAGAACTTGAGCATCTAAGTAGTCATTAGCACCCATAATAGTCACTAGCACCCATGGCGCTCTTGTCCTCTTGTGAGAACTTCTATCCAACACAATTATGAGTCCCATAACCCTTGGTGATCCTTGATGACATTGTTTCTAGTCTGTTCCATCAGTTACTCAGTCCGAACCACTCCCATATTACACGAAATCAGCTAAGTCATCTTCCCTCTTTCATTTGCTTAGGGTTTCATATATTTTAATACTTTTTTCTTGTCAATTACTGTATTTTATTATTAGAATACTATTTGTTACAATATTTACTTTGAAATTAAGGTTTAACTCAATTTAAATTAAATCAACAACAAGCGGGAGCATCTGATAGAGAATAAGTCTCTGGTGAAAAGGTTCACCAAGTACACCTATGATGGTGCGATCTCCAATCCATACAAGACATGCCTAGAGAAATGGTATAATAGGATGCACGAAACATTTGAAAATGAATGACGCATACCAAGGGAATTGCTAGCAGTATTAGAGGGGCAGGCAGAGTTGGCAGTCATACAACACTTCTGCCTTAGCAATTTTTTGTTGAACAATGGAGGGATGGGGCCATGGGACAAACTTCCATTTGCATTCACTACCAATTATTTCAAGGGCGCAGTTGACAAAATAAAATATTCACAACCACTTAGGTTCAATGTGGAGAAAGTGGACTATTAATATAACACACTGCATAAGACATATTGGTATGCATCTAATTAGCCATATGAAGAAACAATGGAGTCAGACAATATGGACCTGAACCCCATTATGACCTTGATAATTGGAAAGGAGGCATGCAGAGTCTATGTTGAACTATGTCCAAAGATCCATGATGGTAAGATGATGGATGTGCAAGATACCACCCTCATGCTACCACTATTGAAGAAGACATATGTGAGGATTCCTAAGGAGATGAGCGAGTCCACTCCTTCTGTGGAAGAAGAAGAAGAAGAAGATGAAGAAGAAGAAGAAGAAGAAGAAGAAGATGTATAATTTGTGTTGAATCATACCAAAAGGAAGAAGATGCATAGAAGGTGCCGGGAAGCAAGGTACTTTACACACCACTCAGTTATCTCTAGATAAACATGTGCGCATACCTAGTCCAATACATAGGGAGAAACCTCATATTATTCATAATTTTGAATGAAGAGGAACACTTGGAACAACTTATGCATGAAGAAAAACATCAAGAGAATTTAGAGCAAGAACATGAAGAAGTCTAGGATCAAGAGAACAAGTATGAAGAGGAGCGGTGAAGAAGAAAATATGGAAGAGCATGAAGAAGGGCATGAAGAAGAGCACGATGAGGAGGAACCCCATAAACAAGGAAGTGGAGAAGAAAAAGGTGTGGGGGAGGAGACAAGACATGCGCAAGAGACACCACACATGAAGCATGCAGGAGGAAGGAGGCCAAGGCAGACTCCGTCGGTACCCCCAGAGATGTCGTAAAATTGATGATTCGACAAAGCTTCTAAGGGACAAATTTTAGAATTTGGTGCCCACTGACGATCTATTTTTTTGATAAATGTTTAATAAGGCCAAAGCATATGCACACATAAGGAATATGCTCTCTTGGAGTTTACAAACACATATGGAGGAGCCAAAGTTTGAGGTAAGAAAAGAGTCGAATTTTGGAGCTTAAATTGGAGAAGGAACCAGGAGCAATGTTCCCTATAATAGACTCTACTCAATTCATGGATGAGCAAGCAAGCAATGCTCTAAATAAGATGGCCGTTGAGTTAGGAAGGAGGAACATTGACAAATGGGCCACAATAAGGAAAATGTAGAAGGATACATAATAGAAGGATAAGAAAAATCAACGTATGTTAGAGGAGCTGAGTGATGTAAAGAATGTGGTGGCAAGTGTATACAATAAACTAACTAACCTTGTAGATAATATTGCGCACGCAATGCTCAGATGTTGTAGGCGTAGGATAGACTAGACCACAACACATAAATGGATTACTTGGAGGAACTGGTACATCTAATGTTGGTGAAGGTGAATAATAGGAAATGGTCTACAACAGAAGATATAGCTAGTGAAAATTAATTCAAGGTGGAACAAAATTTAGAAGAATACAAAACACTTGGCGCAGAATTGAAGGAAGCTTGTACCAAAGGATGAAAATATTTTTGCTAACTTCTAAGACATCTCAATGATCCTAAATGCACGCATTTCTAAGGACGATGTAGAAATGAAGAAACTAAAAACCTCACTATTAATGAATAGAGCTGAGCACGATAAGCTATTACATGAAGTTAGTGAGAATAAAGAATCAATAAAGGTAAAACATGACAAAGTGAAAAAAACGGCTTGGCGAGGTGTAAATAATGGTGATGTGTAAGGTGGATGGTTTGGAGGGCATTGCCACTGAATGGGATGTCACGTTGAAGGATATACAAGAGAAGGTTGATGGGTTAATTCTAGAGAGAATACTAGATATTGCTTGAGATGGCTTCAGACAAGGTACCTAGTGATCTTGAGGAATGGAAACAGCTAGGGAATGGGATAAACTTAGAGTTTCTAGAATTTCCACCTTCACCATAGTCTAATTTTTGATGCAAGGTGGAGGAGCACATTATTTATTCTTTGATATTCATTAGGAGATTGCCCCTATCATTTTAAATATTAATTCAGAAATTATTTCAGGCATTCTTCCATTCTTTCATTCTTGTGTTGTCGAGGATGGACAATATCCCTAGTGAGGGGTAATGTTGGGCTGACAAAAGTGGATAAGTATGAGCCATGTGCAAAGGTGAGTGCAAAAGTATAAGACATGAGATGATACAAGTATAGACGATGACGCACAAAGGTCTGCATGTAGGGGAAAAAGAAGATAACGCGTGAAGGTCTGCACACATGAGCATAATACATGAGTTAGTCAGATTTTGGAATGGCCTAAAAATAGGAAAGGCAAAGATAGTGTGAAAAGCAGAGAAATTCTATAATTGGATAAAAGAAGCGTTAAAGCACATGCAAGGGTGTTGGATAAATATAGAGTACACATGGCCAAATGCAACTAAATATAACATTAGCATAGAGATCAAGTAATCTTTTAATATCACACATGGAGAAAGAACAACTAGTTGAAGACTAAAGCACATGTCACAGGTGCATGCAGGCTAAGTATAAGAGAGTCTATTAATAGGAAAAAACATTGTAAAATGATGGACGCCAAGTTCCAACCAGCTATATATAGATGTCATGTCTATGTAATAGAGGATGTGTTGGTTTGTTGAGAGATACATGTATGTGTGTATTATATAACAAAGAGTGCGTAAGAGTATGACATAATGTATGTGAGAGATATGTTTGTAATGTGAGATCTTATGAATGTAATGGATGATCTGTTATGGATTTCCAAGGTTAGGAGAGATGAATGAGGTGTCATTGGCATCCCGATCTTGATATTAACTGTATATGTTATGGAATGAATGATCAAAGATCTTATTATAGTTATCTATGTCATGATTTACTTAGGTTGTATTCTATTTTATGTTGTGAAATGGTTTATGTTATTTGTACATCTTGCATGATCTAACAAGGAGGGACCTGGTAGGTTGTGCACACTTCGGGTGAACACTTGGACATTAGTCTAAGTGATGTGCCATTGTGCCCGACTAAGTTGGGTTGATAAATAAAGACTACATAAAGTGTTGATGTTATTTTTGGGTTACATAAGGAATATTTCAATACAAAACACATGAGATTGTAATCCCATTGATAGACATGAAAAGTTTTTTGTTGTTGTAAGTGTATAATTCTACCATCTCAAACACTATGACAAGTACATGAAGTTAAAATAGATTAAGTAGAAAAAAAATCAAGAAGAGGAACAATAAGTTTATGTAAGATTAAAGTGACGAGTTCTAGGAATTACTTGTATGCTTGCATGACAATGAAACACAAGTAGGTTAGTGGAATTTATTAAGCCAATGGAACAAAAATGAAACCTTTTCTTGCTGATACCTTTGGGAAATCTTATTGCCACACCATTAAGATTGAAGTAAAGGCTAACATTACATTCACACCCATAATGCCACTAACTTCCATGTGCAAATGCATTTGATTGTGTACATTCCATGAGTATGTACAAGGGGAGGTAATAAGCTCTCATGTAACTTTCTTTAGCACTAGTGTCAAAATAGAAAACATTAGCTCAATCCTATCATCACACCATAAAAATTGAAGTAAAGGATAACATTAAGTAGAGTCTTTAAGAAACATGTAGAATCAGCCTATGCAAATTTATAATCAATATGCACAAAGACAAGTTAAAATTTGTAAAGGTCCATTATAAACAAAAAAATTTCAACTCCAACCTATGCACAAGCAAAACACAAGAAGAAATGGAAAAATTATGTAAATACCATAAAATTAAAACACATGATACCAATAATTTCTAGGCAAAATGTATATGTTTGTGTAGAATCCATCTAAACATGTGTAAGAGTGTGAAAACCTCAATGTTGCTTGCTTTAACACTACAAAATTAAGAATCCTTGACATCTAACACCACTCAAAGTGAGAGAGCATGTTTGGAGATAAGTATTTAGTGAAAGATTAACCTCTACATGTCATTATTGATAGTATAAATAAAAAATATCAGTGGACAGGACGTGGTGAGACATATGGGGCTTGTAATAGAAGTACACCAACTACCCTTATCCCTTGGACAAGTAGAACATAGAAAAAAGGTTCATGTTAAGTGGTAGTGTGATTTCAAGTATGGTATTAAGATCATGCGTGACATTATCACCGATAATGTAGTGTCACTCAACGTTTATGATATCTTGCTTAGTAATTCATATGCCTATGAATTTGATGTAACCTATAAGTCATGATGTTGGTCCGTAAAACTTAATAGTTCCTCTCACAAACTAGTGTTCCAAAAACATGTCACATTGATATTAAAAAAGCACTGTAAGAAACTTGTATTTCATGAGAAAAAATCTCTCTCATTTCTAATATAACCAACAAAGATGAAAAACTATCTATGTAGATATAGCGTGCCCCCCCTGCCCCCCCCCCCCCAAAAAAAAATTTTAGATAGAGTAGGCCCCATATCTATATATGGGGGAGGAGCATAAGCCGTCACCAAAGTGGCTAGTTATAAGGGCCCTCACCCCGACTCTATATAGATAAAATAGATAATCTAGATAGGGTCCTTTACACTAAGTTTGTGACGATAATAGTTCACCTAGATCCACTCACATATGCTATGAAACATAAAATTGTCGCACTATCACTAATGTAACTACCACAACATCAAGAATTCATAGCTGCAATAATAGTACAAAAATAAAATTTAAAGTAAAGATCAATGCAAATGTTGGTGATAATTACAATTGCTAAAAGTTTCACACGAGATTGAACAAATTTATTAATCACTTAGCTAACAACAATGTAGACAAGCTCCAAAACTGTATGACGAAAAATATTGCCAAAGCATTGAAACTTTGCACTAAAAATGCCATCCACATGACATGCCACAATACCTTAAACTTCGGTCTTGCAACCTTGAAAAAATCACCAAGATAATCAAAGTCAAACTTGTTTGTATGTATGACATTGGATAATCTCCCGATGAATAATTTGGAAGTGAAGATGAAATAAATAGAATAATGTTCGAGACATAAGATGATCCTCACACAAAAGAGTCCACAACAAATAAAAAAGAAGAGTATTGATCCTGAGTTACATTATTTCCATGAAGCATGCTCATCATCTTTTGAAAGTGTGCACTTCAACAAACAAGTCATACTAAACTAGATGCTCTCCCATACCATATTATGGCTACAAACATGTCCATGACCACACTATCAAAGAAAATAATGAAGAATCAACAATGGGAGCCAAATGGCTCCATGCATGCCCTCCTCACAATGTCACAACCAAGGGAACATTAAATCATCATTCCTCTCATTAGGCATGTTATTATCATAACCAATCCATGGTGATTATCATATCTGAAAGATCTTGTATATGCTCCACATGTCAAATATTGATGAAAAATACCTGATGTGTCTTCTAAAGGATGAATGGGTTCCAAAATAACCTTTCTCCACGAATGTATCAAAACTCTTAAGATTGTTTCTTCTCATTGTTCTTGCCTTTTGAAACACTTTTTCAAAAGATGTCCTATTAGGTAAAACCCATTTTACTAGGTTAATTTAGCATTTATTGTATTTACTACAGGTAATTGTGTGTTACTATGTTACTATGGTAACTTGTTTGTTACTATGGCTAAATAGGTTGTTTATTAGCATAGTTATATGGCTATATATTGTTATAATTATTTGTATTATTTGATATTTATGTGAGTGTGTTGTAGCAGCACGTAGGTTGTTGTGTAGTTTTTTAAAACTATATCTATTTGTATATGGTTGTACAATTCCTAGACGTATTGCAACTTTTCTATTACATTGTAATCTGGATGTAATCTTCTTTACTTGATATCAATAAAATAATCACAGGTTACTTCCCTGTTTCCAGTCCTCAGCATTTGGCATCATAACAAGGACTAGGAGACCCTGTGCAAGAATATATGGCTGTAGGAGGAATGTAAGAGGTTTAAAAGGTTTTGGAGAAGTAATCTCCTTCCAGGACAGCCAATGCTTGGTTTACACTGGTCATTTTACATTTGATCAAACACTTGATATTGGCTAGCAACCTGGGTCTCTACTCTCCCACGAGTTGCCTGTCTGAGTTTCATTGGTAGCAGAGTTAGATTTACACCATGGCCGAGCCCTTCACCTCCAATGCCACATCCTACCACAGGCGAGATAAAGGAGTTACATCGAGTTGCTATTTGAGATGGCGAGCTAAGATCATGTTCGACCGAGGCTACACCAACGTGCCGAGCTAGAATAGATCATGTGGGAATACTACCCAAAATATGTGGAGACACAACACGAAAACGAACTCACATAGTATTTAACACCAGATCAAGCTACCCTGCCTTGTGTGGCCGATCTACAAACAACCTTGCACATAAGAACTAACGATAGAGCCAAAACAAAATAGTTACAGAGTCTAAAGCATAATAAAGAAACAACGGTATTCTTGTATTCAGATTTGGTTCTCATAGAAACCTAAACCTCCCTACTCTACCTCCCGCTATGTTGACATCTCCATATGGTGCCATGTTTTCGTTGTAAAGGTCAGTTTTTTTTACTATTGTCCAAATACAATTCCCTTGAATCGTAATTGCATGTGGTTTGAGCACTCTAGTGGTTGGATAGAGAGGCCAAGGGTTTAGTCTCTCCCACAAAGTTTTTTTTTTATAGTTTGAATTTGGAGGTTCAGTTAGCAGAGCCCACTAAACTTAGCGGCCAAAATCATCACTAAAACCACTAATTGTAGCTAAACCCCCATCTAAAAATTGCGGACAAAACCCTAATTTTGGGGTAACAAATTTTGTTCTCCCACTTTTCTTAAAAAAATCATTTTGAGCAATTTTTTTTCAAAGGAAGGGTACTTAAAAATGCATTTTTCTAGCCTTTTATGACCTTCTTTTTGTGGGTTATAACACTAAGAGCCATTATGAGCTCCAGAGGCCATCAAGGCCTTGCAAAATAATTTTTTTGCCTGCCATTTAATTTTTCTACGTAATCAACTATAATACTATATATTCAGTGTATTTTTACACAGTGTTTTGCTAAAAATCCATATAGTTGGGAATAATATAACCGCCCATTATGACAAACAATGCTGCAAAATTCTTCTTACCAGACTCGTAGCTGCTCTGTGGCGGAAATTACACTATGCGGAAGACCAAAATTTGACCTCAACTTGAGTTTGAAGAGACCTCACTTCTTTTGAATGGTTCCACAACCAGATCACCAAATGATGCATCCCAACAAAAACAATTTGATAAAGCCAATCAAAAGGCCAAAATTATAATCTTGTTCACAGTGTCTGATGATGCGCAACCCCACATTCAAGATACAAAAAAAACCAAATAAGCGTGGGATAAGCTAAGCACCATGTACACGGCTAGAAACAAGAACACAATACTGAATCTGTAGAGTCAGTTATATGCACTCAAATTCAAGCTGAACGAGAAAGCGGAAGCTTTATTGCGGAGAGTTACAAAATTGAGGGCTTCACTTCTAACCCTGAGAGAGAAGGTTACTGATACAACTCTCGTTCTCATTGTTCTGAGAGCACTTCCTATCTCTTACCACATTTTTTGATGACACTAAACTTGTTAGATCGGATAATTACTTTTGACAAGCTAATGAATCTACCACAACAAGAAGAAGCAATATATAACAAAGATGATGAAGAGAAGCATGCACTATCTTCTCATCAGAAAGGAAAAGGAAAAGAAAAATCTTCTCAAAAGTCCCAAAAATAACATCAACAAGGGGACACATAAAATAAGAAATGTCCTATCTATAAATGAGAACATGAGTTGAAAGATTATTTGTTCAATAGATACAAGAAAGGTTCATCAAGAAATTGTTGAGTGTGGAGCTTAATTACTTCAGAGGAAGCTTTCTTTTACATGTTACTGGTTTTGAAAGTGATTGGGATCGGTCAGGGGATAACCGACATTGGTCAGGAGGTGACCGACATCAGTTAGGAGGTAACCGACATTAGTCAGTCAGTGACTGACATCAATCACCTGTGCGACGATGCTTTTTTTCTTTAACGAGAATTAGAATAAATCTCTTGCTTTAAAGATGATTTATTGATTGTAAAAGCATAATTAGATACCTAGAATAGATATATATGCATGTATGCATTGTATGTGGGTATGAGAAAGAAAATAGCAATTGTTTACATGTTAGTTTTCTTGGTGAGCAAGAAAGAGTAGTTGAGTGAGGGAAAAGCATTGAACATCATGTGAGGTGTTGGAAGACAACAGTTCTTCATTGTATTTCCGATGTAAAGCACTAAATAATAATATTGGTTGTTTCTTGGTGGACATAGCCCACACTGGGTGAACCATGTTAAATATGGTGTTATCTTTCTCTTGTTTATTTTATCTTCTGCCTTATTTCCGCATTCATTGCTTGTATGCTTTATCTGATTTAGATGTGTGCAACAATGTTATATGGTTTAACCCCAACAACTGGTATCAGATCTTTGTTTGGAGGTTTTGTGTGTTGAAAATATTTACTCACAGAGGGTTTTTTGATTGAGTGGGAGCAGAGCAATGGCAGAAGATAGTAAATACCAAGTAGAGAAATTTGACGGTTGTAATTATCAACTATGGAAGATGCAGGTGGATGATTATTTGTATCAGAAAGATCTATACTTACTGTTGGATGAACATGGACAACTGAGCATGATGATTGATGAAGAATGGAAGGTTCTTGATAGAAAGACTCTGGGATTTATAAGATTGAGCCTGACAACATCAAGTGGCTTTGAATTTTACAGATGTAAAAACCACAGTAGAGTTGATGAAATATTTAGCAAATTTGTATGAAACTCCTAGTGCTTCAAATAAGGTTTATTTGATGAAAACATTGTTTAATTCTAAGATGCAAGAAGGTGGATCTATATCTAATCATTTGAATGATTTCTGGTCTATTGTAAATCAATTAAAATCGGTAGAAATTCTATTTGATGATGAAGTGAAAAGAACTTTTATTCTTATGCTCTTTGCCAGATAGTTGGGATAACTTGGTAATGGCTGTTAGTAATACAACGACTGCTTCTAAAGGTTTGAAATTTGATGATGTGGTTAGTGTAATCCTTAATGAGGAAATACGTAGGAAATCCTCAGGAGAAGCATCATCTGGAAACACTTTAACTGTAGAAAGCAGAGGAAGATCTAAGGAGAGATCATCAAAGAGCAAGAAGAATGGGAGATCAAAGTCAAGACATGGCAGATCTAGATCTAGGTACAGAGATTTACTTTGCTAGAATATTGGAAAGAGAGGACACGTAAAGAAGGAGTGTTGGTCTAAGGAAAACAAAGAGAATCATCAGACAAAGGTAAAGAAAAAGGTAAAGAGGAAAACATTGCAAGTGAGGTAAAACAAGATGCCCTTATTCTCTCCTTGGATAATAAATTAGAATCTTGGGTTTTAGATTCTGTAGCTTCTTTCCATGCTACCCCTAATAAGGGTTATTTTAGAAATTATGTTCAGGGTGATTTTGGACAAGTTTATTTAGGAGATGATGAGCCATGCAATATTACCGGTAAAGGTGATGTCTTATCTAAAGTTGTAAAATGGAAATCCATGGGTATTGAAAGATGTGAGGCATGTGCCAAGCCTCAAGAGAAATCTAATATCTGCAGGGCAACTAGGTGAATTTGGATGCGTGGTTACATTCACATCTGATTCTTGGAAGGTTACCAAGGGATCTCTTGTTGTGAGGTAATCGTAGGACACAATTATATTTGTCTACTTGTGTTACTGATTCCTTTTCTGTGCTATCTACTACAGTTTCAGATGCAACCATGTGACATAATCGACTAGGCCATATGAGTGAAAAAGGAATGCAGATCTTAAAGGCTAAGGGTAAGTTATCATATTTGAAACAATTAGATCTTGAATTTTGTGAGCATTGCATATTTGGAAGAGCAGAAGAGAGTGAGATTTCTCAAGGTTGGGTCAACAAAGAAGGAGCATAAATTGGAGCTTGTACACTCAGATGTGTGGGGACCAGCTCAAGTAGCTTCTATTGGAGGATCCCAATATTATGTGACTTTCATTGATGATGCCACAAGGAAGGTATGGATTTATTGTATTAAGCGTAAATATGATGTTTTTAAGACTTTTAAAAGGTGGAAAACCCTTGTGGAAAATGAAACAAACTTAAAATTAAAGTGCCTTAGATCTGAAAATGGTGGTGAGTACTGTAACAAGGCTTTCTAATGATTATTGTTTAGTGAATGGAATACAAAGAGAAAAAATGGTTCCTAGAACTCCATAGGAGAATGGAGTTGCAGAAAGAATGAACATGCCAATCATGGAACAAGCTAGAAGCATGAGGATACATGTCAGTTTTCCTTTGAAGTTTTGGGAAGAAGCAGTGGATACAACAATGTACTTGATCAACCATGGGCCTTCAACAACATTGGATGGTGGAATACCAGAAGAAGCTTGGTCTGGAAAAGAGGTAGATTTTTCTTTTCTTAGAGTTTTTGGCTCAGAAGATTTTGTGCATGTTGATAGGGAAAATAGGAAGAAGTTAGATGCTAAATCTAAGAGATGTAATTTCATTGGTTATGGCTCTGGTGATTTCAGATATCGATTTTAGGATTTAGAAGATTCTAAGATTGTTAGGAGTTGTGACGTTGATTGGAATGAAAATATAATGTACATGGATCAGGTTTTAGTGCCTAAACATGAATAGGTTGAGGAGATTTTTAAAGACAATCAAATTTCAGACCTAAAGCAGACATCCACAGACACCAACGTCAGTTCTATAGAAACTGATGTCGGTCAGGCTAACAGGCATCAGTAGACAGGATTGGGTTTAGAATAGACAGAGAGTGGAACCGACGTCAGTAGTCCTCGAAATGATGTCGGTAAGGCAAATATAGTCGCTCGATAGACAGATGAACCGTGGTCGGTTACAAAACCACAGTTGGTTATAGGTGACCGGCGTCGGTTGCTAACAAAGATTGACATGAATGTAGAACATGCACATAATGAGCCCCAAACACCCCAAATCTCAGTGAGAAGGTCACAAAGGGTAAGTAGACCTCCAGAGAGATTTTCACCTTCCTTTTCTTATTTATTATTGACTGATAGTGGTGAGCCAAAAATATTTGGAGAAGCAATGTAGGTAGATACCCACGAGCAGTGGGAGCATGACATGGATGAGGATATGGACTCCTTTGAAAAAAATCAGACATGAGATTTGGTCAAGTTGCCAACAGGTAAGAAAACTCTACAAAACAAATGGGTTTACATAATCAAGGAAGAAGAGGGTGCGCTGAAAAGGTACAAGGTGAGGCTTGTGGTGAAGGGATTTACACAGAAAGTAGGTATTGAATTTGATGATATTTTTCTCCTGTAGTTTAGATGACTTCTATTCGTACTATTCTAAGTTTGGTTGTAACAAAAGATTTACATTTAGAACAACTTGATGTTAAGACGGTTTTTCTTCATAGTGATTTGAAGGAAGATATTTATATGTAACAACTGCTTGGGTATGAAGTCAAGGGTAAGGAGAAATTTGTGTGCATGTTGAAAAAGAGCTTATATGGGCTCAAGCAAGCTCCAAGGAAATGGTATTTGGGATTTGACAATTTTATGCATGAGCATGGTTATATGAGATGTGAATCTGACCATTGTGTTTATTTTAAGAAGCTTAAAAATGGGAGCTATGTTATTTTGTTATTGTATGTGGATGATATGTTGATTACAGGATCTAGTATGTAGGACATCGGTAAACTCAAAGAAAGGTTAGCTCACACATTTGCAATGAAGGATTTGGGAGCTGAAAATAAAATCCTTGGCATGAAAATTCATTAAGACATGAAAAATAATAAGTTGTATTTATCTTAGGAAGCTTATATCAATAAGGTGTTGGAAAGGTTTAACATGCAAAATTCAAAACCTGTTAGTACACCTATGGCTGGAAACTTCAAACTGAGAAAATATCAGTGTCCTTCATCACATGAGGAGGTTGAGTATGTGGCACGTGTTCCCTATGATTCAATAGTAAGAAGTATTATGTATGCCATGGTTTGTACTAGACCAGACATTACACAGGTAGTGGGAGTTGTGAGCAGGTTTATGACTAATCTAGGTAAAGAACATTGGAAAGTAGTGCAATGGATTATCAGGTATTTGAGAGGGACATCCGACATGGAGTTATGTTATGAAGGGTCAGGTACTTCTTTACGTGGCTATGTTGATTCAGATATGGACTGGAGATTTAGATGGCAGGAGGAGCACCACTGGATATGTTTTCACAGTAGGTGGAACGCTAGTTAGCTGGATTTTGAGATTACAGAAGGTTGTGGCTTTGTCTACTATAGAGACAAAGTATGTTGCAACTATATAAGCTAGCAAGGACATGATATGGATGAGTAGGTTCATAGAAGAGTTGGGAAAGGAGAAAGAGGATTGAAGATTATACAGTGATAGTTAGAGTGTAATCCATATGGAAAAGAACTCAACATTTCATTTAAGAACAAAACATATTCAGTTGAGGTATCACTTCATACGGAAAGTGTTGGAGGATGGGAAGCTAAAGTTAGAAAAAATCCATACGGATGAGAACCCTACGGATATGCTAACGAAGCCATTGGTAAGGGAGAAGTTGGAGCTTCAATTCACTTCTATCAGTCTTTGAGTTTGAGACTTGAAGAGGAAGAAACAGGCCAAGGAAAAGGATCCAAGAATGGTGATGTACAATACAATGTAACAATTGATCTCCAAATGGGAGATTGTTGAGTGTGGAGCTTAATTACTTCACAAGAAGCTTGATTTTACATGTTTATGGTTTTGACAGTAACCGACATCGATCAGGGGATAACCGAAATTAGTTGGGAGGTGACTGACATCAGTCAGGAGATAACCAACATCGGTCAGGCAGTGACTGACATCGGTCACCTATGCGACGATGCTTTTGTTCTTTAACGAGAATTAGAATAAATATCTTTCTTTAAAGATGATTTATTGATTGTAAAAGCATAGTTAGATGCCTAGAATAGATATATATGCATGTATGCATTATATGTGGGTATGAGAGAAGAAAATAGTAATTGTTTACATCTGAGTTTTCTTGGTGAGCAAGTAAGAGTATCTGAGTGAGGGAAAAGAATTGAACATCATGTGAGGTGTTGGAAGACAAATTATTCATTGTATTTCCTATGTAAAACACTGAATAATAATATTGGTCGTTTCTTGGTGGACGTAGCCCACACTGGGTGAACCACGTTAAATCTGGTGTTATCTTTCTCATGTTTATTTTATCTTTTGTCTTATTTCCACATTCATTGCTTGTATGTTTTATCTGATTTAGATCCATGCAACACTGTTATATGGTTTAACCCCAACAACAATTTCGGACCTCAAAATTAGAAGTCTCATTAAGGAATACCACACTACAAGCAAGGGTAGAAGAAGGGGAACTGGCGAAGGAAACCCCATCAGTAAGGAAAGGTAGTTGAGAAAGAAGATCATTCAGGTAATGAGGAATTCATGTACAATGCCCATTCCAATGAACCATTCACCTCATCTAGTGTTGTTTGGTATGTTGATTCAAGAGTGACCAGGCACAGAGATTGGTTTACTACCATGAGGGACACACCTTAGAAAAACCATGTTTCGTTAGGTGATGATTCTTCTTACATAGTACAATATATTAGGAACATTTCTGTACCTCTTGGTTCACGAAATGTTAGATTAACAGATGTATTATAAGTCCTTGGCTTAACAAAGAATCTACTATCAATTGTCAGCTTCTATATCATAATTTGAAGATTGATTTTGATAGTCACTTTGGTAAGAAAGTATGTTTGATTCAAGACTAATCAAGAGGCTCAAAAATTGTTGCAAAATCCTCAAATGTGGTATGTATGTTCCAGCTTGACTTTTTCCATAGGGATGATAAGAAACTAGTGGCTAATAATGATTCCTCTACATAGATGTGGCATTAGAGACTTAGTCACATTAGTTTCAAATATCTCAAAACACTTCAATGGTATGGTATGGTGAGAGGTTTTCCATATCTTAAGAAGGATATAGATAAGTGTCCTTATTGCCTATTAGGTAAACAACATAGAGCTTCATTCTAGAAGAGTACTTATCGAGCTCTAAGTAAGCTTGATTTGGTTCATATTTATCTTTTCGGTCTGATGCAACCTAAAATTCTGGATGTCAGTATTTCATGATATGTGTTGATGATTATTATAGGAAAATGTAGATTTTTTGTCTTTGTAATAAAAGTGAAGCTTTTGAGAACTTCAAAAATTCAAAGTGGCTGTAGAGAATGAAATTGGTTGATACATCAGATCTCTCCGCTCATATCGAGGGGGGAATTCACTAGTAATGATTTCAAAGCCTACATGTAAGCTCATGGGATTTGTCGACAGATGCCTCCTCCACACACACCGCAACAGAATGGTATTGTTGAGAAAAGGAATCATAATATCCTGGAGATGGTATGCTGCATGATCGATGATTACAAAATAGTGAGTACATTCTGGGACAAAGTAGTAAAGACATTAGTATATTTGTTGAATAGAGTGCCCACAGTTGATTTTGATGGAGTAACACCATATGAAGCATGGTCAAATTTGAAACCATCCATTGCACACCTCAAAGTGTTCGGGTGCAAAGAAAACATGTACATACCCAAGTAGAACATAAATAAGTTGGATATGAAATCTCAGAAAATCATCTTCATTGGTTACAGTGAAGAGGCTCTTGGGTATAAATTGATGGATCAAAAGACCAGAAAAGTATACACCAACAAATATGTTGAGTTATGTGAGAAGAAGGAAGCTGAGACTCCTTCTCCAGACACATTATGTTTGACGTTCCCACTGATGATGACAAGGATGATGGGGATGATGGTGATGACCAGATAGAACCACGACCCCACGGGAATAGTACAACTTATGCCCAAGTGATACATTAATATGATTTGAGATGTAAAATTGGATGCCCCACCGGATACATCCACCACTGGACCACAGACTTGCAATAAAGCTTGAGAAGAGGTAAAATTTGTTTTGATGAGTAGATTTGTTGAATATGTTGAGCCCTCTATTATCTAGGAATCCCTATAGTCTAAATCCTAGAAAAATGTCTTGGATGTTGAGTATCATTCAATGATGAAAAAAACCTGATAGCTTGTCGATATTCCACCAGGGAAGAAACACATTGGTTGTAGATGGATATTCAAAACAAATTACAAAGTAGATGGGACCAAAGACAATTACAAAGCAAGACCGATAGAAAAGGGGCATGCAAAAAACAAAAGTCATAACATCTTGAGTTGTTCAAACAGTTCCTCTGCCCATCCCTTGAGGAATTACAAAATTAAGGGGGAGAATGTTACATAAAACCTATTTTACTAGGTTAATTTAGCATTTACTATTTTTACTATAGGTAATCATGTGTTACTATGTTACTATGGAAAATTGTTTGTTACTATGGGTAAATAAGTTTTTTATTAGCATAGTTATATGGTTATATTGTTATAACCTTATTATTTGTATTATTTAATAATTATGTGAGTTTTTTGTAGCAACTCATAGGTTGTTTGTTTAAAAATATTTATTTATATATGGTTGTACAATACCTATAAGTATTGTAAATTTTCTATTACATTGTAATCTGGATGTAATATACTTTATTTCATATCATTAAAATAATCACAAGCTTCCTCCCAGTTTCCAGTCCTCAACATGTCTTACTTTGGTACAATAGTAGTAGTCCTTATTCTTCATCTTCCTCCCTTTTCCATTGGAAGAGGGATGTCCCAAAACAATGAATCCATTTTTTCAAGGAAATCCATCGTAGGACTATAATGACGAAAAATCCTATAAAAGTAATTTATTAAAAATTATCTTCAACCTAGACCACATCTCATTTTCCAAGTCTTTCCTTTGAAGAAATAAAGGAAGTTAGTGGATCATTTGATTCAACATATTCTCATTAACAAATTTTCCCCAAATAAAACTAGGACAAATGGAATCATCTCCATTTTCACTATTACTAAAAGCACTATAGATTCATGAAAATGTAGGAAAAACTACACCACAACGAAGAGATAATTTTTTATGTTTCTTATGGTTTGCAAATGGGCTCAAATGAAAGATCATATAAGAAAATTATGATTGTTTGAATTTCAATAAAAAATCCTCCAAAGCATGTTAAATTTGAAATAAAAATTTACACAAATTCAAATTTGAATTCTCTCTCCCAAATATTTGTGAATTAACAAATATTGGCCACTAAAATTTACACTGCCTCACACTCTCACAACCAACGGAACATTAAATCATCATTAATCTCATTAAACATGTTATTATCATAACCAATCCATGGTTATTATTATATGTGAAAGATCTTGTATATGCTATACATGTTCAATATTGATGAAAAAAGCCTGATATGTCTTCCAAAGGATGTCTGGGTCCCAAAATAACCCTTCTCCAAGAATGTATCAAACCTCTTAAGATTGTTTCTTCTCATTGTTCTTGTCTTTTGACAAAAGATGTCCTACTTTGGTACCATAGTAATAGGCCTTCTTATTCTTCATCTTCCTCCCTTTGCCACTGGAAGAGGGACCTCCAAAAATAATAAATCCACTTTTTCAAGGAAATCCATCGTAGGACTATAATGACGAGAATCCTATGCAAGTAATTTATTGAAAAATATCTTCAACTTAAATCACATCTCATTTTCCAAGTCTTTCCTTTTGAAAAAGAAAGGAATTTAATGAATCATGTGATTCAACATATTCTCAATTTCTTGTTCTTTTGAATTATAGAATGCATCTTTATTCAAAAATTGTGCCCAAATAAAATTAGGACAAATGGAATCATCTCCATTTTCACTACTACTAAAAGCACTTAGATTCATGAAAATGCATGGAAAAATACACCATAGTGAAGAAATACATATTTTATGGTTTGCAAATGGGCTCAAACGAAAATCATGATTGTTTGAATTTCAATAACAAATCCCCCAAAGCATGTGAAATTTGAAATAATAAATTACACAAATTCAAATTTGAATCATCCATAGTTACCTAAGTATCGGGGATGGGGGATAGGAGGACGGAGGGACGGGATTTCCAGGACAACAATTTTTTTCTAAATTTTGAGGACGACAGGGGGATGACTATTAAAATAATATATAAAAATTAATATTTGAATATTTTATTTGTATTCAATGAAATTTAGAGATTTAAACTGTGTTTAATGTATTTTAGGTACTTTCAAGATCATAATTTAATGTTCTTAGTAAAAATAACAAAATTTTAAAAGTAAAAACATCAGAAAACTTTCGAATTTTTTTTTAAAAAATAGGGGACATCCTCTCTAAGTCTCCAAATCCTTGAAATGTTTGAGGTGTCTAAGACATCACCAAAATCTAGGGGATGCATCCCCGTGTAACATTGGAATTATCTCTCCTATATCCATTGAATGAGCAAAAATCCCCTTCATGGAATTTGCACCCATTGTATGCTATTTGTACTACTTTGCTGATGTGTTTGATGTCTCCCACTTGTCACTAGAAAGTTTAACTAGGTGAAAATGTATGAAAATGTGTCTCCCACTTGACATTTACACAAGTGTCAACTGACTCATCTTGGTTTTAGTTTTTCCAAAATTTGGAATTTATAAAGTCTATACAAATTTGTGGATTTGTATAGATCTAATCACATATTAGTATGATCTAAATGATATTATAATGATATCCTTATTCACTACTATTTGCACAACTTTGTTACAAATAATAAAATTGACACTTTTCAGAAGATGGAAAAATGTTATTCTCTTGCTAATTTTTGTTTTTTGCCACTATTCTAGATTTCCATATGAGGTCCTTCATTTTAATCTCTAAATGTTATACTAATTTGTGGAAAAATTCAAAGATAATCAACTTGAAAACCATGTTGCCATCTTATATAGTAGTGAACCATTACAAAACATTAAAATAAAAACCCCAACGAGTCACCATTCCTGAACATTATTACCCGTACTTAGGGTGTAAAGTTGACATGTGTTTACACATTTTTTGTGTGTTTTTAGTCATAGAATATTAGGGTCTAAAGTTGACATTTGTTTACACATTTTAATTTTGTGTCTTTAGTCATATAATATTTGTAATTTTTGATAGAGATGTCTCTTTTGATTTACATATTTAAAATATGATTGTTATTTTTTATATAAATTATATTGATATGTATAAATATATTGGAGAAAAATTAAAATTATTTTTTATGTTTTTATTAGTATATTAATAATATTATCTTGTTTGAAGGGCAATAATGTTTACATTAGTAGGCTAGTGGGATCGTGTAATGCCCACATAGGAAGGACCAAAACACAAGACACAATAAACCATGATTTTTTTTCTTTTTTCTTTCATTACTTGTTATATGAAAATACTTAGGCTCACTTAAAATAACTCAATATCACATGAAACACTTACACAAGCATGGACCCACATATATAATAGGATAACACTAGAAGCACACTACTCCCAAACTTACCCAAAAGGATGAACATAATGCAATGTCTCCACCCCACATTAGAACTGAAGGATATACATGTTCTACAAACACATTATTTATTGGTTACCTCTTTATTACCAAGGAAATTACTTTATTGGTCCGAAGTTGATAATAGTCTTAAACTAAGGCTTATGTTCCCTAAAGCATATTTGCTTGACATGTTGTTCTACTTTTACCTCATAAGTGGGAAAAATACCGTGGCTTTAAAATAGAAATAATCTTAAGTTTAAATAGGATTGCATGCCCATTGGGTTTGTACAAGGATGGTTAAAAAGTGGATTAGGGAAGAAATAAACATATTTTTTTACCTATTTCAAGTAGCTTAAGCACAAACGTGAAATAATGGGTGGAGCTCCTTGCCAGATTGAACCACACTGTGACCCTACGTGGAAGGAGAATGATGATCTTTGGAATTTCTTGTAGCTAGGAGGGGTTTCCAATTTCATTGAAAATATTCAAGGGTATGATCAAAACATTACCCTGTACTTTTCCACAGACTGGAAGCAAAGAAAGGTGAAGTATGTCGGGAAAGAAATTCAGATAACAGAGGAATTAATAGAAAAATTTATGGTTCTTAGTTTAAAAGGCATCAAATTCTTCAGTAAGGGGTTAGAAAAGAACATAGAGGATAGAAAATTTGTCGAGGTAGGGGAGGAAATTTAGTTTATCACATCGGCCATCAAGGTAAACTCCATCCCTGCACCATTTGATGATCTTGCCAAGATGATGGTTCGTTTCATTACCCTTGAAGGTAAGTATATCATGGTTCCCATAAAGCATTTGGTGTTTTAAAACCATTTTCGTAGGAGCCTTCTTGTTTTCTTCCCTCATTATATTCTGAACTCCATGGAACGCTCCATCCTAGAGTACCAAAACCATACCTGTACCATTCCCCTCCACCAGGGCTTAATCTTCCTCCTTCACTTGCACTGCGTTGTCCATAACCCTACCATACCTGCTACCCCTATCTTTTCACCCATCCTTGACCCCCTCAACCCTGTTCATTTTTTCATCCTTGCTACGATCCCTAGGAAAAGAAAAATTAGAACCAAAAACCCCTCTTTTTCCAAAATGCAACCTTCTCCCTTTGGTAGAGTCCTTCGTAGTAGCAAGGACATGGAAACTGCACATCAGTGCCACATGACACAACAATAATACTCAGGAGGAGGAGGATCTTCTTAAGAGAATTGAAAACATGGAAAATACCTAGAAAGTCTCAAAAAAGAAGTGCATCAGCTAACCAAGAAAAAGGGAAAAAGGAAATTGAATGATGATGCTGACATTGGTGAAAAACACATCAATGAAATATATAAGAAATTAAATTCCCTGGATTATAGATTAGGGAATTCTAAAGACAGACATGACCATAACATTTATATTTTAGAGGTATTTGTGAATTCCTGGAACAACATGTCAGAAGTATTACCATGCTTAGTGGTATATCTGAAGAAATTTGGGGCACAAATGCTGAAAGGAGTCGTGTCCTTTCTCAACTGGATGCCAATGATCCTACACATGCCACTACCCTGGCTCTCTTTACCTCATTATAGATTGTTAAGTCAAGAATTGACAAGGCTTCTAAGAAATAATCTACTGTGAAGCTGTCCTGGTGTTGTTTTGATGTTGTTCAGTTGTTGCTTACTCATTGCTTTATTACAGTTTTATACCTATCTTGTCTCCTTTTTTGGCTACAACTAGGCTTATTGTAATATATGGATTTTGATCCTTTTTTTCTTGTAACTCTTGTATTTCTAGTTGTTGAGCCTCTTTGTAATAGGGTATAGTCCCTTCAAAACTATTTACCAATAATAAAAAAACATTCAATTTTTCCTTCTTCATTTAAAATTTCAATCTCTCAAGTACGCTTCATTTATTCCTCGTGCAATTAACCTCTGTAATCAATAATTGGTTAGAGCCATTATTAATATTTACACTTCATAAGTTTTGTTTTCCAAAATAATTCATGTTCTCTCAAATGCTTAAACTCACATGGAGTAGTTTATATTCATTTCTAACCTAATAAGATGGCTTAATTAAGTTATAAGAAAACTCCAAGTTTTACTTTATTTCTAAACCAACATATCGTGAAAACAATTTAAAAATCTAAAAGTTAATAACAAATTTCATCTCCATTTGGACTCTTAATCTCATATTATAAAAACTCAATTTTGACAACTGGAAATAAATGCAAATCACATCCACATCTAAAAATCTTAAGAGATATTTCAATAAAACAATTCCTATATGTGTTAATTTCCTTTAACCTGAACGATTGATTGTTGTGCATACCCTGCAAGAGCTCCCAGTTGGCATAGGATGGATGTACACTAGCAAAAGTGATATGATAGGGTTAGAGGTTTGTTTGCTTCAAACGGTGGAGAATGTTTATGTTACCAAAACATTAATAATCCCAAAATTTATCTCCTCTAACCAGAACCTCACTAGTTCCCCATTTAAAGCTCTTATTTAATCATATAATTATTTTCATTTCAAATTTACAAGGATTATCATTATTAATATACGTAAAAAAATAGATTTGATCAAACTTTATTGCTATTAAAATATTTCAAACTCAAGAATTTAAAAGTGATTTCGAGTTGAATGAATTACAAATGAAAAATGAAATCACCACATAATTTGGAAACACGAAGACACTCCATAGGGTCTAGATGGTTAGTCCAAGGAAGGACATCTACAAAGTTACCATTATTATTTTATTTTCTGAATTACCTGGATCATAAGCACAACAATTAAAAAATGAAATCAACCATACCATGAGGTCAATTTGAGCTCACACGAGTGAAGCTGAAAACACGAAGACAGGAGGGGCATTACAGATTGGTGAATCCCCAAAAAATTGTAACTCTAAAAGCTATAACATAAGGTAATCACCATTGTTCAACTTTTGGAGTGACATACAAATGCTCCACTCAACACGCCGCATGTAAACCAAGAATGAAATTGACAATACTGAAACATTACATTCACATAAAAATTGTTTAATGGGTATAGGTAGCTATCAAATTTAAATTCAAACCTTGCCCCCAATAAGGATTTACATCTTCCTATAAAATACAATACAAACAAATATTGTTGGTGTTGTAAATACATTAAGTGGTTTTATATTAATAATGCATTGTAGTTAAAATTATAATTTATATATAACCATATTTAATTAAATAAAATAGTAAAATCAAACTTAATTACATAAAGGAATATTTTACAATAATGTAAGATTGAAGTATTTAGAAGAATGCTAAATCATATTAAGTGTGAATACAATAGGAAGAAACACATCCTGGAAAGTATGTCCAAGAAGCTTTATGAAAAAAAAGTTAAGAAACAATCTAAGAAATCTAAGCAATTTTTTTAGAGAGTCAAAATTGTACTCCACTAATTTTTCATGATTAGATCCATATAAGTATGGAAATAACACAAAATTGTAGCTACCAAAATAATTGAATGAAGTTGATCACCTACTCATAGGATCAATAAACCTTTCTCACGTTTCCAAAATTCATTACAAGTCACTAGGAAATATTTCTCCTTGAAAAATATGACAATAACACTCGAAGAAAACCATAAAAATTGGATGGCGTTAATGGGGAACAATGTTATCTATCCATTATTACCAAGCCCTCACTTTTTGAATAATTTGGTAGCCATCACTTGATGCAAGTCAATAGATAATCCAATGTATGCATGTGTCCTAACCCTTATTCTATCAAATGGATACACCAAGTAGTAAAGACTACAATGCTTTATAAATTCATGAGTTCTGATGTTAGCACATGTTTTAGAAATAGATAAATTCTTTTATCTCACAACTTCAATTCACTTGTTATTTTTATGTGTCGCAAATTGAACTAATACACTTATGCATTTATTTAATTATTGAATCACATTAAGACCCTACCAAAGCACAATATGACACATAACGTATAGGAAAATATGAAAAAATGACACAAAACTCAAGGCAACTGAGTTTAGGGTCAAAAGAACCCACAAAACAAATAACTAGTACCATGCAAGTACACATTTGGAAAACTTGAACCATACAAGTATGGAAATAGAAAATGGCATGAATAGGGGGAAAATGTTTTTGACATTCATGGAGTATTATGAGTTGTATAGGTGCAAAACATTGTCATTTTTTTTAGGGTTTTGGGTGTTTTGAGTAAATTGGAGATATTTTGTAGGATAAGTATAAAGTGATGTTGTATAAGGGAAGGAGACAAGGTCAAATAAAGAAGAACAAAGAGTCAAAAAACGTGAGATAGAGTCACACATAACAATACAAAGTTAAAAGTTAGATAAAACATAATGGGAACATGTGCCAACAAGAGCCTAATTTGGACAATAACCAATAAACAAATTGTTTACACCCCTTTTAAGATTATAAGATGTGTTATGGAATATACAACAATAAAAAGGAATCTAAGGTTAGAAAACTAGGAGCTATTCTGATTAATTAACTTCTAACATTGATATACAACATTAGAAAAATGTATTGGTTCTTACAATGATGAATGCAAGCTAAATATACAAGAAGAGAAACCTAGCTATACATCACTTTATATGAGATATCTAGGTATAAAAGATGGAAAATCTAGGAGTGTAGATCCCAGAGAATATTCATTGCTAGTACTGTAACAAGAAAATACCTTGGTATATGACCATATAGTTTATTTTGGATGTATAATCTGACCCAACCCATTCTATACAATATTGGACTCTTTTGAAATCGGGTTTTGTAACTTTCCGGTCCTTCAATGACTTGAAAATGTACTTTATTATCAAACCCTAGTTATCAAACAATCTCAATGTCATCTATAATAAGATGAATCACACCAAAACCCTAATCATGGGTAGAAGAACCTGTAAGAAGGTTAGTGTTTGGGTTGAAGTGTAATATGTGCACCACCTACGTCAATACTACTTCGAAGAGGCATCAAACTGCATGTAACTATCCACCTAACATGTAACCTATACAAATACAACTACTTGGTATCTTGACCCTCTTCAATTACACTTGATATAATTGTGCTCTTGCTAAGACTTGGAAGTGGGTACTTGGTGTGCTTGGATTTAAGGGAAGAAAGACTCCTTGACTTAGTTGAGTGCTTCAGAATTGTAGAAGTGGATTTCCTAGTGGATGTACATCAACTTTGGGAAGATTTAGGGATCCTTGAGTGCCATTTGCATGTGTTTGTAATGAAGGTGCCAATAGAGTGCTAGATTAGTAAATGAGGTAATGTGAACTTTCTTATACATGGTTTCAAAGGTAATTTTTATAATAAGGCTGACCTAGGAAGATGAAAATACCCAAGAAATGATATTGCATTGAAAATAGAGTTGAAAATTATGTTGATGCAGGATTTTATAGGTTGGCTAGGACTGAATTATACAACTTGACCAAATTGTATGGTTTTGGATAGAGAAGAGCTAAGTGAAATTTGAAAGTTGTATCTTGGATAAGTGAGTTTGAGAACTAGTCTTATGTATTAATATTCAGACTTTGTCGACACATATGTGTAAGAAAATGAGAAATTTAGGAAAGAGATGGAAACATGCACTAAGTGGGGATATGATGTGGGTGTTTATTTTAGCCAAAAACTACAATTGAAATAAACAATGTCAAATGATAAATTTCCAAATTTGAGTGTCTACATTTTTCCCCTTTTAAGTATGAAAAGAACATTGCATGCCTAAAAGAAAAGATACCTAAGTGTGTACACACACTTTGTCTTCGCTCATATTTTTTTGTCTAGATGTATTGGTGTTGACAAACTCTATGATGTAACCTACAACACAAAGTGTAGTCAATGTCTATAGTAGAACTTGAATAAATGCAACTCAATAATAACGGTAGAATTTGAATTTGCATAAAGTGAAATGGATTGCATAAAGTGAAATGGATAGATGTAAAACATGGAAAGAGTACATCTGTTTGTTTTGTAAAGGGAAGAGATTACCATTCCTTGTTTATAGTTGGATATTTAGATTGTTGTTGCTAAAATTTACCAAATGATTGGGGGTGATTAGTCCCCAATTGTATTGAAGGATAAATTAGAGTATTGGGTACAAGTAACCCGACATTGAATGAAATGTAGAGAAATAAGGAGAAAGAGGTACTCATGCACCCCATGAAGGAAGAAGGTAATGTATAAGAGCCTTTAGTAACTTTAATATCTTCCCCTTTAATAGTGAGTAGAGGAAATACAACATAAAAAGAACTTAGGCACTTCATTAATTTTCATAACCCCATAGACCACAATGCTACAAATAGATCTAGGCCCAATGTCTAGATATATAGACATAAGGTATAAAAGAGAATGAGTGCCCCAATTCTCTCCCTATATGTTGTAATGTTGAGTAAGAGTGTGTAATATGCTGAAATAACAATGGAGAAGGAGACCCATGCCCCCAAAACAATTGAATTTTGTAATTGGAACTGATATTGAAGTGGAAGAGTGAAATATTCATGCCCCATGTAAAATAATCTAAACTGTGTCAACTGATTATACCAAAAACTTGTATTCATGATGGGAAATATGAAATTGTATAAAATATGGTGTTTTTGTTGATGAGTCCATAAATTGACCTATTAAATCATCAAATAATAATACTTTTAATCTAAAAACATTAATCAATGCATTAGATGGTTCAATTGATCAATACCAAATTAGGGAAATAATGCATTTTAGTCTCATTAAAACTACGTGGACTAATGATTAAGGTTTTTCCAACTAACTACTTAGAAATATGTATGGTTATGTGCATGTCAATAAATTCATAATAACCGCCAATAAAAGGTGTCACAGTAAAGGTTGGATGTTGTATACTCCATTATGAAGACTCTTTTGAAGGCAGTTAATCAAGACTGAAAACAAGGAACTCAGTTCCTAGTTCTTTTATGAGTTGTAATCAATGTTAGAGTAGGTATTTACCTTAGCTCATGTTCACCTAGGTACTTTATTTACCTTTATTTTATTTATCCTCACCCACTTATGTGTGTGAATATTTATTTTATCTCATTTAGATATTATGAGATATTATCTAGTTGTTAGGTATAGTTCTTTCCTTGATCTATGGTATTGACTAGTTCTTTTCTTGATCTATGGTATTGACTAGATCCTTCATGTTTGGTTATCTCCTAAATCTATGGACTTAACTAGTTCTTTCCAGATTTATGGCTTGACCTATGAACTTGACTGGTTCTTAGATTGTTATTCCTTTCCTATATAAGCAAGCCCCATTATCATTGTATTTCATTGAGTTCCATAATAATATATGATATTGCTGGTCATTTGTTTGCAAAGGTTTTATGTAAAGTTATTTCGGTGAATTGCTTTCATCTTATAGATCGTGGTGTTTGATTAACATCTGTGTTCTTGGCTTGGTACGATCTGGTTATCATTCCTTTTAGGAAAGAACTAGACATCAAGGATCTAGTCAATACCACAGATCAAGGAAAGAACTAGTTAATACTATAGATCAAGAAAAGAACTATACCTAACAACTAGATAATATCTCCTGATATCTAAATAATATAAAATAAATATCCACACACATAAGTGGGTGAGTATAAATACAATAAAGGTAAATAAAGTACCTAGGTGAACATGAGTTAAGGTAAATACCTACTCTAACACCCCCCCTCAAGTGAAGCTAGGGGCCAAAGTAGAAGTGGCATGTCCACAGTATGAGTCCTGATAACTAGGCTTGATGAGGTACTCATGTACAATAACTGAGAAAAAGGGACACCAAAAGGTACCCAAAACCAATAACAACAAAGTAGAGAGAGAAAAAACCTGCTACAAGGCATCCTAAGAATCTTTGCTCAAAAAAATCATACAATGCTGAAGAAGTTTGGTGTGCACTGTGGTCTGAATCCACTGCTCGATCACAAAACTCAAAAACAACTGACACTAGGCTTCACTAGAATAGCTCCATGCAAGGAGACTGTCAAAGGAGTGATGTCGAAAGTGCAAAAAACACCAAACATAATTCGATCAACTACTGCAAATATGTTTTCCACGATCCAAGAACAATAATCAAAGCAACAAGGCAAGGACACAAACTCCAGAGTGTCACGATCCAAGAAAAGCCAAGGAAATAAGGAAAGGACACAAAAATCAAAGAAGCAGGATCAACACCACACCCTCCCATACTGCTGAATGGGTCGAGTGATGCTACAAATCTGTTTGAGTTTCCCAAAATCAACTACTCGAACACTGATAAAATAAAAATAGACTTCACGAGAATAGATCCCCCATAAGAGATGTTGTCAACATGCCACTTCTATTTTGGCCCCTAGCTTCACTTGAGGGGGGGTGTTAGAGTAGTTCTTTACCTTAGCTCATGTTCACCTAGGTACTTTATTTACCTTTATTGTATTTATCCTCACCCACTTATGTGTGTGGATATTTATTTTATCTTGTTTAGATATTAGGAGATATTATCTAGTTGTTAGGTATAGTTGTTTCCTTGATCTTTGGTATTGACTAGATCCTTGATGTCTAGTTCTCTCCTAAATCTATGGACTTAAGTAGTTCTTTGATGACTAGTTATTTCCATGATTTATGGTTTGATCTACGACCTGGACTGGTTCTTATATTGTTATTCCTTGCCTATATAAACAAGGCCCATTCTCATTGTATTTCATTGAGTTCTATAATAATATATGATATTGTTGGTCATTTGTTTGCAAAGGTTTTATGTAAATTTATTCTAGAAAATTGCTTTCATCTTATATATCGTGGTGTTTAATTAGCATATGTGTTCTTGGCTTGATATGATCTGTTTATCGTTCCTTTTAACCAACTTCCAAACCGTTTTCATATCTAGCTGCCTAGATTCGTGGGCATGTTTTGGAAGACAATGGCTATAAAATTCATGTCTTGACTGAAATGAAAATTTAATAGATTAGAATGGCTATAGATGTCTATAAAGGTTATGCACATGGCTATTTACCATGTGTCACTCTATAAATAAAATGTCACCATGTCTACTTTATAACACATTGGGTGAGACCTTCATGTGTAATATTGATTGAAAGTGTCAATGCAGATAAGGTTGATTATCTGTAATGTAAAAAAATAGGTTTTATAAATTATGATAATAAGGAGCAAGAGGAATATTATTGAAAAATTTGTAACTCTTATCTATGTGATTTTCATGAAGAAGGGGTTGAAAAAGTGGAAGCAAGTTTACTATGGTCCTATGCACCTAAGGGATGGAAAAAAAATGAATGAGATCTATAAAAGATGTAAATATTTAAAAAATATTAAATATAATAGAAAATATATTAATAAATATTATGAAGAGGTATAATATTGGAATAATACGGGTAAGGATTAGTAAAGAGGAAAGTGGTTAAAAGAATTGTGACACCTACTTTATTATGCTTCTCAAATAGGATTTTTTTTTTACTTCACGATTCACTGATTTAAATACCCAACATTTAAATCCAGCATAAATCTAAAATTAAATCCATCTAATAACTGTCATAAACCATGTGCAGCTGCATGATTCGGTTAGTAACTGACCGCTCATAGATTACTCTTTATGAGTGTGTATACAAGGTATAATATTGGTTTCATTTTTCAGGAATTGATAATTAAATAATGTTTTCTAAGTACATATATGAAACTCAATCATTTGAATCCCATCAGGCATCCGAAATCTTAGACTTACACTACTTTGACCAAAGTTTCAGAGACATATTTTCCATGCTCGGTTCTGTGACGACACATTCGTCATTAGGGACTTGTCCTTCACCTAGTTTAGTTATATAGATTCTTTTCCAATTCTCAAGTTATTAAGTTTATAGTTAACAACTTAAGCATTCATTAATGTCCATTCCTATTTGCTAGGTCCATTTAGTTTATTAAGACAAATAAATATATCTGATCCCTATCCCAGTGATCTAAAAGTACCTATGTACTTCATTCCATACTGTCTTGCTTGGTACATACGATGAAAGATACTTAATCCATGTGATTTCATATCGCTGCTTTTAGAAGACAACATTCTACTCGTATCATATAACTAATCATGGAATCCTAGAGATCTAGGTCTATAGATAGATCTTATGTTATCTATCAGCACTAAGTACGTCATTATTAATGGTCGAGTTACCACCACGAGATATCGTTTTTCATGATGATCCCTTTCACATTGATGTGATAATAGGTTTCCTTTCCTTACGAATAAACATTACGCATGTGGTTAATAAGCTTTCATATATCTTTAAGGTATAGTTAAACATGTTTTTATATTCATGTAAGTTGCAAATGCAGATTTAAGTTATACTCTTACATTCTTTTTACATCCTGGTTGTAAATTTTAATTAACTAACTACATTAATTCCGTAGTCCTAATTTTTTCTATTTACACTAGTAGTGTATCATGCCAAGGATAGTAATTAATAGATCTAATAACAAAATGAATAGAAACAATCCGTAATATTCTTAGTTCATACATATTTAAATGCAATTACTCATATACCATTCATTTATCATTTACTATTTCATCACTCATCCTTATAATATATTAATTAAATAAGTTCCCAACATTCAATTAATTAACTGGAGTAATCTTTCTATAAATTCGGATTCATGATAAATCATAATTAAATAATGAATACAACTTAATTTTTTATTTTTCAAAACAATTACAATCAGAATATGATAAATTAGCCCCTTTAATCAGTTAAACCGAACAACGATATTTCACTCAATTAAAATCACAGTAATCAATACATTATGGCATTTAATCAAACAATCCAAAACAAACAATCAATGCAAGTCAGCCATCTTTCCTTTTCTCATCTTGAAGTTCCCTTTATTCCTGCAACTAAAAATGGTTTTGCACAAAAATGTACATGGTCAGTTCTACACAAATTAACATGATAAGTTCTCTTTCCCACTTAATAGTTTATGCCATTTAGTATTTGTATAAATGGAATGCTGCAATAATTTAAAATCATAAAAACAACATAATAATCAATAAGATCAATTATCATTTACTCAAGATAATCTAATTTGCATTCACAATTACTATCCACATTATTCTTTTTCTAAAGCCTTAATGGAAATTTCAAAGTGACAGACTAATAACAATAAAATGAAACAATATCATCCTCATTTAAAGCAAGTCATCCTTTAATAGAATAAGTCAATATTCATTCTAGCAATAATTAATCAATATATACCCTTCATACATGTATTTGTATTTATTTTTATACCTGATACCTCACCTTAAGTCTAGTTGTTATTTCTACTAAGGGATTCCTCATTTCATTTGAACTAAACAAATATAAACCATCATAACATAACTATTTACTTCCCATAACATTATAATGTCAGGGTCAAGCAAGGAAAGAGGTCCATACAATGTATTTGAGTTCTTTAAGCCTCATCATCTCTTTATATACCACATAGATTACCTAAAACAATCAACCCATACTAAATAATTATGTAAGTAAGGGTAATAATGTGTATTCGACTACCCTAAGGTAATTATCATTTACCTTAAACTTCTTGAACATCCATAAGTCAATCCTTGAAGACCCAAATAAAATGATCACATAGTGACCACACAACTATCAACGTAAACCCACTAAGGTAATCTCGAATTAATTAAGTCAAGTTTGAATAGCCAAAATATTCCTGATATAATCATGGACAAAGATCATAACACTGCCAGGTAAGGCTTCACATTCACAAAAATATGACAGATCTATCAAACCCGAATACTATAGTTTGATGACATTAAGGTAAAACTGCATTACCTTAATCGATTAACAAGTTTAAGATATCTACAACCAATCTTATAAAACACGTACGTATAATGCAAATTGATAATTCCCAAATAGAGTATCCATTATCTAGAGCATCCTTATTTCTTTAAACAGTCACAGTGAGTTGTTACCACTATCAGGGATTGAAACACTAAATTAAAAATATGAAACCATTTCAGAAGATTAAAATCATTAAATAGAAAATGTATCCAAGCTAATATTGTCTAGTTTAGAACCATAACAAAAAGGAAGGTAAGTTTTCCTTACGCTAACAACAGAGTCTTCCTTTAATAAAACAAGGATCCAAATAGAGTTGGCTTAATGAACAAGGAAAGGAGACATCTGAAATACAACGTAATCACACTACCATCGTTAAGGCCAACTAGGAAAACCCAAATGAGTTGTGGTGTAGTAGTCCCTATCTATAACTGAGAGTCGACCCCCAAAAAGGCCGAACCATGAGTATGAACAACTATAATATTCACACACCAAAAGCCATTTATACTTGGATATATGAATTAGAAGATATGTATAAGATAACCGTAGAAAAATCCAAATTTACTGGGTAATATTAATATCAACAACCATAGAATCACATAAAGGCCATATTTTGTATTCACCCATTAAAAATAGAACAAGTAACAGTTTAAGTATAACACTGTAACCTTCTAGAGATTTTTATTTAACCCAGATTCAAATAATTAAATCAAATGACAATAATACTAGAAGGTAATATTACCACCAAAAAAACCCATTTCAACAAATTGAAGAAGAACTATTGCAGAGATTTTTATTTATGTAAATAATAAACAAAATAAACCATTAGAAGAGAAATAGAATAAGATCATGCTTGATAATGAAATCCCTCTTCTTCTCCTTATTTTCCAATCTTTCCTTCACAAGAATTGACAACCCGAAATCAATTCCACAGCAAGGTAAAAACCTCTAATATTCTCCATGATTATTTATTAAACCCAATATTAATGTTTCCACAAATATATCTCCACTCAACAGTTGCAAAATGCATGCAACAATTCATGCAATAGAAACAAGAGCACTAAAATAGGGATGCCATTAACCATGTAGAGCTCAAGTAAACCCCAAAATGAAAATCAGAACAATAACAAAACAATTCTCCATTTTTCCCAAAACCACCTCATACTCTTCCCAAGGTTGTGGGGATAGTTTCAAGACATTCAATGCATGCGAGGATGACAATCAATTCCTCTAAATTTCTGCCACCAATTTTAGAAACCCTTGAAAATTTAGCAATGCCTTATAGACTCATAACACAAATCACCAATTTTAGTGAAATAAAAGATATCAAGCTTTCAATCAAGTTTAATTCCATAATGGAAGGTTGACGGTGCTCCATAAATGCACCTCATTAAATATTTACTATCCATCTAGGTATGAAGGGGGGTGGTCACCAATATGCCCCTTTCCAACTTAAGCTTTAGCTTTGCATCAGACAAGACTTTAATAATCATGTCCCAATTTTATAAATTTGCATTTAGGATGGCAAGTCACATTAGATCCTGCCATGATGGTTTAAAAACCTTATAAAACCTTAGTTAGATCCCTTAATAATAATTCCATACACTATCAAGGTTAAAGAGTAATCAACATTAGATCCTGCCTTGAAACTTATAACATAAATTTATTGTATCATAGCTCATGCATTATAATAAACAAAATCATATTACCCAAGAACTTATAGTTTCACCCTTATACCATAGCCACATAATCAAGGACCAAGGTGAATGTCTAAGGGTAAAATAAAACATGGTAGACTTTATAACTTTGCATATATGTATAGCTCGTTCTCATACCTACTTGTAGTTATCAGATCAATCTGGAATATCAACACAAGACAAAATTATCACAGGAAAGAGTTAGAATATATTAATATGCTAGGTTGAGTCCGGTAATGTGGTCACAAAGTGTAGTAAAATTGAATCAAGGTAAATAAGATAAACAAAAATGTCTAACTGTAGTGTGCTAATCCCATTGTTTCAAGCATGCTACAACCATGCAAATAGACTAAGATCATGATCTATAGAATATAGAAACAAAGCATAAGTAAGTCATCAATCCAATTAATCATTTCAACAAGGTAAACAGCTCATAACATACCACATAACATGGTGCAAAATCATATCTACTACCAATACAATTACCAAACAAAATATGAACATGTCATAAATGATGAGTACACCTTATGTGCCGAATGATAATTGTTGTTGCAGGGTTGGACATGAAACTACAACTATGTGTACATATCCTTTACAGGTTATGCAAACACACGTATGGCTGCATATATGATTCCACAATAGATTTTATCCCTCAATTCATGTGACCCACCCAACTTTTATGGCCTTTCCGTTTCAACGAGGCAGACAGAAATTGCGGGGTGTGACAAGAATAATTAAGAATAAAGAGTAAAGAAAGTAGAATAATTCTAAAGTGTGAAGAGTAATGATGTTATAAGAAAAAATTAAAATATTAGAAGAAGTTTGACTTAAATATTATAATAATAATGACTTTAAAATAGAGTGATAGAGAAAAAATAGTTTTAAAATTTAGAAGAGGTAACTAGAAAAATAATTCTAATAAATATGGAAAGTGATACAAGATGAACAACCTACAAAAATATTGGTGACCTACATAAATAAAATAAATCAAAAACAATGTGCACAATCAAGGAGCTATAAATATCATGATAAAATAAGTAACCAATATGTATTTTCACAATTGCATGTGAAAAATACATGACAACTAGCTCTAATGCATTTATGGATATCACATAAGGAAATAAAAAAGAAAATGATGAGGAGGATAATAAGTTAGAAGAAGTAGATTTAGAGAATGAAAGATTATGAAAAACACAAGGAGAAAATTAATAGACATGGTATTAACATTGGGATAAGATGGAGTTTTCTAAAACTTGGGAGCATAAGACTACGGAGGAATTCAAACTAGCTTTGATAAATCAAAGATAACAATGAGATGAGAAGAAGAAGAGAACATAGAAGATAATGTATGATAACATGACGTAAATGAGAATATCAGAGAGTTGGTTTCTCAAATGTGCACCCACATCTCAGATCTCTAGATAAGGGACCGAGGTGTCTGAGACCACAATGGAACCGTCCCCAAGTTGTGGGACCTTGTGAGCTTGGGATGGATCTCTAGAGAAGGCCGGTTCCTCTATCTATTTCTACTGCTACTGTTACTCCTAGTGCTGAAAGGGGAAACTAAGCTAAGAATGCCAAGGGACCAAGGAAAGAAGGATAACATGAAGTAAACTACACTAAAAGGTGATAGCACCAGAAAAGAGGGGTGAACACTATCTGTTTTGAGTGAGAATGATAGGGAATGTGTGAAAGGAGGCTAGGCATGAGTAGCATAGCAAAATACACATTCACCAGATCATTCTCATGGAACACAACTAAGTATGGAACTGCAGGGGAATTGAAATAGCACAACAATACACAATGTAAGAGAAGAGGCAAGAAGAAGGAATGTAAACACGTTAGGATAGAGAATAGTCACAAAATGATGCTTCTATTACTTCCAGAAATGCACAGAATTGTTACAATGATAAAGAGGCCGATATCCACATGCAAGAGCCAAACATAGAGGTCTGCAACTCAAAATACAGAAAATATGGAGTCCTTAGCAACATGCGTAAGGATCCAGAGTGTCCAACCTTTTACAATGAGCCCTTGCCTTGTCCTTTATAGATTTAATCACAGAGGGAAGAAGGAGAGAGAGAAGGGGAAAAACCTGAATTTGAAGCTCAACCACCATCATTAATGTTCAATGCAAATCCACCCCAAATATTTCATGTTTGCATCAATTACTTGTTCGGTGCCTCGAAGGAGGAGGAATGGTGGATCGAATTGAATCAAATCTGGTGGTTGAAGAAATATCCAATTCTGCTTTAATGGCATGATAGAATTTCTTCATTTCCTCCCCACCTAACTTCTCCAAAATTAAATTTCAGATCTCCAAGGTGTAGATGAGGCTGAAGATCTTTCCAACGGTGCCAGATTTGTTAGATTTCAAGCCCCGAGTCGAAAGATATGCCCATTTGAAATTTGAATCACAGGCACGTAATATTTTAAAGAGTTTCCGTACCAGGTCCATGTGGCAGCCTCATGCACCTTGGAGATTCAGACCCCTGCCTTCGCTTTTGAAAACTGATGTGGCGGCTTGGCACTTGACTATTGGTTCTTCCAAATAGCTCTGACACTTGTCTCTTTATATTCTTCCTGAGTATTGAACCCCTTGACTCTAGGCCTTTTTGTACCCTGGGACACGTGGAAGGCAAGTGCTTCTTTGGGGACTACCTCCAGAATTTGGCTTTTGACATTGCACCATTGATCCACGTGGAGGCTTCCGTTGGTTCTCTATACTTAGACATTTTTAGGCCCACTTTCACTTTTGGATTTGACTATCTGGTGACTATTTTCTATGTGGAGAGCTGGTACAAGTTTGAGTCTCTAGTGCCTTGGACTCACTTTTGACATTGCGTCGAGCTAACACTTGGTACCCTCCACTGAGTCAAAGACTTTTCAACAGCCAGTGTAACTTCTTGGGGCTCTAAACGTGGAGGCTTGGTGCTTGGAGCCTGCCCCTTTGGATTTAACCTTTGGAGGTGTGTTGAGCACTAGAAAGAAGGTGAGTGTGGGCACAAGGGAGAAAAGTAGAAAGAGGTGAATGTGAAGGAGAAGGTGCAGAAAGGGGGTGGCGCATGTGCAGGAGGAAGGAGCGCAAGAGGAATGCACGCAAGGGAAAATGGAAGGAGATAGAAGAATGCGAAGGGGAGCAAGATGTGTATGCAAGTTATCCAAATCACTAGGAGAGCTATTTGGATAACAGTTTTGGTGACTTTTGGGCCATCTGCCTGCTAGATGAAAGAGATTAGTAGCCTGAAGCATCCATTGGGCATGGAGTCTACTTGTTCAATCATGAAAATGCCCCTGTAATCACTTGAAAATCATATCTGCACTTTGTTCTGAATCTCACAACTGCTGAGAGAAGCTCTGCATTCTGGAAGTAACAAAAGAGCATGTGCAGGAAGCACACAAGGGGAAAGAACTATGTACAAACAAACAATGTGCGTAGGAGCACACTTGGAGGAATTGAAACTACTTAATATATACAACATGATGTAGCAAACCTAATGGAAGGGTTTGAGATAGATCCCGTTTACTAGGATTTGTAGCACACTTCCATCTGGATGAGTTAACTCGAAAGAGTTAGCTTCTTTGCAGGACTTGATGATGTATGGGCCACTCCAAAGTGCATCAAACTTTGAATGGTGCCCTGGTTTAGCTCTGTCAGCATCCCATTTTAGAACCAAGTCCCCAACTTTGAAAGCTTGAGGCCTAGCCTTTCTGTCAAACCATTTCTTTGTTTCTTGTTGATGTTGTTCTAGCTTGATCATGGCAAGAGTTTTTGAGCTCTTCAAGATGAACCAGCTCTGCCATCCTGATTTCTCTCTAATCCGTGCCCTCAAATTCTAGTTGTTGGGAAAGCACCAATGAATTTAGTTCTAGTGTCAAAGGAAGGGCAGCCTCCTTTCCATAGACAAGCTTGTAAGGTGAAGTTCCTATTGCCTTTTTGGATGTGATTCTATCTTCCCAGAGCGTGCAAGACCTTTGTATGCCACTGTCTTTGGTTGATGTTCATTGTGTGCTTCATGATTCTGATCAGGTTCTTGTTTGTTGATTCTTCCAGACCATTTCCCTGAGGGTAATAGTTGGAAGAGGTTTTCAGGTAAATTCCCAGACTTAGAGCCCAATCAGTGATTTTAGCACCAAGGAAGGCCTTTGTATTATCAGAGATAATGGTTTGAGGAATGCCAAACCTTATGACTAAACCTTCGAGAAAGTCAAGGATGACTGCCTCAGTTGATTCCTTAAGCACGACAGCTTCTGTCCATCTGGTGAAGTAATCTATAGCTGTCAGCACCCATTTATGTCCAGCGCTTGAAGGCAGATTGATCATGCCTATGAAGTCGAGACCCCATTATGCAAAAGGCTGATCTGCTTGGATTGGTCGGAGGGGAAGCACTGCCAATATTTTCTTTCCTACAAATAAAGCACATTCCTTACATTTTGTGACCCACCTATGTGCATCTGCAAATAGGGTAGGCCAAAAGATACCTGTCATTATGATCTTCATTGTTGTAGTTTTGGCAGAGAAGTGTCCACCAGAGAATCCATCGTGAAATTCTGCTAACACTTGCTCAGTCTACACGCCATTGATACATCTTAACAACACACCATCTAGATTTATTTTGAAGAGAAGTCCATCAATCAAAACATAAGGAATAGATTGCAACCTCAGATGCCTTCTCTTTGCTTTGTTCAAACCGAGAGGGTACACACCCTCGGAAAGGAATGTGATCATGTCCTTCATCTAGTCATGCGTGTCCAGGTTCTATATTTTGTTCATGTTCTACACATGGGAGGTCTTCATCCAGAAATAATGAAGCCTCAGGTTCACTTTGTGCATCCTCAGCAATCTACTTACAGAGTGCACTTCCTCTTACCAGCTTTGTGGCCTTAATAGTCACATCATATTCCATGATTTTTATCACCCATCACGCTCTCTTCTCACTGATTTTTTCTCCCATGATGAAGTCTTTGACAGATGAGTGGGAGACTAAATCCTTGATATGATTTGTGGCAAGCATGCTCTTGAATTTCTTGAGTACATGCATGATGGCAAGACCTACTTCTCCTGTGACTGTATTTCAATTCATAATCCTTCAGTGTCTGGCTGAAGAAGGCCACTGGCTGTTCCAGCCCTTGTTCTTTTTCCTATGTTAGGACAACAGCAATGCTTGCATCAGCACCATAAGCATAAAGGATGAAATCCTTTGAGTAATCTGGATTGATGAGTGTTGGCACACAAGCAATCTCTTTCTTGATCTTGTTGAAGCTTTCTCTTCCTTTTGTTGTCCATCTGAAGGCTATGTCCTTTTTGAGCATGAGGGTGATGGGTTGAACCAGTCCCGCAAAGTTAGGGATAAAACTCCTAACAAAGTTAATCTTGTCGAGGAAGGACTGTAAGGCCTTTTTCTGTGCCAGCAGGGAAAGGGCTAGGATGGCTGAAACGTGCTCAGGATCAATCATGATACCATCTTTTGAAACCACATGGCCCAAGAGCTTGCCCTGTGCCACCACAAAATTGCACTTCTTGGGGTTAAGAGATACCCCAAATTCTCTACATCTCTCAAAGACCTTTTCCAGGTGCCATGTGATCCACACTCTGCTTTGAGAAGACAGTTATATCATCAAGGTAAACCAAGATGAACTCATTGATGTAACCTTTGAAGGCAATATCCATGGCACGCTGAAATGTTGCGCCTGCATTTGACAGACCAAAGGGAATTTTCTGGTATGCATATGTTCCCCACTTGGTTGTAAATGTTGTTTTGAATTGATCCTCTTCCTTGACCAGGATCTGGTTGAAACCTGAATACCCATCTAGCATGGATAACCTTTGCACACTAGCCACAGTCTGCAGAATCTGCTCCATTGAAGGAAAAGGATAATGATCCTTTAGAGATGCCTTATTCAAATCTCTGAAATCAACACGAAGTCTGATTTCACCATTCTTCTTGTGTACTGGAACCAGATTTGCAACCCAGGTAGAGTATTTGATAGGAAAGATAATTTTTTCCTCAATGAGTTTTGATAGTTCCTTTCTCATGAGGGGCTCTATCTTTGGATTGACTGGCCATGTTTCTATCTGACGGGATTTATGCCAGGATCAAGGTCAATGGAGTGTTGAGAAACACTTGGATCAAAACCTTTGAGGTCTTCATACTCCCATGAGAAAATGTCACTATATTTTTGACAGAGAGAGATGAAGGCCTATTTTTCTTCATGTGCACAAGTCCTGCTAAGAAGCACCTCCTTTCCACTGTGCAATAGTAATGGAGGAGCAATCCTCTTGCATGGTGCATGCATGTATCTTTCTTCACCCTTAAACTCATCATCAGGGCTGAACATTTTCTCTAAGGTGACCAGCCCTTTAGGCAACCTATTTGTCTTCAGCTGTATTACTTGGTCACCATAGCTGTCATGCAAGTCAGCTTGCATACTTGATGAAAATTTAGCTTCATTCTGGATAAATTGGATGATCTTCATGTCACTGTCAAACACTTGTCCAGCTAGTGTTATTGTCTGGAATGGATGGTTTGATTACCATCTTAATGTGCTGAGTGTTTCCTTTGAAAAAGTCCTCAGCAGGAGAAAACTGTGAACCGAGCATGGCCATTTGGTCAGCTTCTTTGTTCATTCTACGTGGGACTACCTACAGATTAAGGGCATCAAAGCTCTCAAGTAGGTCCCAAACTCTATGTTTATAAGATTTAAGAAGCTTATTCTTTGTCTGGAATTTGTTGGTGACCTAGTGGATGACCAATTATGTGTCCCCAAAGATCTACAACGCTTTAATTTTCTTCTTTTCAGCAATAAGCAAGCCATGCACCAGCGCTTCATATTCTGCCACATTGTTAGAACATGCAAACTGCAGCCTATGCGTGAAGAATAATTTCTCATCCTTAGGGGAAATGAGAACCACTCCTTCTCCTGTGCCATTTCTACTTCTGGATCCATCAAAGTATAACTTCCATAGACCAGTTTGAACTTTGTCTCCTATGAGCGCACACGGAAGCGTAGGAATGCAATAAGTACCAAGCCCAGTTTCATAGGCTTCTAGTTCTTCAGCATAGGGATCAAATTTGTGATGCCTCTCCACCCATTCATCAAGTACTAGGTCTGGAACAGAGGGTGGAAGAGACTACTCTTCAGGAACTGAAACTTGTTCTTCTTGGATAAGACAATTGGCTTGGAGAGGGGATGGGACATATGGCTCTACATGATAAGAAAATATAGGCTCAGTTTGTATGGTAAATCAGGTACCATACCTTGTCTTGAGTAACATATGAGACCAATCAAAAGACAAGTAACCACCCACTTTAGTAGTAAATTCTCTTGATAGACATAGGGCAAACAAAGGAGGCAGGTCAATAATTGACACATCTTGAGTAATTGTCAGGCTTGGACATGCATGGAGGGTTAACTCAAGATCCTTGATGACTCCTAAGGTGGTTACAATTGAGCCATCAAGTTGTAGGACTCCTTTAGACAAAGGGCTATATTTCAGACCTAAGACATCAGCTATCTTCTTAGGCATAACAGAAGTACTAGCACCTGAGTCAATCAAGCAGTTATGCACTAGGTGTTTGCCTATAATCAAGGACATATAGAAGGGTGGGGTTTTAGCAATTTTACTTACTTGTTTCTCCTCTTCTTGGTATATTTTGATAGAAGCACATGGCTTCTACATAACTAGGTCAGCGGGTAGAAGTTGTGCCAGAGCTTCATGCAACAGATCCCGCTGAGATGGAATGGTCAGGGCATCCCACATTGTGACGTTTATGTTTGTTTTCTTCATCTGGTCAACAATGTTGAATGGAAGCCCCCCCACCTTGTGCATTTGGGGAACAACATCCCTTCTTAATTGTTCAGGCACAGAAGCCTGAATTTTAGCTGGAATAGAGGCTTGGCCTACTAAAGGATGGGCGTGCATGTTGCTTCAGAAGGAGCTTTACGCGGGACCTCTTGCATAGGGATTTGAATGCTTTTGTTACAAGAGGTCTTGTCTGATTCTTTTTTCTTCTGAAGATCTACTTGTATTGATGGGACTATGACCTGTGCACCTGACTCTAATATTATTTTCTTATATCTTGTGTTGTCCACAACTTGGGTGCATGGTCTGTTTGTATCTTCTGCAGCTTGGTTGATTGCACAGAAGTCCTCTGCGTCAAAGAACATCAAATTGGACTCCAGAGGAACTTCTGGTCCTTCTGGATTATCTACTTCATGGGCACTTGTTGAGGGCTCACAGGATGAAGCATTCTGGATCATGAAGGCTTGGGCATGTGCAACATTAGCACAATGGTACTGACTATGAGGAATTTTGCAAGGGAAGCACCATTCTGACTCTTGTGCCAAGTTGTTCCAAACTGGAACGAGCACTCGGCTCGTGTTGGGTGCTGGGAGAGAAGGCATGGGAGGGAAAACTTGCAAGGGTAGATGTGCATTAGGTTGCCACCTATCATTCTGTTGGTTGGGCACGTATCTTTGATTTACATATTGATTCCACCAAGGCTGATTCCCTTGGCCATGCGCCTAATTGGAATTACCTCTATATGCTTGCGCTTGCTGCTTTTCTAATGATATGACCTTGTTTGATAAATTTTTGATCAAGGCCTTCAATTCTTCATCTTCCTTTTACTGTGATGGAGAATAGGATGTTGAGGCAACTGGTTGCGCGCTTTGCTCAGGGATAGGAATAGGGGCCACAGAAGGTTGGGGAGCCTGTGACATTTCTGGGAACCAGGGCATGGGTGGTCTAGGAGCCAACTTTCCCGCCTAAATGAGACTATTTTCTTCCCTTACTGCAATGTTATAAGCAGCTGGTAGAGTCCTACCTCCCATAGATTGGATCATAACTGAAATATCATTGTTGAGTGCCTTCAGATAATAAAGGAAAGCATGTTGGGTTGTAGGTCTTACCATAAGAGGGATTTTGTCCCAAGTCTTCTAAAATCTGATGTTGAAATTAGTCATCTACTCATTGGGTTCCCTTTTTGTTGTTGTCAGTTGCTCCACCAAAGATAGATGATCTGACTTGTCTTCAAAATAATTACATAGAGTTGTTCCTAGCTCATCCCAGGTGGTGATAGATCCAAGTCTCAAGCCTCAGTACCATTAAAGTGCTTTACCTTTGAAAGAGGCTGTAAGCAGCCTAACTGTTACATCATTATGTGTGATCAGATAGAGTGAACACACATTTGCCACATCCTAGATATGCTCCTGAGGGGTGACTTGATTCTCACTAGTAAAGTAAGGAATACTCTTGAGTGCACCATTTGGTATATCATGTTGCACGGTCAGGAGTAAGGGACTCCCTCCATCAAAGTTTGCAAAGCTTATTAATGGAGGAGGTTGTTGATTCACCATTACAGGGTGTGCAGGTTGAGTGTTTTGAGGAGGGGTTGAATGGACATGGCACGTTGGAGATAGAGATGTGTGTGTGGGATCTTTCTGGAACAAACTCTTCTCGAGGATAGCTGGAGGTATTCAAAAGAGTCTTCAGCTACTGCACTTCTTCTTGTGTGTACTCTTCTCATGAAAGGTGCTCAGGACTGCTGAAACATAGATCTTAAAATATTGGGAGTCACTCAAATGTGTTTGAAATGAGCCTCCAGAGGCTGAAACACTAAGTTCCACACACCAGAACTTAGAGATATGAAATTTGAGCTTTCAATGTTGGGTCCCACCGGGCATGCAAGAAACTATTGGTTTCTCAAACGTGCACCCGCATCTCAAATCCTGGAAAGGTGCCGAGGTTTTTGAGACCACAATGGAACCATCCCCAAGTTATGGGACCTTGTGAGCTTGAGATGGAACTCTCGGAGAAGGCTATTTCCTCTATCTATTTCTAATGCTACTGCTACTCCTAGTGATGAAAGGGGAAACTAAGCTAAGAATGCCAAGGGACCAAGGAAAGAAGGATAACATGAAGTAAACTACACTAAAAAGGTGATAGTACCAGAAAAGAGGGGTGAATGCTATCTGTTCTGAGCGAGAATGGTAGGTAATGTGTGAAAGGATGCTAGGCACGAGTAGCACAGTGAAATACGCATTCACCAGATCACTCTCATGGAACACAACTAAGTATGGAACTGTTGGGGACTTGAAATAGCACAACAATACACAATGCAAGAGAAGAGGCAAGAAGAAAGAATGTAAACACGTTAGGATAGAGAATAGTCACAAAACGATGCTTCTATTACTTCTAAAAATGCACATAACTATTACAATGATAAGGAGGCCGATATCCACATGCAAGAGCCAAACATAGAGGTCTACAACTCAAAATACAGAAAATATGGAGTCCTTAGCAACATGCGTAAGGATCCAGAATGTCCAACCTTTTACAATGAGCCCTGACCTCATCCTTTATAGATTCAGCACAGAGGAAGAAGGAGAGAGAGAAGTAGTAAAAACTAATTCAAAGCTCAACCACCATCATTAATGCCTCCAATGAATCCACCCCAAATCTGTCATGTCTACATTAATTACTTGTTCGGCACCTCAAAGGAGGAGGAATGACGGATCGAATCAAATCAGATTTGGTGGTTGAAGAAATTTGATTCTACTTTAATGGCTTGATAGACGTTTCTTCATTTCCTCCCCACCTAACTTCTCCAAAATTAAAGATTTAGATCTCCAAGGTGTAGATGAGGCCGAGATCTTTCCAACGGTGCCAGATTTGTCAGATTTTGAGCCCTGAGTCGAAAGATATGCCCATTTGAAATTTAAATCATGGGCACGTAATATTTTAAAGAGCTTTCCGTACTGGGTCCATGTGGCAGCCTCACACACCTTGGAGATTCAACCCTTGCCTTCGCTTTTGAAAATGCACTAGACTGACATGTGGTGGCTTCTGCAAGCTCCCCAAATTGGGCTTCTTTGTATTCTTCCTAAGTTTCTTTTCCGCTGGCATGACTCTGCCAAAATTCTGACCCTCTCTTTTTTGGAGACACGTGGAAGGCCTGTGCTTCTTTGGGGACTACCTCCAGACTTTCCTTTTGGCATTGCGCCATTGATCCACATGGAGGCTTTCGCTGGTTCTCTATACTTAGTCATTTTTAGGCCCACTTTTGCTTTTGGATTTGACCTTTTTTGACCATTTGCTACGTGGAGAGTCGGCGCAAGTTTGAGTCTCCGGCTGGGATTCCCGCTTTGAATGTGCACCGTTAAGACACATTGGCACCCTCCACTGAGTCAAAGACTTTTCAACAGCCGGTGTAACTTCTTGGGGCTCTGGACGCGTGGAGGCTTGGCACTTGTTTGAGCCTGTCCCTTTGGATTTAACCTTTGGAGGTGTGCTGACTAGAAAGAAGGTGAATGCAGAGTGATTAAAAAGGATGGCACACACACATGATGGAAGAAGCAAGCAGAGAAAGCGGGGCGCGCATGAGGAAGGCGCACAAGGGAAAATGGGGAGGAGATACAAGAATTCGAAGGGGAGCAAGATGTGTATGCAAGTTATCCAAATCGCTAGGAGAGCTATTTGGATAACAATAAGAAAAAGAATACCAAGAAGAATAAATTAGTTAAATCGAAAAATTAGAGAGATAAATTGGATTAATGATAAAGAAGAAGAACTATAAGAAGGAATGACTATAAAGATAAAAATATAAAAGAATAGTAGCTAAGAATAAGAGGTATTCTATGGAAGATGATGAAAAAAAATATTAGTAAGGAAGATAATGAAGTAGTGAGTATCAAATATCAAGTAGATGAAAAAGTAGAGATAGGAAGGAAAACAACCCCCTTACCCCACCCCACAAGTGTAGGTTACCTTATGAGGATATGGACCCCTTGGAACAATTTTCATCTCCTATGAAACTTAGATGATATAAAGAGACAAAACAATATGTTGAGTTGGATAATAAGTATTAAATAAATATAAGAGGTGTAGTGAATAATCTGAAAGGATATGTGAAATACTAGAGGGTTTTTTTATCAAGTATTAGGGAATATGTATTATGGAAAAGAGTTAAAGAGAGATAAAGGGTAAAGAAAACCTATAATGGTACATGAAAAATACAACAAAGATAGAGCAATATGTCAAGTAACAGTTAAAATACATGAAATAAAATCTCAATAAAAATGATGCATAATAATTTTAAGATAATAGTATTTGGGAAATACATTAAGAATGCTAAATAACGTTTCTTTGTTTTAGATTCATAATGGAGGATCCGTATGATAAATGATAACTTGAGTAATTCTTTTATAGAAAATTTAAGAGACAATACTTTTAAGTGGTATATAAAAGTTTATCCAAGCCACTCAAAATCATAGTATGATGTAAAATTAACCTTTGAGAATGATTTCTAGTTTTAAGATGTACCCATATAAAGTGTAAGTAAAATGAGAGATTTAATACAAAGGGAGGTGAATTAAATATTATTTCAGAGTAACTTACTGTAATAAATGATATTCAAGTGATTACATATAGTAATATGCAAGCAATAAGCATTCAAAGATGTAGCAATCTAAGCAAATGAAGGGAGAAAGAGGACTTTGTTGATTTTGTGTAACCTGGGAATGATCAGGACTATGTATTTGTTGGAACAGGCTAGAAACAATGTCAAAATGGCTCGTCGAGGGTTCAAAAATCTAGGAATGTATGTAACAAAATTGCTCGGAGGAGGGAAGGAGCGCCCTAAGTGCTAGTCTAGGAGTTTGTGTATTCTCAGATGCTCAGAACTTGATCTTTTATGGGTCAAAAAATATTCACTGTTATTCACTCTTTGTTGTTCAGATTTTGCTGTTAGGTCTTCAGTTGCACTCGTAACCTACAAAACAAATGACTACCTACACATACCCACAAACCACATCAAATATATAAAAAAGGATTCAAAATGTCGATTTAGATTGACCTCGATGGTCACCCGAAGAGTTAACTTACAACCAAGCAATGCACTACATCTTAGACTGTATGTAGTTCTCCACACGTTTGTGTATCGATGTCTCGTGCCCTAGGTTTTCCTTGTGCAAGTTACACGATGATAATGGGATGGATCTAGATTGTCTCGAATATGCAAAATGTGTATGCTGGAATAGAATAAACTCCCCTCCTATGCAATGTATAAAGACCAATACAGCCCTTGACCTTTGTATGAATGTGCTAGATATGTAATTTTTAGTTCCCTTCTGCCTCTATGAAAAATTAGGTGGTGATAGATAATGTTAATAGTGCTTGGCCCCCTATTTGAAAAAAGTAACTAAGTATATATATGATTCCCTTATTTGAATTTTGTAATTGACAACTAAAATGCCAACCCAAATTATTAAAAGGTGACCAAGAAGCGAAAGGGACCCAAAAGAGTAAGGAGAAAAAGAGAGGGACAAGAGTGCCCATGAGGGATAGGAGTACTTGGGTACTTCTATCCTAATTGGGCACTAGTGTTTAAGGCCATCAAAAGGTAAATCAGTCAAGTGCCGACAGAACTATAAGATGTGCAAAGCTAAAAGGATTCTCAGTCAAACTTAGAAATAGTAAAGTGCAAGAGATAAAGTAACCAAAAGGCCAAAAGGAGTTGTCAACCACTAGTTTTCTTACTTAGGAATCATGTATACATTAGTATACTTTAGGACCCGGATATTTACCTAAGTGCATAGATTTTGTGTGTAAATTTTCCCCCAATTTATGTTGTTGAGTAAATAATCAGTAGCATAAAGTAGATATAAGATGCATACCTTGTAATCTTAAGAGGAGTGTAGCCAATAGCATGCCGAATGGACAAGTAGCGATGTGCAATGTGACATGATTGTAATGTTAAGCGTGGAAATGAGGAAAAGGAGGTAAATGATAGGGGTAAATTTTATGCATAGTAGCGTGTTGTTGGAGCTTGTGTTTTTTGATGTGAGCTACTTCTTGTTGTTTTTAAGGACATACCTAATGTATGAGAGAGTATAGGATATAAAATTGTCATGTTTGACATAGAGATGCTATCGGATGGGGTTGGGAGTGATTAATTCCCAACCAAAAAAATGTCGAGACATGTATTTGAGCATCTTTCTACCAAGAATGAGTTTTTTGGGTGAACTCATGCCAAGAGTGAGGTTTTTGGGCCATCTAATGCCAAGGAGTGAGGTTTTTGGGAAATCTCACATCAAAGATGAGTTTTTTAGGTGATCTCATGCCAAGGATAAGTTTTTTGGGAGATCTCATGCCAAGAGAAGAGTGTTGGGGAGAGAGGCATGTTTTTCGCTCCTTCCATGATGCTTCTCAAATGATAAGTGCCACTTCAGATTCGCACATCCTGATTTGTAACTAAATTATAACCGAGTTGTAAATGAATTGACAGAATTCTGAAACTGAAGATAAGTTTTTGATATTGGAGATCCGTATTGTAACTTGTTAGAAACTATATTGAACTGAAAAAATGTCTATTTTCCCCCTAGGATACTAGCGCCCAAGGGGGACACAAGCACCCACCATTCCCATCTGCTACTTAGCGCTAGTGTCTGCTCTGCGTTTGTGATCCAAGTCTAATTTTGGACCACTATGTAATTGTGTGAATTTTCAAATTCTGCACTGTGTTGTTCTGTTTTGGAGCTCTATTCTGCTGAAAGGGTGATTTGTTCACCCAATAGTTTCCCCCCTATGGGGTGCATGCAATGAATGTAGGAGGAGGATGACCAAATGAGAGGACCTGAAATTGATATTCATATCATAGATTAGATACTTACAAGGGGTAGGGGATGTGCATGGTAGAAACCAAGGCACATGCTAACAAGATAGACTAGAAAATGAGTGTTAGTGTAAAAAAGATTACATGCAATAGAATATAATGTATTAAGAAACTATGAAGAGAAAGGGACCTTGAAAAGTGAGCTGCATACATGGGACATCACTCACAATGTCACAAGACACTTAGGGACGAAGCAACCATAAATAAATAATGAATAAGCAACAAATAGGGCATAGTCTGTAAACAGTGGAAAACAATAACAAATGGGAAGTAACAAATAACCATGGTTGTAGAGTATCTTGCTAGGAAAATGCTACACATGAGGCACCTGTTAACCTATTAGAAAGATAAATAGTATGTCGATATCAATGAAAAGTAAAGTGATAGTAACAAAAATTAGTACATATTGTAACAATGGGACTTGTGATTGTGGAGTAGGAGAGTAGAAAAGGTAGATGCCCCTAGGAGCTTTGGTGGGACTGGTAAAGAGTGGTGTCAAGCATCATGCATCATGTAAGAATCTGTAAAGGTCCCGCATTCACCTCAAGATACCATATGAATGTGCATGTGTGTATAAAAAAATATAATGACATACTAAGAATTTGGCTAGCATGGGAAACACAATGCAAAATGTAAATAGTATAAGCTAACAAGATTAAATCCAACTAAGATAGGTAGATGCCATGTAAATGTGATAGTGTTCTGTGATATGAAAGATATGCAGATAAGGGGAGCCACGTTTCCCCCATCAGATGTAGGTGACATGAGATTCATGTTGGAATTTTGCCCTCAACAGTCAAGGATGAACCATAGAACAAGACTGCATCATCGGGTAACGAGGTAGAGTATGTAGTAGCAACATTGTGTTGTATAGATATGAAGATGTAATGACATAAGAAGAAGGTGAGGAGGGGGGAAGTATTATGCCCCCCAAGTGTGTATATTAGGAGGTTTTGGAAAATAGATGTGATCATTGTGAGCAAGAATAGCTAGAGTATGTATAGTGAACGAAAGGATGTATAACATATATATAAAGTAGTATGTGTATCAAGAATAGAAGGATCCATAAGTAAGCATGAGGAGAAAAGTGTGTATGGGGTGACATAGGAGTGGAAAGGGAAGCAATAAGAATAGATAGATGTAGCAAGGTGTTATCGTAGTGTAGATAAGAGTAAGTGCTACTAGAAATATTGACTTGAAGTGTAAAACAAAAGTAAGGTATATGTGTTTATGTGAGTAGTATGGATAGGAAACTATCGATTAGAGCTTGTGACTATGGGGGGAAATTTCGATGCCACCCAAGTTTGCGAGTGATGGAGATCTATCCGATGATGGAAGAGAGACCATGCTGTGGTGGTGGATGTTGAAATGTGTCATGGGAAATTTATAGTCATCACAATGGTAGGTAGAATCAAGGGTATGACCAACGTCATAATCAGAGTAAAAAACATTGCTAAGATTGAAATCTAATGTGCAAAAATTCTCATCTGACATATCAAATGGTTCATCGACATCGTAATATTTATCCAGGTCCTAGTCATTGACATAGGCATTATCTGGATCGAAAGGTGGAATTATAAGTTTAATTTTAGGAGGTTGGTGAGGGATATCAGGTTGTGGTGATGGAATTGGTTGTTCTTCCTTTGATGGTTTGGCCTTAGATGTGGCTTGTGGTGACTCTTGCATTACTAGAGAAGGATCAAGAGTGACTATTGTGTGATGCTCGCTAGACATAGAAGAATCATATTTAGGAACCCATTGGGGTTTGGTAATTGGAGATGAGCATGTAGCAGAATGTTGTGCAATAAATGAAATAAATGCTTGATGCTCAAGTTGCCCAATTATTTGTTCTAAAGCATAACAATCATTGTCATGATATCCATTAATTCTATTATACTTACAAAACATGTTACCTTTATATTTTGTAATACGATAAGGAAGGTAGTAATGAGTAGGTGGAAAGGTGATTAACCGTTGATTGATGAGATCAAAGAGAATATCATGTTGCCTAACATTTCAATCAAAATTGAGAAGTGCTTGTTGTGGTAAGACCTTGACCTTGCTTGTATGAGCACATGTAGTAGACATAGGGCCAAGATGAAGTGTAAAAGAAGAACTAGCATAGGCATGATAAAAATCCATTCATCTCCCCAAAAGAAACACATCATTGCAAGAATATTGGTGCAAAAACTGAATAATTAGAAGTTGGGCCACATAATATCAATGTTTTTTTACATATAAATTATATCGCAAGGCACAACATAGGCATGTCATGAGATACATAAGACACAAAATAATGAATCCCATAAATAAGAATCATAATGTTCAAGGGGAAAGGAATTGGTGTTAGAGATATTACATGCACATTACAAGGAAATTAGGAAAAGAGACTAAATTTGTATTTTTCATTCCCATACGTCATGGGATCCCCAAAGATGCCAAAATGACTAAAATGATGACATTGTAGACACAAAATCATGCACATATTACTATTTTACTATGTCATCAAGTATGTTGTTATATGCATGGATCTGAAGTAAGAAAAGTATTTACTGGTGATATAATCCTTTGTCCATCCACTTATTTTGATTGTTTCTATTGTCTTTTCTCTCTCACATATGTCATTTCTGTACCTAGTTATAGTCAGGTCACAAGGATCCCTGTCTGTTAGTCTTTTCACATATGTCATCATTTATCTCAGGGCACTAGCACCCATTACAGACACTAGCACCCAAGTGCCCATGTCCATTTTTGATGCTCCTGTCCTGTTTATTCTTTTTAATTATTTTTTAATTTTTGGTCGACCTTTCTATTTTTCTTTTCCTTATCCTGAGTTCATAGTCGAAATTTTGGGTCACTAGTGTCGAAATTAAAACAAGAGATACATATATATACACAACATACACTATATTATTCTAGATGGAAATTCTAAGGGGAAATCACATCTACATACTATCACTACCATCAAAAGGACTACATTTTTGGGCTACATACACTATATAAGAATGAGAAGTGCTTAATTCCATATCACACATTTTCATCTTATCTAGCTACAAGCCCGCTTTCTTGGTGTCATTGGCATGAGAAAAACCTAAGGACACTATTTCACACACAAACATAAAGAGCTACATGAGTCTGGAATGTAGTACAATGCTTAGTCATAAGTTCACTCATCAGGTGAGAGCCGAGGTTAGTTTTACTTCACATATTGAATTTCTTATTTGAATTTGATGTGTTTGTGAGCTTGTGCAGGTACTAGGTTTTGTGCTGTAGGTCACAGGTACCCTTAGTGATCAAAGAGTGAATATCAGGATATTGACAGGAAGAGGCAGTGAAACCCTAACGACACATAGAAAAGTAGATTATGAGATTTTGCACTGTCATCAATGCATAGGAATAGTTATCGGCCCCTGCCCAACACTGGAAACTCGTGCTCGACATTTTTCTTAGGTCCCATAATTCACAAGGAGCAGTTGCGACACTATTTCCATCCTGCCCAGTACTTTACACTACCCATATCAGTTCCAAATTATGCAAGATTCAACTAAGTCATCTATCCCTCTCATTTACTTATAGTTTTGTATTGCTTGAGTAATTAACATTTGTATATTCATTGTATTTTTTCATATTAGTTACTTCGTAATTAGATTTAATTTAGTTTTTATTAAATCAGACATACAGGAAGAAGAGAGAATCATATTTTTGGGAACTCTGTGGAATCATACAAATATATTTTGTATCTTCCACACACTTATATGAGGAATGAAAAAATCATCATGATAAGATAAGTGTTCATGTGTTCCGCAGACTCCACAAACATGCTACAATGACAATAATGACAACAAATAGATAGAAACATGGAAGAATAACATTGGGACATATATGGAATCATACAGATCTTCACGAAAATTTCCAAGAACTCAATGAAATTAATGAACATGCTCGATTCATATCTTTTTTATTTAATAAGGTTAATAAATGTGTTTTAAAGGATCTCATAATCAATACAAGGTCAAAATATATTCAATAAAGAACAAATGAAGAAAACAAGAAACAATGACCCCAAGAGTTACCCTAAGGAACAATTAAGCTTTAGGAATTTTTTTTTCCAAACCCTCATCAACAAACCACCAAGATTCAACCATAAAAAAAAAACACAAAATAGAAAAACCGAACTAATAGCACACAACTAGCCATTATAAAAATCAATGTTGAATATTTGTCATTATCATATATGTTGTCATTGATGTCAAGATTGATGAGTTGATATACAATTGCATTGATGGAAAAAGGAGTCATTTGATAAAGTGAGAAAATTGAAAAGATGAAGGTTGATTGGTAGTGTCAACCCATAGAGGATTTGAGGTGATCAAGGATAAGCCCCAAAGGACTTAGATAATATTTGAGCAAGCCACGGATATAAGGTGTTAGCCGCTAAGTAAATAGAGAGCCATAGAGTAAAGAAGCTCAAGGAAGGAACTGTGGACTAAAGGAAAGCTCCAAAAGAATCCGTGAAAGGAAGGAGAGCGCTGTAGAGTGAAGAAGGTCAGAAGATAAAGCCACATATATGAAGATTTGGAGAATACCATGTATAAAGGGGAAAATATGTAAAACCACAAATAAGTATAAAAGTCGCTAAGAATAGAAGTTTTCCGTAGACAGAAGAAAATTCGTGAAGAACTAGAAAAGGAGAAAATCCGCAAATGGTAGAAAATAAAGAGGAATCCGTGAGAAGATAAAAAGTCTGCACAATGCATATAGATGTTGCAGATAATTAAAAAATGCCTAAATAAGGGAAAAGCCAAAGGAAAAAGGAGAAACCATGATATGAAGGAAAAGATAAAAGATGTCAAAGGAAGCTGAAGAACGATCAAAGTGAACTAGAGTGGATCAAGGACAATTAATTAGAGTTCAAACTGAAAGAGTAAACGTTTGCATTCATATTTTAACGGAGATTTTATTGACATAGATTTGCAACTACAAGTACAAATGGAACTTTGCACAGACTAATGAAATTCTCTGTTCCAACTACCAACATTTAATGCATGATTAACCATGAGGCAATTTGGTTATAAGCTTGATGGAGATTCCCGACTTCAAGGTAAATTAAAATAATGCAAAGAAGATGGGTTGCCGTTTTAATTTCACAATGCAAATTATAAACAATGCAAGTTTTCTAATTTTTGAAGTCGGCTAATAAATTGGTTTTTTTGATGCATGGAATGAGGAATGAAGCCAAACAAAGAAAGAATAAAATCTAGACTCAGATGAACATTTAATGATCTGGTTTCACAAGAAACAAGATTAGGAAGAGTACACGATGCAAATCTCAAAGCAAGTTTTCTGAGAAAAAGGTGCAATAAAAGAAAAACTCTAAGCAAATTCGATGTTGTTACTTATGAGAGAAAAAGAACTAAGGCACTAAATCCAAAAGAGTGACAGAGGGAGAGAGAAGAAAATATGATGAAATAAATCTGAGAAGATCTACAATGGTGAAAAAGAGAGAAGGGAAAGATCAAGAAAATAATGAAGAACATGATCAGATAAGAAAAACATAAGAACGATAGTTTGAATGAGAAAAAGAGAGAAAAATGAATGAGAAAAAGAGTGTGACAAAGAAAGAACACAGATCAAGCCAAGAAAGTGTTCATAATTCATTGTATTATAAATTTTTGTAACTACATGTTCAAAATGTATATGTAAAGAAACCTAAGTTGTAGCTTAACACATTCAGGGAGTTGTATTTTCCTTATAGGTGGGTACCTGCAAAAAAGAATCTCTTGTGATGCATAATATTCACTTGTGTCCTTTGCTGTGTGTAATATCAACATATGTGTAAGGGTTGGTGCTCCTTGTGGGATTGGTGTCTCACTATTTTTTTTGTAAGATGGGTTATATTCTTATGAGTCTTTGCTTTGTGTAATATAAGCAATGGTTTGGTGGGGTTTTCTCCCGAAAGGGTTTCCCACGGTAAATCTCTATGTTCAGTGTTTATGTGTTTGATGAATACTTGATTGATTGTATGTTGGTCATACATATAGATTGGTAAAGAATATAAAATTGAATCAAGAGTGTAAAAGTTTTAATTTGCACTGATTCACCCCCCTTCTTAGTGCTTGTGATCTATAACAATCAGTCTGAGTAGTTAACCAGGGATAGAACCTTTTTTATGTCTTTAGTATTCTTACTTTTATCTTTTTTAAGGTGGCCTCTTTTCCTCTTTCTCAAACCTTCACTCAAAACTTCCACTTCCCTCTTCTTGCCAAGAGTTTTGTAGACACTAAAATAAGGTCACACTCCCCTTTTGTCCCTCGACAAATAAACACCATTGAACACATTCACTTAACCATGGCCCCCTTCACCCCACTAATATTAATTTAATTAAATTAATTCATTATCCTCACAATATTTATTATTTAAATATCTTAATTTAAATAATGCCCACACATACACCTCACCAAGCCAACTCACCCTAAGACCTATTCTTAGTAAGTTGCCATAACTAACTAAGACTTACCCAAACCCTAAAAATCAATGCCTACATTCCCTCTAACCACATTCCCACATGCTTACAAGAAGCTTCCAGTCTAATCCATGGGTTAACGACACGAGATCCCAAAAAATCAAGGGGATCTGCCTAGTTTAGTAAACCTAGGAAATCCCGCCTTGACCGACACCGGTTACCCCTAACCATCGCCAGTTAAGCCAGAACTGCCGTCGGTCACCTTTTAATCCCCAAAACAACCTTATTTTCAAGGTTGGAAAAATTGGCAGATTCCTGAGAGATATCACATCTTTTGAGAACAAGTTTCCAGGAGAACACGCATGCAAGGAAGGAGATCAAGCATTTTCTCTTGCACAGGCATCCAACATTCACCCAGCAACCATCCAGCATCACCCAGCACATATTTGATCCAACCAAGCAAAAGGAATGCACATGCAGCCCATGCAAGAGCTTTCCAATGTTTGGTGATCCTCAACAACATTCAACCTCTTACCAAGCACCTTCATCCATCACTCACAGGCACCCAGAACCAGATTTCAAGTAAGTAGAACAGTTTACTCCTCTGGTTCATTCATTTAATCATTGTATCTTCATCCTTTGTTCTCCTAGCCACCCATTGACCTCCTTTAATACTCACCCTCCATATCCCCATTAAAACCTCACCAAATCCTCATCCAAACAACCTAATACCTCACCCTGACCAACCAAGTCCTTTATGCAATCATAAGGGAGATCCCAAAGCTCATTCTGTGGCATTCCCAGTTTTCCACAGTAACTGGCACCAGTTCTCCCCAACCGGTGTCAGTCACCCTTAACTGGCATTGGTCTCTATATTTACCAATACAGCCTAGAACAGTAACCTACCCACCTATTCTCACATCACCCTTAATCACCTGTGACCTGCCTGAGACCTCTGTCAGACCTGCAGAGAACCAGAACCAACTACTTGACCTTCGGATCTTATTTTAACCTAGCCTGTTAGATTAGATCTTTCTTATTGTGTTTTTAATGAGATACCTAAATCATTTCAATTACAATAGGATTTACTTCATTACCAACATTAAATTGTTTTAAACAGTGGACTGACAGCCGTCTAGGAAGTATCACACTTCCCGGATCTAGCACACACTAGGCAGTTCACTGCACATATTGTTTAACTCTTTCTGGTGGTCTTGTGTTCCATTTCAGGTAGTTCCTCCTAGCCAAAAGGAAGCTCTCATGATCAGCTGTGGATTTAGAAGTCATACGCGTGCAACAACCCAACAACCAGCATTTCAACAGGTATTCCTCCTACGCCCATTACCCTATCTGTTTCGTCAATATTCAAAGAAACATCTAAGAATCAGGTGAAACATTTTGGCACGCCTGTGGGACCCATCCAGGGGTTCCTTGCATTTTATTCATTCCTAGGAAAAGTTGTGTGTTTGTTTCCCTTCTGAAAAGCATACACATTAATTTTCTTCCTTGGTAACCCTCTTTTTCTTTCTATTTTCTCTAAAAGAAACCTTTCTTTTGGTGTACTTAAAAAGAATCATTTCTTCTTGTTTTCTACATTTTAGTGAAAGAGCATCCCTCTTCCTATTCATCCATTTGTGTCATCGAACTTCATATTTTGATTTGGGCTTAAAATAAGTGCATTGCATTCTGATTTATCGCATTAGCTCACATTAATTGAGGGCAACCTATACGCTGGAAGTCATTCCCAGCTGATGGTTGACAAATGAATCATAGAAAGCACATCTCTCTCTCTCTCTGAGTCTTGCCAAATTGCACAAATTCAAAACAAATACATATTCTTAAACAACATCTTTCCTAGGAATGCCTATCAATGATCGCACTGATATGAGGATTGGCAGGTACTCCCCAGCTCACTTGCTCTGTCGAGTCATACTTCAGAGTGAAGCCCACCCCCGCCATAACATACCTGAAACCTCACCTTTTAGATCTCCTTCTTTGTAGGAAGCCATCCTCACCAAAAAACTCTATTTTACAGTTCATGAGTCAGTCCTTAAATAGCATAAGCTAAACAAACATAATAGAAAAGGCACTCTTAGGATCACATTTTTCTTAGTGTTTCTACTTGGCTTGCATTTTGAGGTGAGAGGTCACGTTCTTCATTCTTCTTGTTTATCCTTGCACGCTCCTCATCATAGTTGGTGTATTCCGGCTTCATCTGAGTGTGCCTGGACCATATTCTCATCATTCTCAGAATTCTGGGTCTGATTCCACATCAGATTTTAATTCACAACCATTTTTCTTTCATCACTGTTTCAATTTCACAGTGACCGGTGTCAGTCCAGTGACCATCGTCGGTTACCCCCTGACCATCATCAGTTATACCCAACCAGCATCGGTTCACTGTCATTTTGGTTAACCTACCCAAAAGGACATTTATTCACCTTCTTCAACTATTCAGAGTCCCTGTCACTACTATCATTCCCATTGACCTTGTAAAACTCATCAGGTTTGGCATACCTGTCAGATTTGACCTTATACCTTGTTTTTGACTCACTGTCCATTTCCCACAGTGACCAGCATCGGTTACCCCTAACCGGCGTTGGTTTACCCCGACCGACATCGGTTATCCTGTGCCACTTTCCAGCCAACATTTGGTACCTAATCCACTTTTTACCGCTTGTTTCACCTGTTCCTGTTATTTTTCTGTGTCATTTACAGAGAAGCAGCCCAACCTGATCAGTACCTATTCACATGGTACTGACACATCAGACAAGCTAGCACCCTCGTATTCCATGCCAATTTTCAACCACTCCCACCTAGTCCTTCACCACCTTCCATTTTATCACCCACCATGGATCCTATCCAACCTATCACTATCGCTACTAGGAGATGAGGAGTTCACATGACTCCTTGACCAAAACCCTACCACCTTGCAGTTTTACCTTTCCCACTCATCCACTCGAGATGCCTCAGGTCAGTTGATATACGGCATGCCCATATCTATCCCCCCGACTCTCACTCCCACTCCTATGTCAGCCCCATCTGGCTCCATGTTACCCGCATCTACCTTACCCCCAGTCATTTCACAGCTAGGTCCTATACCCACTATGACTGCATTGTCTGCTACATCCATTGCACCCACCACATCCACCATACCTTTGACAACCACCCAAAACACAACCTCATCCACCCCTATTGTCTCACATATACCCGTAGCTACACTACCACCTCCGGTGTCAGTGACCCCTACCCCTTTTCAAAATGTGGTCCTTTCCATTCCACAATCGTTGGCCCCCATTACCACTAGGGTTACCACGACCCTTCCACCTCCATATACATACTATCAGCAGCCTCCCATTTCATCTATTATTCACTCTGGGTACGTACCCCTATTTCACTACCTCCTTCTCAATCTACCTACATGACAACACCATATACTGGAATGCCACCCCCCATTACATGCCCAACACCAACCCTCTTACGCTACAGGAGGCACCCAATCATTGCAACCTACCAATGACCTAATCAAATTGATGATGGACAAGATGCAGACATTAGAGGCATCAGTTTCTGGCTCCCGCAATACTCTCACCTATGATGAAATTTACAATGAGCCCATCCACCCATCCATTCCTATTCGTCCATACCCCGTGCATTGGGAGATGCCTAAATTCAACCACTTCAATAGCAAGGAAGACCCACAACAACATTTGCGGTCGTTCAAACATGGGTGCTACCTAATCACTCATGATGATGCTTTACTCTTAAGGACCTTTCCCATGTCTCTGACTGGACCTGCGTTAGATTGGTATAGTGGGTTACCTAGACACTCTATATTTTCATTTAATCAGGTAGCCCAAGCCTTCTTGGATCACTTCTCCATCAATATCGTCAAGAAGGTTACCATGACTGACCTATACTCCATGCGTCAGTATGAGGACGAATCTATCACAGATTTTTGTCACTCGCTGGCATAGCCTGATCAATCAACTCACCTTCCAACTGCCACAAATAGAACTCATCGAGCTCTTCACACGGGCTTGTGCTAGACATATCTCACCAACCCTGTAGGTTCAGACTTTCCAAACATTTGATGAAGCATTCACCATGGCACGAAAGTTAGAGATTCGGGCCATCGAAGAGAAGAAAATCCAATTACGCAGTAAGAATTTGGCATTCAAGTCGAATGATACCTCTTCTTCTTCCAAACCACAGAACAATTATTCAAAGGCCAAGGGCACCACTAATGTAGTGGTACTCAAAGCCAGTCCAGCTCATCCATCAAATCAGGCTACCCCCTCATCTAATCTCTCACCCGTCCAGACTTTTCAATTCAGACGAGAACAATGGAAATACACCCCAATTGGGGAGCCCTACTCTTCTGTCTTAGAAAAGCTCATCAAAGCTAGGGCCATCACCCTTCCACCTATAAAACCACACACTGGTTTTGACCCTGCTCGCCCCATGCCCGCATGGTATAAAGAACATGACTTCTGTAACTATCATCGAGTAAAGGGTCATAGTGACGGAAATTGCATCACTTTCAAAAATATTGTCCAAGAAATGCTCGAGAAAGGTGAGTTAACTGTGGATAATCCTAACGCACCTGCCAATCAAAACCTACATATCTTCAAGAAACCCTTTCCCAATCATGCCCCTTCATCTGATCAAACCGGTGAGACCTCAACTCATGATAGCCATACCCGCGAGGTCCATGCTATTTTTAGTGACACACCTGTTGCTTCCCAATTACCCCATATTCCTTCCATAGAGGAGATTCTAGCCCGAAATCCTCCTTCTGCATTGGAACCTACCTCACCTATTCCTCCACCCATAGAGGAACACCTTTCACCTCCTTCCTCACCCGTGGAGGAGCCCTTCACTAATATCGAGACCATTTCACCTTTGGCTTCTCCACCTAGAGAACTGACACCCACAGTACTTCTTCACTCCATGGAGGATACTTGTTTACCTCCTCCACCCACAGAGGAGCACCCATCATCTCCTCCACCTATAGAGGAGCACCCATCATTCCTCCACCTATAGAGGAGCACCCATCATCTCCTCCACCTATCACAGACCCAATTGAGATACCTTTGCCTCTTGGTGAGCATTCTCCATCAGCTACCCAAGATCCTGTAGACCTACTTTCGGCTCTCTTACCCACGGAAGCTGAAGCTAACAAATTTCCCATCTCTAAGACACATTTTATGGGAATAGCCATTGGGTCCTCATCAACATCACCTACAGACATGTCATTCTCATGTTTGGCCGATCACCTAGATTATGTGGACAGAGCCTTATTGTGGGGGTCTTCTGCTTCCTGTTTCAACACAAATGCAGATGTCACTTGCTGATACTTCCACTATCTACCCAAAAATATTTTGACCAATCAAACCAAGCACAACCACCTCTATCACTACTTCTTCCATAACCCTCCATACCGCTCAACATACTCCCTTACCCATAACCCAACCTACATCTAAATCCAAACCCACACCTACATCATCTTCCTTGACTAAACCTATCACTACCTTAGGGGTCACCCCAACCACCAGCCTTACTCATCCACCTATCAAACTAGATTTAGCTACATCCTCCAAAGTCAACACCACACCTACTCCAGCACCCAAATAGAAGAACCAAACCCATAGAACTCATACCCCAGCTATGCCAATCACACCTACACCTGTCCCGTCCATCTTAGGACCTCAGCTTCCCAGCATGGTTAAGAAACCTCCACCCATCAATAAACCAAAAACACAACAGCCCACTCCTTCCTCGCAAACCTCTAACCTACCCAAGCACCTGACATGACTTACACCTACACCTACAGCATCTTTACCACCCATACCTCCAATAACCTCAACAACTTCTTCATTACCCACTACACTTCAGTCTCTGTCTCTCACACCCCCTACTCAACCCGCATCATCTACCTTCACAGCACCTCCATTATCCCCATGGGTAACTCACCCTCTTCCCCCATCTGACTTTTCCCTCTAGATCTCGTACACCCATATCACCTTTACCCAAGAAGGTGTAACCCAAAAACAAAAATCCGCAACCCTCCAATAAGGTAGTCAAAGCAACCATACACCCTCCTGCCCATTCATCTACCATACCCCTACCCAAACAAACATGACCAACACCCAAGACTACTCCAGCACCCAAAACCATGGCTCAACCCACTCCCCCTCCTGCAAGGACCGTTCCTCAACAATCAGCCATACCTACACCCAAACCCACTTTCACTTCCCATTGTGATCCACTAGCGGGGTCCTATGCCAAAATATTAACCAACCTCCTTGAGACTTCTCTTATCACATTACCACCACTCAGACCTTATGACCCCCTCAAACCCAAGCCAAAAGGGTTTGATGACACTAAAATTTGTGCCTACCATCATGTGCCAGGGCACGATGTGGAGAACTGCAAGGCTTTGAAAACCATCCTTATCCAGTTGTGTCCTCTGGAAGCCAACTTTGATGATGACGACCTTCTCGATGAGGACACTACTTCACCGACACCCATTCCCATAGTCCTTCCCTCACTTCCCACTCAACAACCACAACCTCCACCACCACAGCTCCTAGAGCCACCTCCAAGATTTGAAATTAACATGGTTCGCATCAGAGAACTTGCCACACCATCACCCAAATGTCATTGCACCTAGCTCACCTCACAAGGTTTTTCTCCTCCGGTAGGTTTTTTCCCGTCATGTCATTATACCACTCACCCTACACCTTCTCCATTTTCCAACTCCCCTCAGATCAACATGATCCACGTTACTACCCATGCTCAGAAGGATAAAGGTAAGGAAAAGGCAACTGACCCACCAACCAATCCTATACCCAACATACCATCTACACCCACACCTAAGATTACTATCTGTGGACCCACATACCCTATTTCTAATGGGGTCACACATCGCACCATGCTCAAACAATTACACCAATCTCCCCTCAAAATGTCCCTATATGACCTCATCCAAACCTCAGAATCCCATCGTCAAGCTCTCATGGAGGTTCTTCAATCTATTGAGGTTTTACCCAATGACCCTACACCCGTAGCCTCCATTATCACACCCCATCATGTAGCCTCTCTCACCAAATTACCACCTTTATCCACACCTCACCCTACTCACCAAATAGCCTCCCTTAGCTTCTCAGAGGAAGAGATTGCACCGCACCAAACAGATGACCCAGACCCAACCCTCTTCATCTCTGTCCACATCGATGATATACATGTATGACGTGTAATGATTGATGGGGGCACTAGCATTAACATCATTTCATCCCATGCATTCGCTCAAATGTGCATACCTGACAATTACATGCATAAACATCCTATCATGTTGCGTTCATTCAATGACGCTATCACCTCTACACTAGGCACCATCATCCTCCACATTCGCATGGGCCCCCACACTATTCTAGAGCTATTCTACGTCTTGGAGGGGGAATTTCAATATAACTTGTTGCTTGGCAGACCCTGGATTCATGTCATGGGTTGTGTTCCTTCCACTTTGCATCGTTGTGTAAAGTTTGAACATGAAGGACACACACCTATACCATTCTGCTATCCATCACCTTTTAAAACATGTAACATGCTTTACCGACCCAATGACGTGCTCATACCCATTAAGGTGTCTACCTCCATGACCCCTACTGCTTCACCTACACCTCCGCTTACCAGTACAGTCACCACCTCCACCACACATGCCTCTTCCACTCCTACCGCCACCACAACCTCCACGGCCAACCCATCAGTCTCCCAATCCATTAACTCCACCTCCGCATCGACCTCTGACACATCATCTATTCCAGCTACCCACATACCAACCACCAATCCCTTGGAAGGTGTTTTTCAATGCCTCACTCTGGGGGAATACCGCCTATATAGTGTCAACACATTCCTTACTCCACAAGAGTATGGAAGTCTTCACCAACACCCTCGCTATGATCACCACATAGGAGAACACCTCCTTTATGGTCCTCCTCATCTTCATACCAGTCTCACCTATGGGGGACTTGATACTACCACTTACACACCCAAACCACCGTCACAAACCCGCCCATTTTCTACTGACTTCCAGTCTCTCACCAATCACCGTTTTTCCCACACCTTCCTGCACCAATGTGCGTGGAAGGGTTTTGGTTTTGGATTTTATGAGAAAGGCCGCCATACCATTATTCCATGTACCACCCATAAACATAACGACCATAGTGGTATCAATTTTTCTGAACCACCTACCAAATAAGCCCGCATTGAACTCATCAAGGACATCATCCCTTCTCCACCTTCTTCACCCACTCCACCTTCATCACCACCTTCACCGACGGAGTCGATGGATCCTGAATCTATCCCTCCTAACTTTTTTTTTTCATAAACACCATTTCCTTGGGGCCTTTGACTTATCAACATGAGGGCGAGGCTCCTTCCTCTCTTCCCTTCCTGTATCCTGAAATGATCAATGATGATACACCTTCAATTAATGTCGTTCAATGTCAGGATGATGAATCTATACTCACCTACCTTGGTGCAGAAGACTCATATATTCATCAGTCATTACCCTCTGAGACACAAACCATGTTGAATGAATCGACTATTGAAATCAACATTCATACTCAGGATGACCCGCACATCCTAAAGATCAGCCAATCTTTAGATGCTGCTGAACAGGAAGCCATCACTTCTTTTCTCAAAGATCATAACCACGCTTTTGCTTGGTCTTATGTAGACATGCCTGTATTGACCCCACCATAGTGGTCCACAATATCATAACCATTCCCAATGCCAAACCCATCAAACAAAAGCTGAGGAAAATGCACCCTCGCATTTCCCTTCTCGTCAAAGAAGAAATTCAGCGCCTTCTTTCCGTTTCCTTCATATTACCCATTGATTATCCTCGTTGGATTTCTAACATTGTCCCTTTCACTAAGGTGACAGGGGGACTCTCACATTTGCATGGATTTCCATGACCTCAACCTAGCCTACCCAAAAGACAACTTCCCCTTACCCAGTATTGACCAATTGGTTGACCTTACCGCTGGTCATGAGATGCTATCACTCATGGATGGCTTCTCGGGTTATAACCAAATCCTACTTGCCCCAGAGGATCAACATAAAACCATTTCATCACCCCTTGGGGGACCTTCTACTATCGAGTCATGCCTTTTGGCCTTAAAAATGTTGGTGCCACATATCAACGGGCTATGACTTACATCTTCCATGATATCATGCATCGTATATTGGAAGATTACGTGGATGATCTCCTAGCCAAATCTAAATGCCGCTCTGAGCACCTTGTCCATCCTAAAAACCATTTTTGACCATCTCATTAAATATTGCATTCACCTTCAGCCTAAGAAGTGTGTCTTCACAGTCCTCTCAGGAAAAATCCTGGGCTTTATCATTTCCCTACGTGGTATAGAAGTTGACCCTGCTAAAGTCAAGGCCATTCTTGAAATTCCTCCACCTACTAACCTTAGACAACTTTGTAGCCTGCAAGGAAAGTTGCAGTCTATTCGATATTTCATTTCACAATTATCTGATCGGTGTCAACCATTTCATCATCTTCTCAAGAAGGATGTCTCCTTTAAATGGGATGATGACTACCACAAAGCTTTTGAGGCCCTTAAAACAATACCTTCTCCAACCACCCATACTCATTCCACCTAAAGATGATCAACCTTTCTACCTATACATCTCAGCTATCCGATCACTCCTTGGGAGCCATGCTTGCTCATCGTGATGAACAACACAGGGAGCAGGTGGTTTATTACATAAGCCATACTCTTTTGGACTATGAAACCCAATACACCCATCCTGAAAAAAATTTTCTTAGCCTTAGTTTTCGTTACCACCAAACTCCGCCATTACCTACTCAACCACAAAACCTATGTTGTGACCAACACCGACCCCTTACACTTCATGTATGCCAAGCCTTATCAAAATCAGTGTGCCGCACGCTGGCTTATGCTTTTAGCTGACCTCAACCTCAAATTCATTCATCAAAATTCCATCAAGGGCCAAGCTATCACCGACCAATTGGCTGATGCACCTATTACCTGGGGATCAACCCTCTAATTTTGACTTTCCAGATGAGTCAATTGCTACCCTTTCCTTGGATGAAACCCACTTATCAAATGACACTCTTCTTCGATGGTTCCAAGTGTCAGCGTGGGGGTGGGGCTGGTATTATCCTCATTCCACTTGATGGTGAGCCCATGCCTTTGTCTTTCAAACTAGATTTTGATTGTACAAACAACATTCTCGAATACGAAGCACTCGTATTAGGTCTCCAAGCCACCTATGCCCTAGATGTCAAATCAATCAACATCTTTGGTGATTCCCAATTGGTCGTAAACCAAGTCAATGGTATATACCAATGTCGTAACGAGATACTTCAAAAGTATAAACATCATGTAGACATACTTTTGACCACCTTTGACCGTTACACCCTGCAAACCGTCCCTCGTTCAACCAACAAATTTGTAGACACCATGGCCTGCTTGGCTTCTCAAATACCCACTTCACCTACCGATTCTAAAATATTTGTCACCATACAATGACTCCAATCACCTTCTTATTTACCTCACAATGTTTACTCCATTGGAACCACTCACCCCTGATCTGAGTGACCTTTGGTATAAACAATACTCCAACTATCTTTCTCTCTCCATCTTACCCCCTGATCTCACCCGTAACGGACAACGCGCCTTCCTTAAAAAGGTCTCTCATTATGTCATCATGGGGGGCCTCCTCTATAAGCATGGCTTTGATGGTATTCTCTTATGCCTCATGAGTTCTAAAATTCCTTATACCATTAAGGAGGTTCATGATGGCATATGTGGAGGTCACTTCAGTGGCCTTGTTGTTGCTAAGTGTATTCTTCGCCTAGGCTATTACTAGCTGACCCTTAACCATGATTGTTGTGACTATGCCAAACGTTGTGTAAAATTCTAGCAACTTGCCAACCTTCATCACACACCCAATCATGCCTTATAGGTCATCCCGTGACCTTTGGCCCTTCTATCAATGGGGTTTGGAGCTTGTCTTGTTAGAGAGATCAACCCCCATTCTTCCCAATGACATCAATGGATCATCACTGCTACTGAATACTACACCAAAATGGGTGGAAGCCATACCACTCATCTCCATGAAAGATGAGAAAATATGTGAGTTCATCAATCATCACATCATTTGTTACTTTGGTGTTCCTCATCACCTCATCACTGACAATGGAAAACAATTCAAAAACAAAACCATTGCAAAAACTTTGCGATGCCTTCGGCATTTGAGCTAAGTTTCTCATCACCTTATTACCCACAAACCAATGGCCAAGCCAAATCCACTAACAAAACCCTAAACAAAATTCTCATGAAAGTGGTTAACGATACCTAGAAGGATTGGCATATGCACATTCCTTTTTCCCTGTGGGCATACCGCACTAGTATTCACACTTCCACTGCCACCACACCTTTTTCTCTGGTCTACGGTACAAAGGCTGTTCTACCTCTCGAAGTCCAGATTCCCTCACTCTGCATTTCTCTCCATGACATGCTCAATGATGATGACTTTTTGTCAAGACCGTTTAGCACAACTAGAGTTATTAGACGAACATCGTTCTTAATGCTCTTGACCACCTTCAAGTTTACCAAAAACTGTATCAAACGTGCCTACGGAAAATGTGTCCATGAATGAACCTTCCAAGTTGGTGACCTTGTCTTGAAAAGAAAATCAACATGTAACCAAAGCAGAAAAAAGTAAACGGGGTAAATTTTCTCCTAATTGGCTTGGACCATACATTGTGACTCATACTTATGGATCAGGTGCTTATCATTTATCTTCACTCGATGGTAAACCCAAACCTGAACCCTTAATGCCTTGCATCTTCGACCATTCTATTGTTGACTTTTAGTCCTACCTCGGACCTTTTACTTCTTTCCATGCTTGTACTTTAGGTTCTATCCACTTCATACACATCACCAACGATTAAACAAGAATCATATGAGTACCCAACACATGTTATCTTCTCTTGAATGTGTGTACCATGGTGCTGCACATAACATGATTCTCATGGATACTTTTTTTCTACCTTTAGATGAGATCCTATGGTCATTTCACCCTGGTTTTTGAACAAGATTCCCATTCTTCACCTTGGTCTTATCCATGACTTCAAAGCCCTCACCTGGGACCCAAGTCCTTGAGTCAAACTTCTAACAAAAAGATGAATCCCTCAAAAGGACATCTTCCTCTCAGTAATCGCTACTGTAAATAAACTAATCCCTCAAAGGAAACTGTTATCCAAAATTCACCCCAGGGTTAATTTTATAACATGCATCAGAATTCTCAAGTCCTAGGCAGATAAATTGATTCAGGGAAAAAATCATGTTTCTAGGGTCCCTTCAGAAATTTTTCTAACTTCCCTGTCCAGGTCGAAAAGAACGAGCTCTGAGAAAATTTGGAAAAAGTTGCAGAAGGCATGTAGATTGAGCCAGGAAAAATCATAAAAAATGACTAAGTCCTAGTCCTTGCAACAGTAGGGACGTGTGGGACATCTAGGCGCGGATCGGCCGAAAAGCCTCCAGGCGGCCCGTGAAGCAAAGGGACATCTGGGACAGAAGTACGCGGCGGGTGCGAGAAGCCGATCCGGCCAAAAGAGGAAGAAAAATGACTAACTGCTGAGTGGGACAGTTCGGGACAAGAGTACGCGAAGTACGCGAACCGGCCGGATCGGCTGAAATGAGAACAAACAGTCCAGAAGCAATTGGGACATTTGGGCCGTGATGACGCGAACCGGCCGGTTCGCTTGAAATAGAGAAAGTTCGTACTGGGACATCCGGGATGAAGGGACGCGTGGGACGCGGATCGCCGAAGGAACCGAAAGCCAATCAAACAATGCAACGTCATCGGCCAAATGAGGACGAGGAAGCCCATTTCGGGCGGATCGGAAGTTTTTGGCCCAAGCAGTTTGGGACATCCAGGACATAAAGACGCGAAGGGTGCGAAGGGGCTGAAAGGGCTGAGAACCAACCAAATCATGACACGTGTCACAAGGAGAAAAGTCCAAAAATTCGAAGGGTGAGGTCTCAAGCACTGACCCGAACCAATGGGATAGTGCCACGTGTCCAAGCTAGGGCCCACAAGGAAAAAATCATGCCGGAAGGGTTGGAAAACCCGACCAAGGAAGAAATGTGTCGGAGGGGTTGGAAAGCCCGACACAAAGGAAATCAGGTCTTGAGTCAGAAAAGCATGGGAGGAAAACATGTCGAGCCACCTCCCAAACCTGATGCAAATGCAAGTCACACTTTCGAACCCGAAACAAAGGAAAACTTGGCAATACCGGTGGAAGCGGGTGTCGGGAAAACACAAGCATCAAGAACATGTCGAGGCATTCCCCAAACCCGATGCAAATGTAGAGGAGAGAGAATTACGTATCCAATCAGAGCCTACCACGTGTCATCCAGGTGGCGAAGCGCGGGAAAAGATTTCAAAATCCGTTTTGGTCTATTCTGTGCCCTAAATCTTCAGATCAACATATATTTTGATCCAGAGCTCGGATTTGCACGTTCTTTATATCAACAGAAAGATGTTGAAATTCTCTACATGATTCTGGGATCAATCTCGAATTTTGGTGCAGTATGGAGGGAGAAAATTGAGAAATGGCTCTGACGCGTGATAATGGCTAGAAGCGATGTTTCAACAACCAGTTTTAATGATAATGGCCAGAAGCATGGCCAGAAGTGATGTCTCAACCACCTATTTTAATGAAGAATGCGTTTTGGTCAATGGTTGGGCTGCTTACATGTTTTCCTATGTTTTTTGTCTCCTGGGCTCGACCCATGCATTGTATAAAGCCAGATTTGGCTCATTTTATATGGGGATAACAAGTTGTTCATCTTTTCTGCTCTGCCCTCCCTTCTTTTCTTCTCTAGGGTTGAAAATGGAGTTCGAACCTCCTCCTTTGCTCTGTAATGGCGTTTTTTGCCTTTTATTATTGAAATGATGTTCTGTGCAAACTTCTGGAGCAAAAAAACGTGTTTTGTGATGCATCTGTCCATCCTTGCTCATTTTTGCTTGTTCTCTTCTTGCCTCTCTTCATTGCAGGTATTTGTGCATGTTTGAATGTTCATTGCAGGTTTGCAGCTGTGTTCATGGAGTTTTGGGACATTTTCTGTGTGAAATATATCCTTGGGCCTATGATGCATCTGTCCATCCTTCCCATTGCTCACCTCTCTTTGTCCCATGGCAGTTTTGATAGATGTCCAACATTCTCCTTCTCTGGTGTATCACCCTTTTAGTGTAGGCTTTTGTTCTTTTCCTTTCTCTCTCTCTCTCTCTGTCTCCTTGGCATGGTTAGATTAGGATTAGATTAACTTTCCTGCACTGGAATAGCTTGTGGCAGGTATTTTAGGAGCAGGAACCAGCCTTCTATGGAGATTCCTCTCTCAGTTTCACAAGTCCCACGCTTGGAGAGAGGTTTCCATGTTGTGCAATCACACTGGATGCCTGAGTGATCAACCTAGAAGCCTGATCTACATCCAGGGGTGTTGTGATTTTGCACTAACAGTTTTGGCACGCCCAGTGGGACTCTAGAGGTCTTCCACTTCATCTTTTGCAGGTTGATGTGTTCATGTGAAGATTTCAACCTTTGGAGGCACTTGCAAACACATCTGGCAACTCCATCTGGTCAACAACCCATCTCTGAAGTTGTAGACCTTCCTTTCCATTCATTTTCATTCATTTTCCATCCATTCTTCCTTCCATCTCTTCCATCATTCTTTCATTCTATGAAGTTGTGCAATCATGACTTCATTTTCCATTATGGAACTCACATTTACAACAGCAGCGATGTATATTCCCACCTCCAAACCTGCATTACAACTCCTCCAAATCAGCATTTTGAAACAAATTCAAGATCAGTATGCATACCCATATGAGCAGCAGTGTCAAAAGTCAGTTTGGATATGAAGCATGTCCAAGCAGCAAGGGTATGCATGATTATAAAGGACAATCAGATGCAAGACGCTGGTCTAATTGGAGAAAATTCAAAAAGATGGAGGTAAAGATGGTGCAATCCAGGGCTCAAGCACAAATGAAAGCATTTTGGAAATCGGTTGTGGAGCACCCTGTCCATGGGTGGGACCTTTTTCCAAGGCATTACAGCCCTCAAGAGAAGCTTGAATTCATGATTTGCAAACGCTGCCATCACTTACAAGGTGGATTGAAGGAATTAGAGGTATTATGAGAGGAGTATTCAGCAACCTTGTCAAGGGGTAAGCACACAATCTCATACTCTTTCTGTTTCCTCCTTCTCAATCTATATCATTTTCAGCAGTGTTAAGTTTTAAAACTCTCCCATCTGCTATCCCAAATGTTGATCCCATGTCTCCACCTCTCAGTCTTCCACCCCATCTCAATTCTTCTTTCGCCCTCTTCTCTTCCAAATCCAATCATCCCCTCCACAAGATCTAAATGAAATACCCCCTCCTCCAAAGAAACAAGAGGTTTCACCTCCTCCACTTCCACAAAAAATTGTAAAATCAGTTGAGTTTCAACCCATCCCTCCTCTTGCATTCCCAATTCCATGTGGGGAAGAAGAAATTACAAAAATCAGTCATCAAGGACAGCAAGAGGAAGAGCCAGGAAAAGAAGAAATGATTAAGAGCTTAGTAAGTTTGGCTCTTAAATTTGGAATTGAGCAGATCCATTTGCTGGTAAAACCTACAGAAGAGGCTGAGGTTGAACAAATGGTGGTGATGACTGTTTTTGTTGAAGAAGAAGATCTTGCAGTCCCAACTTGTCCATGTGGGGCACCAGAATTGAAGAGTTTGACTTAAAAAACTTCATGCTGGAGGAAGAGTCATATCAAGAGAAAAATTTCCCTCGAGCAATAGAGGAGGGAGAAGCTGCTCTAAAATCTAAAAGAAGAGGAGCACATTTCTAGTTTGTGGAGGAGAAAAAGTGCAGATCCAAAAGCTTTGAGCACAAAGCAGGCTATAGGAGAACCTTCAGTTCTTCTTTCTACTTCACCTCTCTCAAGTTCTAATGTACTGAAGAGGAGTTTTGATCTCTCAAAACTCAATGCTGGAGGGTGAAGGGAAACCATGGTGATCAAGTTACAGATCAAGAAGAACACCATGGAGGAAGTTTGAGCATTTTGCAGTAGGACAGCACATGTGGCAGTTTTATCTGTCAGATTTGGAGGGACTGTTTTGATGAGAAGAAAAACCGGTTGAGTTTTCACCATTCTCTCTTTCATCATCCACATTCCAAACACTAGAGCCTACTGTCATGGAGGAGAGCATTCATTTGCAGCAGCTTGCATCTTATAGCAGCTCTTTGGAAACCGAGATTGGAAGGTTTTTAATCTTTCATGTTCTTCATTGGAGGAAGAGAAAAGGACAGAGGAATTTCACCATTTCTTTCCACACCATCCATTCTGGAGGGTCCTGCAAGAAGAATCCATTTTTGGAGTTGTTAAAATCAGATCTATGGGCATATCAAAACGGATTCATACCTTGCCCAATCAGGTATTCGGCTTCATTGGAGCCAAAGGAGAAGTCACAACCAGTCATGCTTGCTTCCGACCATGAGGAATGAGCTACAAAAGTACCAAGGATCAGCTGTCATACCTCTTCAATCCAAATGCAGAGCAACTAAAAGAGGTATTTGAAATTTGCCTTCAGCTGATACCTCGATGATTTTGGGTGGAAGAACAGCTTCTTGTTGATTTTCCATCTCATCCTAACAGCCATGATCAGCTGCCAAATCAAATTGCATGGCTGCCACTTTTGAAGAAAGGGAAAGCTATTTCTGCACAACCAATTGCAGGGTTTGTTTAGCTTGCCTTCGTTTCCAGTTAGAAGTAGAGTAGATAGGTTTGCTTTCAGCAGAAGAAGTGCTTGTGCACACTCTGCATGTTCCATTTGGAGCATGTATGATTTTTCAATTCTGTACATAGTTTTTTGTGGTGCTGGTTTTCAAATCCTGTACATAGTTTTTTGTGGTACTGGTTTTTGCTCTTGCACAGTTCGTTTTGGTGGAATTTTGGTGAGAAACAAACTCTAAGTTTCAATGGGTTTTCAAGTGGCTCAGAAGGGGGGTTTTCAAAGTTCAGATCAGTTTTCAGGCTTGCAACTTATGACTCCATTGCCCAATGGATTGCTAAAAAGGCCCACTGGTAATCTTCTACCTAGCAGGTAGGTGACCCTGTTGAGTCGCCAAATTATTGTCCAAATATCTTCACCCCCCAGAGTCGATATAGACAACATGCAGGAGGAATATAGAAAATCAAAGAAAGACTCAAATTGATCCCGGGACATTCAAAAGGCACGGGAAAAGTGGTCGCTTCAGAAAATTTTCTAACTGTCCCTGACCAGGTCGTAAAAGGATGCGCCCTTGAGCACACGTGAAAAAATGGCGCATGACAATGCATGTAGTTTGAGCTACTAAAAATCATAAAAAATGACTAAGTCCAAGGCGCAAGAAACAGTAGGCGCACAGAAAATGGATGTTGACAGGGTAAAAGGCGTGCGCCCCTTCGTGCACGGAAAAGCCTCCAGGTGGCATGTGAAGCAATGAGTGTTGACATCTGGGACAGAATGTATGCGCCAAGTGCGCAGGAGCCAAGTCCGGCTGCAAGAGGAAGAAAAACGACTAACTGCTGAGCGGGACAGTTTGGTACAAGAGTATGCGCTCTTGGCGCACCGGCCGGATCGGCCGCCATGAGAACAAATGAGTGTTGGAAGCAATTGTGGAAAGTTGCGCCCTGATGACGTGCGACATAAGCCGGATTCGCTCGAAACAGACACACACGGATCGCAACCTATGGCGACACCTGGGATCAAGGGAGGCGTGGGACATTTTTGAGCGCTGACAGGACCCGAGACCCAATGGCGCAGATATTTCACATCATTGGCCATAACTTTTTGACTGAGGAAGCTCAGATTCATGCAAGGTTCGGAAGTTTTTGGCCCAAGAAGCTTGGGACAAGGTCCGGGACTATCCAGACTACGAAGGGCTACGAATATATTTGAATTGGGCTGAGAACCAACCAATTCTTAAAACGTGTGACAAGGATACAAGTTTCGCCAAAAGTCGAAGGGTTCGCTAGGGTTTCTCAAGCACTGACCCGAACCATAATGAGAATAATTAAATGCCACGTGTCTGGAGGTAGGGCCCACAAGGAAAAAATCATGCCGGAAGGGTTGGAAAACCCAACCAAGGAAGAAATGTGTCGGAGGGGTTGGAAAGCCCGACACAAAGGAAATCGGGTCTTGGAGTCTTTTGGGAAACAAGTCAGAAAAGCATGGGAGGAAAACATGTCGAGCCACCTCCCAAACCCGATGCAAATGCAAGTCACACTTCCGAACCCGAAACAAAGGAAAACTTGGCAATACAGGCGGAAGCGGGTGTCGGGAAAACACAAGCATCAAGCACATGTCGAGGCATTCCCCAAACCCGATGCAAATGTAGAGGAGAGAGAATTACGTATCCAATCAGAGCCTGCCACGTGTCATCCAGGTGGCGAAGCGCGGGAAAAGATTTCAAAATCCGTTTTGGTCTATTCTGTGCCCTAAATCTTCAGATCAACATATATTTTGATCCAGAGCTCGGATTTGCACGTTCTTTATATCAACAGAAAGATGTTGAAATTCTCTACATGATTCTGGGATCAATCTCGAATTTTGGTGCAGTATGGAGGGAGAAAATTGAGAAACGGATCTGACGTGTGATAATGGCTAGAAGCGATGTTTCAACAACCAGTTTTAATGATAATGGCCAGAAGCATGGCCAGAAGTGATGTCTCAACCACCTATTTTAATGAAGAATGGGTTTTGGTCAATGGTTGGGCTGCTTACATGTTTTCCTATGTTTTTTGTCTCCTGGGTTCGACCCATGCATTGTATAAAGCCAGATTTGGCTCATTTTATATGGGGATAACAAGTTGTTCATCTTTTCTGCTCTGCCCTCCCTTCTTTTCTTCTCTAGGGTTGAAAATGGAGTTCGAACCTCCTCCTTTGCTTTGTAATGGCGTTTTTTGCCTTTTATTATTGAAATGATGTTCTGTGCAAACTTCTGGAGCAACAAAATGTGTTTTGTGATGCATCTGTCCATCCTTGCTCATTTTTGCTTGTTCTCTTCTTGCCTCTCTTCATTGCAGGTATTTGTGCATGTTTGAATGTTCATTGCAGGTTTGGAGCTGTGTTCATGGAGTTTTGGGACATTTTCTGTGTGAAATATATCCTTGGGCCTATGATGCATCTGTCCATCCTTCCCATTGCTCACCTCTCTTTGTCCCATGGCAGTTTTGATAGATGTCCAACATTCTCCTTCTCTGGTGTATCACCATTTTAGTGTAGGCTTTTGTTCTTTTCCTTTCTCTCTCTCTCTCTCTCTGTCTCCTTGGCATGGTTAGATTAGGATTATATTAGCTTTCCTGCACTGGAATAGCTTGTGGCAGGTAGTTTAGGAGCAGGAACCAGCCTTCTCTGGAGATTACTCTCTCAGTTTCACAAGTCCCACGCTTGGAGAGAGGTTTCCATGTTGTGCAATCACATTGGATGCCTGAGTGATCAACCTAGAAGCCTGATCTACATCTAGGGGTGCTGTGATTTTGCACTAACAGAAACCTATGAAAAAAAGGAAAAAAAAAAGTGGAAGCTTCCCACATCGATTAGCTTCACGAAGACCTCAAGGAGTTAAATTCCTCATCCCATATAGATTTCCCGCATCAATTAGTCTATCTCAAATACAAGTAAAAAAAAGAACTTTTTAGTCATGGACTTGCCCATTGTGACCCCATATCTCTTGTCCAAAGAGCATGCCACCTCATACCATATAAAAAATTAAATACCTTTCACCCTTCTCACCATTCCCACTCCCATTTCCTACCACCTCAAGGGACCTCTTAGAAAGAAATACATTTGGTGATCAAGTGACTACTTTTCACCTTAGAATAATCAATCATGCAATGTCTTTAGGGTCTTACATTCATCACGTCCTCCAAGGTATGATCTACTTGGTATGATCCTAACCAATCAGGTGGCTTTATTGCCCTTTCTTATCTTTTAACTGTCTTTATTTACGTCTTGATTACCTTATATAGGACTTGGTCCTCGACGCTTACCTTTGGGTAATATTCTTCTTTTTCGACAATCAACATCGCCTATACCACTTTGCCTATAACCCCCCACACATAACAAACCTAAACCCACAACATGTCTAACACCTACCAACTCATTTTCATACCCCCTCATATTCTTCCCTGGCTTATGGGAGAACTACATTGGCCTGAGGTCCCTTTTCCGAGGGCATGGGGCCCTTGGAGGTTAGCTCGACCACTCTCTACCCTAATCAATTCATCTTTCATTTTTCTCAAATTACATTCTACCCTACTTAGTTTCCTTTTTATATATAAAATTGGAAATTAAACCACATACATAACAAGTTGCTTCACATTTTTATCATCATCACAACATACATTTCTTATGACTACCATTTCTCTACCATCATCATGTGTATATTATAACACATCTCACACATGAACCATATTATCATTCACTGCAAAAAATAATGATTCACAACTTGAACTACTTTAAACACAACCATGCCTAAACAAACCTAACTCCACCATACCTAAACAAACTTGACTCGATCCATGCCTACAACCAACCTAACTCAATCATGCCTAAACCAACCTGACTCGATCCATGCTTAACCAAACCTGACTCAATCCATGCCTATAACCAACCTGACTCCATCATGCCTAACTCACCTAATTTCTGTCCATATCACAACAAAAAATCAAAAGTCTCAGCAAAACACCATCAAATAAAGCATCTCATGTATCTCATCATATAAATAAATATGTGTCTCAAAACAATGTACACGGATATCCAATCATTTCCATCATCTCAAAATCATTGGCACATAGGCCGATACTCAATATAAAATTTCATCGGCACGCATGCCAGTATCATATACACTGAAACAATAAACCAATACAAAATCTCTTCAGCACGTGGGCCGGTATATGCTAAAAATATACAAAAACTCTCATAATCCTCACTATCTTTGGCACACAGGCTGATATATATCAAAAAATGACTACAATAGATCAAAAATCAATAGCCATATATCAGGCATCTCGGCACACATCCTCAATATATGTGTCACCAGTACCCTCTACCTCCTCGGCCCCAGTCTGGGTCCCTGCTGGTACCTCACCCGGAGTTGGTCTACATGAGCTGGTGGCCTCTCAATGATCTGGCCTCGGCACTCGATGACCCCCTGTGCTCTCTACACTGTGAGTGCAGGATCTAGTCCTCTCACTCGAGGCTTCCTATGACCTGATACTCTCCATAGAATAGAAAATCTACCCCGGCCACCATCAGCTGGTCTTGGTAGTATGTGGCCTCACCTAGGGCATTCTGTAACATGGATATAGGCACGATCTGTGGTGGTCCCATAGGCCTCGGCCCTTGTACCTGTCTTGCAAGACCCTGTCCCACTCCTTGTGAACTGGGACCCGGTCCCGGTGCCTGTGGTGGTGTCATCTGCCCTTGTGCCTTTATCTGGGCCTGTAAGGCCCCAATCTATGCTTGAGCTATGTCCAACTGGCCCTGCAACCCTGCCACCTGACCATCATCTCCATCTCCATCTCCATCCCCATCCTGGGCCATTTGGGCCTGAAGACTAGCCACCTATACATGTAGCTCCACTACCTCTACCTCTAAGCTTGCTAGCTATGTCTGCACCATACCCAACTAGGTAATCAGAGTGTTCACCTACCCCTGTAGGGAATCTCTCTACACCGTGATGGTGGCTAAATCTGGCTACCTCGATCTGAGTGGTATGGCTCGTAAATGAGCTGACCACCACTATCTATACCTGTTTGTGACCTCAGCATCATCTATCTGCCGGTCCACTGCCTGCTCCTCCTAACCTGTGGGCACTGTTAGCTGTGGTAGAGGTAAGGGCCTCTCCACATCATCTCTCCTATACTATGGGAAGGGTGGAGGTACATCTTGTAATAGCCAAAACTACCACCTGACTCTGTCAACCGGGATCATCTCGTGCTCACCGACACGGCGACCCTATATCCATCTCAATAGCTGGAGCTCAGCTAGCTCCTCATGCATATGCTTATATGAGGGGAATCCCACATATGGCCTCCATATGGTGTCCACTTCAGACAACCCCTCCAATAAACGTTGAAAATAGGCCACATCATGTGCGGGTCTGTCTGATCTCCTTTCTCCAATAGCAGGCACCCATCGCTTGTACCCCACCCACACCAATCTCGGTGAAAATGCATTGGCCCGGGGCATGCCCACTGGATGCACATAGATAATGTGCTCATATGCCCAATAATGAAGTAAAAAGGTACAACACAGGTTGAACCTACGCAACCACCCATATGCCCATAACTCCCTGTATAGCTGCACTAGGAATGCTGGCGCCCAGGCAAAGTGGGTCTGGTCCATCATCATGTCGTGTAATACCCCCATCAATGAGGGAGGAAATCTACCACCCTCTGCATCTGGCATTGCAAAGAAACACACTGCCTCCATCAATAGAACTACTAGCCTCGTCTCCTCCAGAAGGACTAGGTACATCTCTCCATAGTGAATGCTGGCACTATGGAATGTCATCTTAGCCATCCCCTCTCCAAACACCATCAACATCAGCTCCTTTGAGGCCTCGGAGGAGATAGAGTAAACCTGGGTACCCAATATGGGTAGCTGTAGAATCCTAAACATGTCCTCTAGGGTGACAGTGATCTCACCTATCGATAGGTGGAACGTGTTGGCCATATAATCCCATCTATTGATGAGTGTGACCATCAAACTAGGCTACCAGACCACATGCCGATAGTGTCGGAACCCACTCAGGTCCATTACCTCCAAATGCCACAGCTCCTCAGGGGTCACTATGCGGCACACTATCACAAGCAGGGGTGGAACCCTGTCCTGCATGTGTAGCTAATCTCTCCCTTACATCCAATACAAACAACACATTAATCTACATCTATCACACCCATACTTTCCCCCTATCATTTTCCAACACCCTATTTTACCCCTACCCCGCTTAGTCACCCAACCTATGGCACTTTTGGCCCCTTGTCCCCCAAAGCCCAAACGGTGCCAGTTCTCTCTAACTGACCCCGGTCACCCCTTAACTGGCATCAGTCACCTATTTTGTGACCGATACCGGTTATATCCTACCAACGCCGGCCAAACCTGATTGACGTCGGTCACTGTCGCAGTGAAAACCCACGACCCCCAAACCCCCCTTTCTCAAAAACTTCCCACCCTGCCCCTTTTACCCACCTAAACTCACCTACACCTCCCCTTAAACCTCATCCCCTCCCCCCCTCTCCCACTTATCTCTCTCCCCATTCCTAAATTCCCCACTTTACCCTCCCATTTCCAATTTTTTTTTCCCCCACGCAAAACAAAAACTAAAAAACTAATTTGCAAATCACCTAATCTATCTGACTAAATACAAATCGAGTTGGATGCCTACCTCATCATGCTGCCATCATCGCGATGACACATTTGGCCGCTGCACCAGTGGCTCGCCTAATCCCTCTCTGGCCTCTACCATCACCAAATCTCTACCCGCATCTCCAACCGATCGAATCACACACACTGATCCTATGGACCAACCTCTCACCAACCAATCACCTACCATTAAGACCACCAACTCAACACTTCTTTCCGTTCAGACACTTTTCCCTCTTTTCTCTCTCTTTTGTCATTTTCTCAATTCGCTAAATGACAATGAATAACAAAAAAACATGGATTTTTTGTTTTTATAACAAACCTGACCTAACTGATGACCAGTTTTTCCTTCATCGGCATCAGACGTGTGCCCTACCTTACCGTGGTTAGTTGAACTATACCGATCTCAGTTACCCTTAAACGGCATCGGTCACCCTCTCTGGCACATTGCCCTAAATTTTACCCTATTACCCCGTCTATCCCTCCTTTTTTTTCACACCTACCCTTTACCCTGACCATTTACCTCACCCAAATGTTACCCTGATTATTTACCTCACCCTCTTGACCTCATCATTTACTACCTACCTTTTTCCTCCTTTGGGGACTCATTATTCTACCCATACCCCTACCTTACCCGCACCATGACCTAGATATTTGGACCTGGACCATCGCTAGTGACCCTTGACCTCATGTGTTCACTATAACTTGTGGCACTATTACCTGTGTTGATTGACCTAATGACCTTACCTTGCCTCTTTCCGTGACCATTTATCCTGACCCTAACTTTGGTGTACCAGAATATTCCTAAACGTTCCTCCACCTAACCTATGTTGTGCTTCCTTACCATATCCTATACCTTGGATACCAGAATCACTTCGACCTTGTTTGGATGAACCTATCGACCTTAGACAATGTAGAGTTTTCCTGCTCTTCAAACTGGTACTATGCTATAGTTTATACGTGTGTGTGTGTTTGACTGTTACTACCTTTGACCCTGACCCATTACCTAGATTACCCGAGTCGACATGGCTTCTTTTTTTTTCCCTTGTTACCCACCTTCAATTTCATCACATTTACCTTTTATCAAACCACTCTTCTGTCTCGTCAGTTCCTGGTTTGAGGGGGATCACCTTCACCCACACATGGGGTAACCACATCTTATTTTTGTTAGCATCACTTACCAATACAAGCTACGCAAAAAAGGGGCAAAATGTAGACACTAAAATTAGGTCACACTCCCATTTGGTCCCTCGACAAATAAACACCATTGAACACATTCACTTAACCATGGCCCCCTTCACCCCACTAATATTAATTTAATTAATTTAATTCATTATCCTCACAATATTTATTATTTAAATATCTTAATTTTAATAATGCCCACACATACACCTCACCTAGACACCTCACCAAGCCAACTCACCCTAAGACCTATTCTTAGTAAGTTTCCATAACTAACTAAGACTTACCCAAACCCTAAAAATCAATGCCTACATTCCCTCTAACCAAATTCTTGCATGCTTACAAGAAGCTTCCAGTCTAATCCATGGGTTAGTGACACGAGATCCCAAAAAATCAAGGGGATATACCTAGTTTAGTAAACCTAGGAAATCCCGCCTTGACTGACGCCAGTTACCCCTAACCATCACCAGTTAAGCTGGAACCGTTGTCGGTCACCTTTTAATCCCCAAAATAACCTTATTTTCAAGGTTGGCAAAAGGTTGGCAGATTCTTGAGAGAGATCACATCTTGTGAAAACAAGTTTTAGGGAGAACACACATGCAAAGAAGGAGATCAAGCATTTTCTCTGGCATAGACATCCAACATTCACCCAGCAACCATCTAGCGATCACCTAACACAAATTTGATTCAACTAGGCTAAAAGGAATACACATGCAGCCCATGCAAGAGCTTTCCAATGTTTGGTGATCCTCAACAACATTCAACCTCTTACCAACACCTTCATCCATCACTCATAGGCACCCAGAATCAGATTTCAAGTAAGTAGAACAGTTTATTCCTCTGGTTCATTCATTTAATCATTGTATCCTCATCCTTTGTTCTCCTAGCCACCCATTGACCTCATTTAGTACTCAATCCTCCATATCCCCATTAAAACCTTTCCAAACCCCATTCAAACAGCCTAATACCTCACCCCGACCTTCCTAGTCCCTTATGGAATCATAAGGGATATCCAAAGCTCATTATGTGGCATTCCCAGTCTTCCACAGTAACCAGCACCGGTTCTCCCCAACCAGCATCAGTTACCCTTAACTGGCATCGGTCTCTGTATTTACCAATACAGCCCAAAACAGTAACCTACCCACCTATTCTTGCATCACCCTTAATCACCTATGACCTGTCTGAGACCTGTGTCAGACCTGCAGAGAACCAGAACTAACTACTTGACCTTCGGATCTTATTTTAACCTAGCCTATTAGATTAGATATTTCTTATTATGTTTTTAATGAGATACCTAAATCATTTCAATTACAATAGGATTTACTCCATTACCAACATTAATTTTTTTTAACTGTGGACTGACAACTGTCTAGGAAGTATCACACTTCCCGAATCTAGCACACGCTAGGCAGTTCACTGCACATATTTTTTAACTCTTTCTGGTGGTCTTGTGTTCCATTTTAGGTAGTTCCTCCCAACCAAAAGGAAGCTCTCATGATCAGCTGTGGATTTAGAATTCATACGCGCGCAACAACCCAATAACCAACATTTCAACGAGTATTCCTCCTATGCCCATTACCCTATCTATTTCATCAATATTCAAGGAAATGTCTAAGAATCAGGTGAAACAAGTTCCTTTCCTATGATTTTTGGCCAAAGATTCCATCGCCTTCTTCTTAACTTGGATATTCATGACCTTTGTAGATTTTCCCAATCCTTCTTCTTGGCATGGGTAGTCATATATTTCTTCTCTTCAAGGTGACTTTGGCTTCAATCTTAACCCCCTTGATTTTGTTTCCCCCCTCAATAATCACTCTTTCAACATCCCAGGATTTTTCCACCCTCCACCACTATTACTAACACCCTCAGTTTGGATGTTTTCCAATTGGTTTCTAATATCCTTTGTTTCCCATTTCATCTCATTGCAAGCTTGTTGAAGCTTGGAGATTTTGGATTCTAATTTTTCCCATTTCTCTTCCATTTTCAAGGCTTTTATACTCAGGGTAATGGGAAATTTGAGACTTTCTACATGGCCTTTTATATCACCATATCTGGTGGTAGTATATTTGGTAATATAAATAGAAACCATGTGATAAATTTTATTAATTTTCTAGGTCACACTCCTTTATTGATTAAGCTAAAATGTAATATGTAAATCTAATTTTAATGTTATTGTAGTAGTGGATAAATAACAATTAAGTACAACAATGATACTCAAGAAAACTAAGCAATAAAGTGAAAACCTTAAGTGTAAAGAGGAGGTAAAATGACTTAGTTGTCTCGCATAGATCTAGAAGATGCATAGAGTTGGAAAACTAGAAAATACGTAGCACTGACCGTCGCACTGGAGCCCAGAAAAATGTAAATATGGAGGAACAAGATGGAATGGGGCAGTTGGAGAGGGAAAGGGGCACCTGCGGGCGCCGTAGACCTGTCTCTAGGTGCCTGGATCTATGAAAATGATCAGAAAAAATCCTATGAGGTGTTGAAATTTATTTTCCTTTAGTTTCCTTTGATCGCTCTGAGGTCGCACCAAGATCACCAAGGTCGCTAGAAACCTGTAATGAAGAATGAACTTGCAAAACCCTCAAATAGACATCAAATCTTAAAAAATAAAGATGCATGATGAGCGTTCAGACTGTCCTCAGCTATCACAATGGTGAAATTATGACTGAGCACTGCACTACATTTCATACCTAATGTAGTTTTGTGTGTGTGTAGAAATCACACCCTAGGTGGCTCTTATGTGTGTTACACTTGATAACAAGTAAATAAGCTAGATGTAAAGAAATGTAATATATGTGTGCATGGAATAAAATGAACTTCCATCCTATGAAATTTATGCAGAATAACAAACCCTTGATGTCCCTTGGATGGTGCTAGATGGATGCAATAGAGCTCTTAGATGCTTGATGGATGTAACCTTAGGTGGTGATAGCTAATGCTTAGTTCTTGGTCCTTTATTTTGATGACATAAATTTATATTTATATGATTCCCTTGCTTGAATTTTACAATTAAACCCGAAAAGGCCGACTACCAAAAAGATAAGATGTTCAAACGGATAGAAATGACCCAAAAAGTGTGAGTAAAGTACAAAGGGGACAAGGGTGCCCATAGGAGATGAGGGCGGCTAATGCTGACGTCTTGGCTGGGTGCTGGTGTCTAGGATGATAAATGTTGAAGTATAAAAGGCATACTGAGCAAGTAAGGGTGCAAGAACAATAATAGCAATAGAAAGTAAAGAAAGGTGGCCAAAGACATGGGTTAATTAGTACTTTTCTTACTTAGGAATCACATGAATAATCTTATGCAACTAGGACTAGATAATTACACAAAGTGCATGATTTAGTGTCTAAATTTGACCCCACTTTATGTTGGTGAGCGGAAAGCTCAGTAACATAAATTAGATAGAGATGTGTCCTGATAACCATGTAGATTAATGTAGAAAGAGTGTGCCAAGGGACAAGCCAAAGCGTGGAATGATAAAAGGTGTGAAGCGTTGATGCTAAGGAGGAGAAAGTGTAAAAAGTGATGATGAAAATGAACCTAGGGAGGAAATGCATGTGTAGATGTTGCGATGTACATGTTTTCAATGTTGATGTCATTATTAGTTGATGATGTTCACTATCGCTTCCCATACAGACGGACCTACAAAATAGAAGAATGAATAAGTAGTCAAATACGTATGTATATATGTAAAAAGTATGTAAATAAGTAAGTAAAAATGTTGAAAAATGTGAAAAAGGAACATGTGCACCTGATTCATGATGAGGAAAGAGTGTAGAAAGGATCCTAAAGATGTTTGTGAAGAGTGAGTTCTTAGGGTGATCTTACGCCATGACAGAAGTAGTGTAGGGAGAAAAGTCTAGTGTCATTCTCCAGCCTTTGATTGTTTCCCAAACTTGTTGAGTGCGTTGAATATTGGGTTTTTACGTGATCCTAATTAATGGTAGAAGTAGTATAGGGAGAAAAGTATGGTGTTATCCTCCAACCTTAAATTACTTCCCGAAATATTGAACACCACTGCAGATGGTGTGTAAAAATGCAAGTGCTAAGGACCCAAGTCTGATTCTGAGCTCTATAAAAGCTACTGTGTGGAGGTATATAGATTGTGTTGAAATACCAATCGTTGTGTAACTACCCCCTAGTTTTAGGCATCCAAGAAAGGAATCAATGTGCTAAGGACCCAAGTATGATTCTGAGCCCTATCTAAAAGTAACAATTGTGTTGTATCGGTATTGTGTTGTGATATGTATAACGTTGTATGGGGTGACTGATTCACCCAAATGATGCCCCCCTTGTTTGCGGTGCATTCGACGTCACTGAAGGAGTATGGGTCCCAAAAGAGGATAGACCACTATGCTGAATTTGTGCCCTATAAGGGGAAGGGAATGTGCTTGGTATAAACCAAGGCACACATAAAAAGGTGGCTAGCAGATAAGTGTTAGTACAAGCAAAGAAAAACATGCATGTATAAGATGAAATGTAAGCTAAGTAGACGATGTGTAAGATAAGACACAAGTAAACACATAAAAAGACAATGTAGATTACAAAAATCAGGTTGTAAACATGGGACATCACTCATGATGACAGAAGTCAATCAAGGCCATACTGGCCACAAGAAGACAAGTGTGCACAAAATACAAAGGGAAAATCCTGCAAACAAGAGCATAAAAATAACAAGCAATGATAAACAAGAACAAACAATGTAAAAGAAAACCATGGTGGAAAATAGACATGAATAAAAAATGCTACACATGAAGCACCTGTTAACATGTTAGAAAGATAAAGATTGTGTCAAAGGGTGTATAATCTGATTAAGTAGTATGTTATGAAAAAAATTGAAACAATAACACCTGTAGTGTATGAAAGTGGATGATCTTAGGATCCTCTGTGGGAGTGGTAATAGGTATTATTCCAAACATCCTTGCTGCATGTAGGGATATGTAGAATCTATGATCACAACTAGAAGGCAAGTGAACATGCATGTGTGTATGATAAAGATAATGACATACAAGATATATATCTAGCATGTGTAATAAAGTGAACATGTAAAATCATAAGTAAGCTAGAGTAAATTCAACCAAGATATGTAGTATGATGTGGATGAGATGGAAAGAAATGTAGCGTGATTGATAGGAGAAACATTCCCCCTGAGTAGATGTGTATATATGTAATGAGGTTCATTTATTTATTCCCCCTCATCGGTCAAGAATGAACCGTAAATGATAGTGCATCATTACAAAATGGTTTGAGTGTGTGTAGTAGAAATATGTGATCATCAAAGCACAACACGTAGAGTGTAAATGTGTGAATGGTTGAACATGTGAGTGTGATGGGGTCCATTTGAGATGTATACCCTTAGCAGTTGAGTATAGATTGTGGAACTAGAGTGCGTCATAAGGTAGTGTATCGTATTGGTTGAGTAAGAGATATGTTGATTGTAGAATATGCGTTACTGAATGTCTGTGAAAGAGATTGATATGTCGAGTGTGTAATGTGTATCATTGATTGTGTATTATGTCATGTCAATTGTGTGTAAAAAGGACTAAATGTGTAATTTGTATTGATTGCACACATAACAAAGGATGTTGGGAATGTGTCGAATGTAGAGTAGGTTTGTAAGACACATATGTCATGAGAGCACTGAATATCTAGTGCGTTATAGATGTGTAGATTGTATAAGATGTTTTTGTTGATTATGTGCAAGGGTATGTCGTGAAAGTGTGGTGCATGTTGCATTGAATGTGTGCAGTAGGAAGAGTTTATCACAATTGTGTTTACTATGTTGGGTATTGATATATATGCAAGGATATTGAGTATGTCAAGTGTGTGTACTGTGTGAGGTTCATGTGTATAGGATTCCCTCAAAACTCAAGTGTGAACCAAAGCACAAGAGTGTGTCATTGGATAATGATGATATGAGCATGTATCAAGATGTGTGTGTAGCATGTAAATAAAAAGATGTGATGTGATGAGAAAATAAGATGTGTGTCAATACGAGAGAGGGGGGGTAAGGTGAGAAAATCACCTACCAAAGACCAAGCGCACAGGGAGTGGTGGAAGCATGAGGCATGTAAGTAGCATGAGTGTATGAACTGAATTGAATTTCAGATGTGATGGTGCAAATGCTAGGTGATACATTGGTGGGAAGCGCAGATGTTGATGATTGAGGCAACCAATTTGTAATACGAGCATAATAGAGATAAATTAAATAATAGGTAAGGGTGAGGAGGATTACCTGTGATAATAGAAGAAGGTGTGCATGTGTAGACTGTTGACCAAGATGATTGTGAAGAGCTTCCCTTTGGCTAGGAGGAACGACCTATTAAGAACACAAGAATACCACCAAATGATATTAAATAGCAAATGGTAGTGGACTACCTAGCGAAGGCTAGATCCAGGAATCGTGATGCTTCCTTGAATGGATATCAATCCACTATCGTAAACAAATTAATGCAAGTAAATATTGTAAATAAATGAATCCTACTATAGTTGATAAGATTTAGGTATCTCCTATAACATACAATAAGTAAATTTAATCTAACACAAAAATTTATGATTAAATATGGAAGGTTTATAGGCTGGTTTGGGTTTGTAGTTCTAACAAAGACTATACAGATGAGGCCTCGGTGAGATATGGTGGGGTTTTGGGAGGTTTTGAGTGAGTTGGAAGCTTGTTAGTTTGGAAAAAGTTACTAGTCACAGAGAACGATGCCGGTTAGGCGATCGATGTCATATACTAGTAATGGAATGACGTCGGTTGGGTGACTGGAGTCAGTAGGGGCAATTTGGTAAGAATATTAAAAATGGGGTTTGGGCACTCTCTGTGACTGCACAAAGAGTGAAGGGAGTTTAGGTAAGGCTATGAGATTTTTTTAAGGAATCAGAGGTGATTAGATTGGTGTTTGGGAAAGGTATGGAGGGTGAACAAGCAGATAGCTAGACAGAGGTAGTGTGGGAGAGATCTAGGTAAGATCGAATATAGAATAAAACAGATAGCTTATACAATAACTAATATATTGAAAATGACCAAGAAGAAACAATACTTGTGAAATGTAGATAGAAAGCAGGTGGTAGTGACGGTTGCAAGAGAAGGTGATCCCAAAAAAATGTAGCAACGACATGAGGACACAATGCTTCCCGGTGAGTGTACTGGAGCTCTGGATTAGTTCGTGGATGAATGGTGTGATGTATGAATGCTGTAGAGGTCTCTGGTATGCTGCAAGGTCACTAGAAATATCAGGTATTAGGATACAAGGTTACAAGAGCCAGAAAACAAGATTCAGAATCTGAACAAAGAGTTAGAATCTCTTATTTAAGCTAACTGACGGTGGTTAGTTGACCAGCATTGGCCGAGGGATAACCGGTGCTAGTTAGGGAGAATAGGTCATAGTTGCTAAAAATATCCGGATCCTTACTAAATTTGGTGTGATATTGATTTTGGTTCTGGGTCACAAGTGAAGAATGACAATAAATAGAGTTGGAAAGTGGTTAGAGGGATAATAGGTCATTAAGATTAGGGTTAGACTAAATCCTAATTGGTTAGGATAAGTGGGGACTTAGTCTAAGGTAATAAATGGATTTGGAATGGGTTTAGAGTGAGGTGGAGAGGTGAGGTGGATTAGGTGAGGTAGATAATTAACTTAATTTTGGTAATTAAGTTAATTACAATGTGTGCAAGTTGGCATGGTGAGGGAATGTTATTACATTAATTAATCAAAGGGAGTTTAGAGGGTTGGGACCCAATTTTGGGTGTCTACATTTTCCCCTTTTTGTCACGTAGGTTATATTGATAAGAAACAATGACAAAAAAAGAGTGGTTTCCCCAGGTACGGGTTGAGGTTAAGTTGCCCCAGGTATGGGTGGAGGTGATCCTCCTCAAACCTGAAACTAATGAAGTAGTAGGCTGAATTGGTGATGGGTTTGATAAAATGGTAGGAGAAGAAAAATAAGGTAGGGTACGAGCACGAGAAATGGTTATTTTGGGTGTAAGTAATAGGTGGGGGAAATCAAATGCACACACACATGTAGAATGCGACAAGACACTAGGTTAAAGATCTCACAAACTGTACATTGTCAAAGGTCGATAGTTTATCCAAACAAGGTTGATGTGGTTCAAGTATCTAAGGTATATGATATGATCCTGAACACAATGAGGCTAGGTGTAGGAACAAGAATTATGTGGGTTCCAAAGCACCAAAAGGTTTGGGCTGGTTTAGATAAACATCAAGGATTAGGCAAGGCAAGGTTGGTAGGTTAAACAACATGAGTAACTTCGTCACAAGGTACGATGAGTAAGAAAATTCAAGTGTCCAATAGGCAGATTCAGGTTGGGTGTATAGGCGAGGCCATGGTTAAGGCTAAGGTGTAGGCAAAAAACATGCCCCTAAGTAAAATTAGAGAGATGAATAGGCTAGGAAGGTTACTAGGTGAGCCTGTTAGGTGATGGTAAGCCTCTGGCGGCAAGAAAATGGTATTGTGCTTCAAAAATTTGGGCAAAGTAGGTTAAATAGATAATTAGGGTGACCGATACCAGTTAAAAGGAAATCAATGTAGGTACGGGTAACCGACACCGGTTGACTAGGGCGCGACCTGAATGACATCCATCGAGTCAATTTGGGGGTAAAAATGGTAAAAATATACGTGAAATGGATTCATTTGTGTATTTTCATATTTGGAAAATGACAGTGGAGAGAGTATTTTGATGAGAAAATGCCAACGAGGTCGGAGGCTGAGTTGGTGAGTTGTTAGCAGGTGATAGAATGTAGTTTACGGGCCCACAAGATCTAGCTGAGTGATTCAATTGGTGGATAGCAGAGAGGTTGATTGAGGCATGTATGAGGTGAGAGAGGGAACTAGAGGACCTATAATACAGAGACCAGAGATCTCACCATAGAGATGAAGGTGTGTAGAGGTAGGATTCAAGCTCCTTGAGTGATTTAGGTTAAAACTAAGGTAGAAAAATAGAAAAATAGGGTTTACAAATTGATTTAAAATTTGGTTAAAAAAATGGGTGAAATGGGGTATGAGGTGGGTGAGATGTAGTATAATTAGGTGCTAAAGTCAATCTAGAGGGTAATGGGGATAATGAGGGTGGGGGATTTTGTTTTTTTAAATTAATTTTTGAAAAATGGGGACATGGGGGTTTGCCTTTAGGGCTGAACCAATGACCAACGCCGATCGAGGTTTAGCTGATGTTGGTAGGATAACCGATGTTGGAAGGGTTAGATGGTGACCAATACCGGTCTGGGTGACTGATACTGGTCACTGTAAAAAGTGACCAAATGTTAAAAAATTGAGTGGGGGAAGGAAAAAAGGTGATGAAGAGGTTGTTTAAGATGAAGCGAAGTAAGAGGGGATAGATTAGAGTTAGGGTAGGTATGGATGGGTTGGTGGGGGATGAGAAATTAAGTGAATAATGGGAAGATGTAGGTACAAAGTCAAAAATATAGGTGAGTAATTAATAATGGGCACAAGGTAGATGAAATGAGTTAGGTCAAATAGATGAAGTGAAGAAGTAGAGAGAATGTAGGTGTTTAGGCTAGGTAGAATTGAGTTCAAGTAGCAAGTTGGGTGAAAGTGGGTAGACTAGTAAAGGAAGAGGTATGTATTGGGTCTGGTTGGTGATCAGGGGATCATTTTCAAAAGTTCCCTAAACATCCCTAAATGGTGTCAGTGCAGAAGATCATCTCGAGAGCTTTCCAACGACTGTAAGAACGCGACAAACGGACATCGGGAGCTCTAGATATGTTCGGTCAAAGTTCAGACAATGGGAAAGTCAAACTATGGTCAACTGGTCAATATTGGACCAATCGCACTATGACACGTGGCTTTCCAACACTCGTTGATTCGCTTGAATTGCCTATCGGGAGACGACAAGTGGACTACAGGATTACTGAGTTAATTTATTTCTAGGCCACATTGTATGGGTCGAAATTATAATTACTTGGTAAGGCCACTTTTCAAATGCCACATATATATATTAATGTTTAAAACATTAGTATTAAACCATGTTATTGCTAAGCACGTGGATGGTGAAGCAGTTGTTTGGGAGGCATTAAGCCTTGCCGCGTGGAAGAAGGAAATTGAACAAGGTGGTAGGGGGCGGTTATGCTCCAAACTTCATGCGCATGGAAAGGATTAATAAAGCCTAAACTATTATTAGCCTTAGCCACTTTATTGGGAATTAATCCCATTTCAAACAAATCCGCTCCACATGGGAATTTAACCCATTTAAAAATATATCCACCCACATAGGGATTTAATCCCATTTTTCATGTACGGGTGAAGGCTAAAATAGCCTATGGATAATTGTTTAGTGCATAATTTTTGGGCCCTAATTTTGTATAAATAGGGAACCCATTCTATTGTAATGGACACACATTATACACCGGTGCAATGGAGAAGCTCATTACTAGAGCACAGAACGGTGGACACACATAACCCCAACTTATTATTTGTTAAGATTATTTGTGGGACGTGTCAACAAGAATTGTCTATTGGCCTATTATTTTAGGCAATATTAGACGAAATATTTGTGATTGGGAGTAAATTATAAACTACCCAATAGGCCCATTGATCCACACCAATTACTTGCAAATCCTGGATTGTCGATCGGAGTGCTAGCTTTGCATTGTTTGCGTCGGGAAGGCCGATCACATCCGAAGGAGATTGTGCATCAAGAAGGTGGAAGTCGGGTGCTATTTTTCACCCTTATCGTCCGAAGGTTTGGTGTACTGGTAGGCAAGTAAAATTCCATTAGGTTTTCTTGTGAAAGTACTATTGTAACTTACAAGTCTTGACTAGTGGAACGGTTCGACCACGAACCCAGAGACGTAGGCAATTACCGAACTCCGTAATCAATCTGTGTGTAATTGTCTTATTGTCTTGCATTATTTTAAATTGATTACTTAAAAGGAGAAAATCATCAGCAAATAATTAAAGCCTATAAGGGTCCGAGATCAGGTAGTAATAATCTGATTTTTTTCGGATCATGTTCATGGGAATTTAACCCATTTAAAAATATATCCGCCCACATAGGGATTTAATCCCATTTTTCATGTACGGGTGAAGGCTAAAATAGCCTATGGATAATTGTTTAGTGCATATTTTTTGGGCCCTAATTTTGTATAAATAGGGAACCCATTCTATTGTAATAGACACACATTACACACAAACTCGGAGACAAGCTCATTCCTAGAGCGCTGAAGGCGAAGTCCGAGCTAAGAGGAGAATGAGAAATTGTTGTGTGAAGACCTAAATTATTTAGGCATTGTATATTTTTATATTATTGACCTATTATTTGTTAGGAAATAATAAATGAAATATTTGTGGCTAGGAGTTATTCAAACTACCTAGTTGGCCCATAGCGCCACACCAAGTACTTGCAAATCCTGGATTGTCGACCGGAGTGCTAGCTTCGCATTGTTTGTGTCGGGAAGGCCGATCACAGCCGAAGGAGATTGTGCATCAAGAAGGTGGAAGTCGGGTGCTATTTTTCACCCTTGTCATCCGAAGGTTTGGTGTACTGATAGGCAAGTAAAATTCCATTAGGTTTTCTTGTGAAAGTACTATTGTAACTTACAAGTTTTGACTAGTGGAACGGTTCGACCACGAACCCGGAGACGTAGGCAATTGCCGAACTCCGTAATCAATATTTGTGCAATTGTCATTATTGTCTTGCATTATTTTAAATTGATTACTTAAAAGGAGTAAATTATCGGCAAATAATTAAAGCCTACAAGGGTCCGAGATCAGGTAGTAATAATCTGGTTATTTTCAGATCATGTTTGGTATCAGAGCTGGTAATCGACACCTGCAAACTTACTAATCTCCGAAGCAAGTTGGTATGGAGCAGGTTAATCAGTACAGGTTGCTTTGACATGGATTACATTGGCTTGTACTTCTGGATTTCCAGATTGGTGGGATAGACTGAGAGACAGGTTTAACATACTCAGTAATTTTCTCGCATTTCTATTTGGATGAATCCATTGTATCTCATATGCAGATAAAACCATAAACTGTTGTGTTAGGTAGAATGTATTGGTAAGACCCCTTTGAGGGCAAAGTTTGTATACATCTAACCAGACATGGCACATTAGTTAAAGACCCAATTTTGGGCAATGTTTGTACTCTGTTATACTTGCATTAGTAAGACCCCCGGAGGGCAATTATTTTGGTGATTTTGCTAACACCATAAAATGCAGTATATTTTCCTTGTTTAGTCATTGTTTTGGTAGGGAGGAGACAAATGAAGTCAATCCACATTGCAATGCAGTGGAGAAAGACCAATCTCATCATGCAGCGTCGAGAAATGGCAGAAAAAGTTCCTCATCCCAGAAGAAGGAGATTAAGAGGAATTTTTGTGCTCATTTCCAGAGGAATGAGCATCAGGTGGAAAATTGCTGGAAACTACATCCATCTCACCATCAGAGTAATGGCAAGCCAAAGATGGAATGGAGGCCTATTGCAAAGGTAGAAGAAGTTTTTACTCCACCACCAGTTGACAATTCAACCCAGGACCAGATAATAGAGTTCGCGGAGATCAGCTCGGAACTTCATTCTGTGTAGAGGCATTGTGACCGTGCAGCAGAATGGTAGCTGAATCACCGTTGGCATTGACGTTGGGTCGGAACTTCATTCTGTGTAGAGGCATTATGACCGTGCAATAGAATGGTACCTGATATTGTATGTCAACAAGAAGAGCTCTCAAAGGATTAGCTCGGAACTTCATTCGGTGTCAAGGCATTGCGACCACACATACGAATGGTAGCTGATCAATAGACTTAGCATCATGCATTGGAGGCTTGAAGTCTTGAAAGAGGATTAGCATCATGCATCGGAGGCGTTGAGGTCTACAGATACTTAGCATCATGCATTGGAGGCTCAAGGTCTTGAAAGAGGCTTAGCATCATGCATCGGAGGCGTTGAGGTCTGCAACAGACTTAGCATCGTGCATCGGAGGCTCGATGTCTTGAAAGAGGCTTAGCATCATGTATCGGAGGCGTTGAGGTCTGTAAAGGGACAAGGCATTGTCTATCACTGACATCGGATAAATCAAAGCTCTACGTAACATGGAGTTCCTTTAAACCAGTTCAGATTCTGCAGAATCAACTTGGAGCCAGGAGTTGTGTTATAGAGTAAAAGAAGATCCTTGTTGTCAGATATCAAGAAGCTTAGCACCGCATAGAAGGAGCGTTGAGGTTTCATTCAGAAACTTAGCACAATGAAGTGGAGGCATGGAGGTCTTCTTTGGATATCAGAGTGACGTAGCGAAAGCATCGTGGACCCATAACCCACAGGTCCCAGGATCAGAAAAAAGTTGTCGAAGTGAGAAGGTTGGAGGAGAAGACCCAAGGGTCTACTACAGTAGCACTTCCAAGGTGGCAGCAGAGTTTTTCAGATTCAAGACAGTATGGAAGTTTTTTGGGACAAAAAGCTTTTCTCAGTGGGGAGGTGTGATCAAGAGGATCATTTTTGAAAACATTCCCTAAACATCCCTAAATGGTGTTAGTGCAGAATATCATCTCGAGAGCTTTCCAACGACTGTAAGAACGCGACAAACGGACATCGGGAGCTCTAGATATGTCCGGTCAAAGTTCGGTCAACAGGAAAGTCAAACTCTAGTCAACTGGTCAATAATGGACCAATCGCGCTGCGACACGTGGCGAAAAGGCAAAAGGGGGTTGTTTGTTGGTTTTCGATCGATTTGCCTATCGGGAGACGACAAGTGGAATATAGGATATACTGAGTATATATATATATATAGGCCATATATATATGGGTCGAAGTGTATAATTACTTGGTACATGGGTCGAAATTTCATATGCCAAATATACCATATTACATGTTCTCACGCATTTCCCTTATCTAACTATCCACGCATTATATTTTAAGCACGTGGGTGGTGAAGCGGTTGTTTGGGAGCCTAAAAATAACCACATTGCATGCACCTGGAAGAAGGACATTGAACCATGCGCTGGTAGGGGGCAAGATATGCGCCTCAAACTTCAAGCATATAGCATGGCTCTTAAGCCAAGTTAATAACCGCCCTCCACTGCATTTTTAAATGCATTCCATTTTTCACGCCCCCACAATGTGGGAATAAATCCCATTTGGAACAAATCCGCCTAAGGAGAAGGAAGTGGAGATATTTAACCCATTTGAACCGTGACCTCCATGCAAAAAGATAAGGGTTTTGACCACCACGCCACTTGTTGATGAAACAATATAAAAGGGGTAATATAGCCTATTTGAAAATTGTTTAGGTACAGGTCTGTGTAAAGAGCTCTAAGGACCAGCTATAAATAGAGAACTCCATTCTATTGTAAGGCCGATACACATTACAGATTGACGCACTTGGAGTAAGCTCATATGCTAGATGTAGAGAACGGCTGAGACACATTCACAACGATGTAAGGTTTGATCTTTTTTGATGATTTTTAACCTGTATTTCGTGAAGCTTTGAATGCAGATTTTAACAGGGATCTTCAAGACAGCCAGTTGGAAAACACGATTATTTCAATGCACTATCTAGTCTGAAATATTTGTGACTTGGGAGTAAATTATGAAAATTGTTCAGAATTCAGATCTGATCTGAGACATATGATTTTTTTTCATGGAATGTTGGATTGTAAATCGGAGTGCTATTTTTGCAGGTGTTTGCGTCTAACACAGTTGCAGGGAGATCACATTGCCGAAGGACACTGTAGGAGCCACGGATCGTTCTTGGGACAGTTTCGGGTGCTATTTTTCAGAGTCTTGTCGACCGAAGATCAGCTGTATTTGTAGGCAAGTGAAATTCCATTATTGGTTGTCTTGTGAAGAGTACTATTGTAACTTGCATTTCAAGTATTGATTAATGGATTGGTTCGACCATCTGAACCCGGGGACGTAGGCAATTACCGAACCCCGTAAACAATCTCTTTTGTTATCTGAGTCTTATTCAGTTTTGCTGATTATTTTAAATTGATTACTTACACAAGTTTTCTGCACTTCTATCGGATGCAAATAATCAGAAGCCTAATCAATTTGTCCGAGATCAAGAATACTTAATAATCTGGTTAAAAAAAAATCACGATCTTTGGAAACTTATAACCCAGTGAAAAAAATATACAACCACATCGGGATTTCAGATCCCATATTGGGCTAATGTACATTGGTGATTGCTAAAGTCTAGCTTCTATGGATAATTGTTCTAGTGCATATTGGTTCATGGGCCCTAATTGCGTGGTCTTGAAAGAAGTAACCCATGGTATTGCAATGGGCACACATTGATAGAGGAAGAATCGGATTACAAGCTGTTTTTTATAGTCAGCTGAAGGAGAAGTTTTATGGCTTTAATAGTTGAATGGCGGAATTAGGTTTTTTGCATACTCAACGCACTACTCTTTGGTGTGATAATTAGGGTGTCATAGTAATTTCATGTAATCCAGTGGAGCATCAGTGTACCAACCACATTGAGATATGCATACACTTCATTGGGTAGCTCATCTAAGATGGTGTCCTTTACTTGGAGTTTGTGCCTTCAAAGGAGTAGGTTGTTGATATCTTCACTAAACCTTTAACATCACCTCAATGTCTTTGGTTGTGATCAATGCTTTGGGTGAAGTAAGTTGTCCTTGTGGGGATTGATATTAATCCCTTCCTTGAATTTTAAAAGTGTACATGGGTGCTTGATCAAACCTCAATTGCCAAATCAAATTTCTAAGGACTCTGAGCATTTTTGTCTTTGCTATAGACCTCCATAAGATGCATTTAAGGGGGGTGTTGGTGCAGCATACCACATGCACCTAATAGTTAAGTTAACTTAGTCAGTTAAGTTTTATAGCTAGTACATTATGTCTAGGCTTAGAATAAATAAATATATGCATCTAATTATTGTTATCTATTAGGGTACCACCTTTAGCGGAGTGCCACCTTTAGTGGGGTCAATAAGAAAAGGGGAGATAAATATTGATTAACATGGTTGATTGGTGATTGTGCAGGAAAGGAAAAATTTGATGATGAGGGATAGTTTACCACCTTTTTTGGTGTATATGAGGCCCCACGTGATAGATGATGAGTGGGAGCACATGAGGGTTGTTGGTTTGGGTTATGTGAGGTGATGCCAACTGATCATTAGGGATTATAACATGATGGTTTCTCTCATCAACAGATGGGATTCAGTGACCAACAACTTTCATTTACCTACTAGTGAGATGATGATTATGCTAGAGGACATCTACAGAACATTGAGGCTACCTAATTTTTGGTGATCCAATCTATTATATTTCTTCAAATGATGCTTTCAATTTTATGGTTACGGTTTTTGGATAGGCCATGGGATATCTATCCTATCATAATGTGAGCATCAACTATGCACACTATGTGTGTTACACATCCAGAGGAGACTTGATTGTCAGTGTTGATGTCGATGGTAGTTTGTTGTTATGCACTCCCAGAATTAGAGGGTGAGAGATATCCACAAGCATTGATGGGTGTTTTATAGGATATGATTGAGGATTGAGTCTATTTTTATTTGACACCAACTTATCTAGTACAACTGTATAGGGATTTATGGGCATATTGAAGGATTAGGTGGTTTGGTGTGTGTTAAACCTATCTAATTCATTGTTTAGCCTTTGAGCACATAGAATGTTTGTTTCCTACTGGCATACCATGACATGACTAGTTCAAAGGTGTGTATAGATTAGGTTTCAAGAGGCAGGTGCTAATAGGAGAACATCTAGGGGGAGATGAGGCATCACATGATGTGGCCTACTATAGGAGGATACTAGAGGGATTATATACACTAGATATTGTATGGAAATTGTATTGGATTTTTCTTTGTATGGGGGGATGGCCTAGGAGTTGGCAGGATTATAGATAGTTTCTCCCACACATTAATTTAGGGACAGAGGCCAGGAGAGTAGGAGATTATTCCAGTTGACAAGGTGAGACAATAGTTTGGGCTACTGAAGAATGTGCCTTCACCTTTTCTACAGTACCATAGAGATGACATGGAGAGATCATTGTCTCCACCACATCCAGTAGATCCCCCATGATAAGAGGAGTAGGTAGTTGATAGGTTGATTGATGATGTGGGCACCACTGATGGATATAGGCATTGGTGGATAGCCCAACTACAAGAAGCACCACCAAGGCATATAAAACTTGATCTAGCCACAATTACAGTACAAATTGACTAGTTGCAAGGTCTAGTGACAACGTTACAACTACAACTTACTAAGGCAGTAGGCCAAGGTGGCCACCCTTCAGGGATAAGTGACAAGGTTACAAGGGCAGATGGCACAGGTTCTAAGCTTAGGTTCAAGCTCATGGTTCCTAGATAGCTATACTGGTATGGGGATCAAGGGCAGGTTATAATGTTGCATGCACATGTGACTTGGTTACAAAAGTATAGATTTCCAAGATACATGCTTAGTTGGTAGCTACATAGGCACAGGTGCTTAGGAAGGGGATGAGGGACATGTGGAAGGGACTACAGGCTCAAGTTATTACATCTTAAAAGCACATGTTTCCACTTTACATGATCAGCTAGCACTTGTAAAGGAAGTAGAAGTGGGAAAGGGTCACCATTTTACAGGATTAGGCATTATGATAGGATCCTATATTATGAAATAGGACATGGGCAACGATTATTAGGATACGTTCTGTAAGTTGGAGTCAGAGTGATGGCCCCTCCTTAGGTTATATCCATGGTCAAGTTACTAGAGATGCCATGTCAGAGGCTCGGTATTATTAGGATTGATTGATGGAGAGTGGTATCCTAGCTAGCACCTCATTCACCTTTAAGTATGAACACTAACCCAAAGCACAGAAAGGTACTGAGGTCCCTCTTTTGATGTTAGCTTTATCAAGGAGTTGGCATGCATGAAGATATATTACATAAAAAATACAGATAAACGAGATTAAAGCGTAAAGGAACAGATCATAACCATATGCAAGAACAAACTAAACAAGAGACTAGTAACATATTTTACCATGTAACATCCATAACAGTGACATCAATAACAATAATCCATCCACAAAAATCCATTGTATTAATCACCATGAAACAAATGGAAGATAAATTCATCAGTAGTAACTCCATGGAGATCATATGCCTAGAAAAACAACAACATAACTGTTAGAATCATTCACAATCTATCTATATAATTTGAATCATATATATATATATATATATATATATATATATATATATAGGGTGGGAACTTTCCCTTCACCACCCATGCACTCTCAAAAATATCCCACATGCCAAAAGTCGAGTTATATGCGACATTACAAATGGAACTATTTCCAAGAAGTGGGGCCTTGCAAGCTTGAGACGTATCTCTAGATAATGCCATTTTATCTATCTATTTTAAAATATGGTTCTAACCATATTATTAACCTAATGCTATGCATGGACATTTAATCTAAGCTAGCACATGAGCTAAGGGACTAAAAGGGATATTGTTTGAATTAAAAGTCTTCATGCTTTTATCTTATCTTCAAACTCATTTATTGGTCGCTAACTCCAAAAAAAGATCCATGAGCTTTTAATTCTGTTCTATGTGCCCAAATATGGCTAATTATGGAATATATTTAGCCTAATGATAGAGAAAACATGAGGGAAGTCTAGGCACACGTAGCTCTTACAAAAAAGTCTTCGTTCCTAATCGATCTGTGCATCCCAAACACTTGCACCACTTTACTTAGTATATTTTAGGAGTCTAAAATTAACCCACACTAGCTAGATTTTTGCCCCTGAAATTTCTTCAAGAGATTGAGTCCAAAAATTCAAGAAGAAGAAAAAAACTCCAAAATATCATAGAATAGAGCATCCTACCAATAATGGGATACGATGAATGGAATATTTCTAAGGAACTGCTACAGTCTACTTCCCATAACTAAAAATGTCGATATCCATTCCTCCAGAAGCTTATTCTAGAGGCCTGTAACTCCAAATACGAAGATCTCCACAATCCTTAGATAAGAGCTTAAGGATCCAAAAATGTTACCTCCTTAACTCTGAGCCTAGCTCTTACAATTCCTATAGATCACTACCACCAGCTCTACACAAGCAGAGGATCAATGATGTCCAAATGTTCACAAGATAGAATTATAGAACTCACAAACCCTAAGCATCAAGATTCTCTACACTTCCACCTTGATTTTTTCTTTGTACAATGAAATGGTCCCTAAGATCTATTTGGTATGTATTGGTGAAGGACTCTCTCCTGTATGGTCTTCAAAATTTCTTCCTCATCCACCAACCAAATGGTCTGGACAAAGGGCCCATCTACTTATGGAATGCCCATTGAAAGACATCTTCCTTCGTGATTTCTCACCTTAAAAATTTGCCAGTGAGAAAGTCTTCCACCTTGAATGATCAAACATTGTAGTTCCTACGTCTAATCTTATTATTTTCCTTTTCAATTGGAAAGCTCCTCCATGGTATAGCCCCACATCAATATGCTCTGATTACCTAAAGACATTCCCATAAGAATCTTTTCAGGTACTCCCATCTGCGCATCTCCATAGTCCATTATAGCTTGGCTAAGAAGAAAGGGACATTGATCCAAGATATTTTTCACCAATGTTCTAGCTCTATCATATGCCTATTTATGGCATCTGTCTACTCAACTTGTAATCCCTTGCAAGTGATTTGACGCCCATCTCATGATCCTCGGGTCTCCTTACGTGTATCTAACACAAGGATGTGATATATTGGTGTTTCAGTCTAAGTTCCTTCTTACCAAGGCGCTAAAGCCAATTTGTGTAGAAGAATGTTGCACGAGCCTCCTCATAGAGTTAGGTGTTTGTAAAGATCCACACCTGTGGGATTTTACTGGGAGCCCATTCTCTCAAGTGGATTGAAACTTATGGTCAATGTTTGTTCAACTATTACAAACTACGACTCTTTGGAGTGATTGTGAGAGGTTCAGAGACTAGCTCATTTTCCTCATTATGGATACCCCCATCTTGCATCGCGTAGCTCCCATGAATGCAATTTATCTGGAAGAAGGTGGATGCACATATGCTTTGAAAGAAGTGTGAATGCGTAACACTTTTGTTGGATCATCTACATGAATCCATGTACGGTGACTTTGGAGATCCATCGCATCCTATGGTGCCTTAGTTTTTTGTAACCTTTTCAATGTGCTTTGGGGATAATTGAAGTGCTAGTACCCATCTGCAAATGTAGTTATCCTCCTTGAGCTGAAAAAGTGTATCACCTTTTTATTTCTCCTCTCTCTCTCCTCTGGTTGTTACTAGATAACAGTGCTTTGGAGACTTACCAAGATCTTCTTTATCTCTTCTTCTATTACTGTAGCCTATTAGTAGCTTCTCACATGCCTCGATCTCATTGGGAATGAAGTCTCCTATGGCTCTCTTATCTTTAATCTACAAACTCCTGCACAAGATGCCTCTATGAAGTCACTTAGGTGCTAATTTTCTCTATAGTCTATCTTCAATCCTGTGAAGCTACTCATTTTTCTGTCTCAGTAGCTAGAGACCACCATCCTGGAACCTTATGCACTTGGTGCTTTTGTTGTTCTTGTGAGAATAAAGTGTTAGAATTTAGAGGATTCTAATTATTACGAATTTAATCAACCAATGCATTTAAATATTAAAATAAACCATAAAACATTAAATGTTAAACATTATGCAATGTAATAAATAAAATTACATAACATATTAATTAAGTAATACATACCAAAAGTAAGAACACAATGACACAATGTTTATAGTGGAAAACCCCAAATAGGGTAAAAACCACTATGAAATAACCTTTTACTTTCCAAGAACCAAACTTACATCCAGTAACTTTCACCTCCTCCTTTCAACCCTAATCATAAGGGTAAAATAATATTCACCTTTGATATTTCATTCAAACATATCAAATGAGGACCTATAGTCCTTTTTATATTAGGTGATCGGGTATGTCTCCCGACCCACCTTTTCAACCTTATCAGTTAACACATATACCTAGGTTTATAATATTTAATATTATAAATATAATCATTTCATGATATTAAATATTTAACCAAAAGTATATACCTAGGTTAGCATATTTAATAATAGAAATATAAATATTTCATATTATTAAATATTAACCTATATATATTAGTGATGGACCCATATACATTAAGGGTTGGCCAGACCACTTAATCATTATGTTCCAACACTCCCCCTTAATGTTAAGTGGGATAACATATGCCAATAGATTACCTACCCATTGTACACTACAGGATTTACAATCCTTAAACCATAAAGGTTTTAGGCTAGCATATCGGGTGAAGGAATTATAACACCTTCATCATACTCAAGTTACCTTTTGGTACAAAAGGATTTGGAATCCCAAATATCATCCCATGATCAGTGGCTAAGTATGATTTGTGAGTTTTACATATTCTCACAGGTTCTCATAAAAGGTTATTGAACCCAAGCATATAGGAGCCTTTTATAACCAAGGACCTCCTTAATAATATGCTTGTACTAGATGTTTACTAGTAAACTCAATAGCACTAAAGAGTTTACTGAAGACCGCCTTTAAGATATTTCTACACTTCTTTCTAAAAAATAAGTCAAGGAGGTATACATGCCGAAGGTATTTTTACACTTGCCCGAAGGTCTTTTTTACACTTTCCCGAAGGTATTTTTTACACTTTCCCAAAGGTATTTTACAAATGCCGAAGGTCTCTCTTTTAAAAATAAATAAAGTTCCATTAGGAGGTGACATTGTCATGCACACTCCCCCTCAATGGAAACTCTAACAATCCAAGCTTTTCATGAAAGTGACAAAACTTTGTAGCACTCAGGGGCTTTGTGAAGATATCAGTAACTTGCTCTTCAGTCAGCACAAACTTGAGATCTATCTCACCACTTAGCACCTTCTCATAGATGAAGTGTATATGTATCTCAATGTGCTTTGTCCTCTGATGTTGTACTGGATTATGTGCAAGATCTATGGTGCTTTGGTTGTCATAGAACAAAGGAACACTTCCTGGATCCTTCATCTTTATCTCATCGAACAACCTCTTTATCCATAGAGCCTCTTTTGCAGCTTCCATTGCACTTCTATACTCAACTTTTGTTGAAGAGATAGAAACAGTTGGCTATTTTTGCTGCACCAAGTAATGACACCTGCACCAAATTTAAACACATAACCAAAAGTAGATTTTATATCCAATACATCACCAACATGATCAGAATCACAAAATCCATATAAGTTAGCATTTTCATTCTTAGTATAATGCAACCCATAATTGATTGTTCCTTTAATATATCTAAGAATCCTTTTTGCAAGATTCCAATGATCTCTATAAGGTTCTTACATAAACCTGGAAGCAATTCCTACTGCATAGGAAATATCTGGTCTCGTGATAGTTAGATAAATCAAACTACCAACTAACTGTCTATATAAAGTAGGATCAAATTTTTCACATGCAGGTTTAGGATCAATTTTCAGTCCAACTTCCATAGGAGTAGAAATTGGTTTACAATCAATCATGTTAAACTTTTTCAGTACATTGGTTGCATATTGTGCTTGAGAAACAACAATAGAATGTTTATCTTGAAATACAACCATGCCAAGAAAATGATGTAAGAGACCTAAATCAGTCATTTCAAAGTATTGTTTCAATTTTTCTTTAATTCTACAAATTAAAGCAGGATTATCACCAGTCATAAGCAAATCATCAACATATATACAAACAATGATAATATGTGATCCTTCTTGCTTAATGAATAGATCATTGTCAGAAGAAAAATTAACAAATCCTAACTGTTTAAAGAAAGAATTAATTTTCGCATACCAAGCTCTAGGAGCTTGCTTTAAACCATACAAGGATTTTTTCAATTTACAAACATAGTTTTCTTTACCAGTTTCTTTAAATCCTTTAGGTTGAGACATGTAAAGTTATTCTTTTAAATCACCATTCAAAAAATAATTTTTCACATCTATTTGGTGGATTTCCCACCCAAATTGAGTGGCAATTGCAAATAAGGTCCTAACAAGTACTCATTTTAGCTACAGGGGAAAATGTCTCAACATAATCAATACCATATTTCTGAGTGAAACCTCTAGCAACAAGTCTAGCTTTATGTTTGTCAATACTACCATCAACATTATATTTTACTTTGTATAACCACCTAGACCCTATAATACTTCTTTTTTCTAGAGGTGGAACCAACTCCCAAGTTTGATTTTGAATTAGGGCATTGTATTCAGCTTGCATTGCATTGATCCACTTCTCATCTCAAGAAGATTCTTCAAAAGTTTGTGGCTCAGGTTCATACAAGGTCATTAATGCATGGTAGGTATGATGGCTTCTAGTCATTTTCCTAAGGTCAATAGGATTAGAACTCTCTAACATAGATTGAAACCTTTCACAAGATTATATCTAGCCATTTCATATAAATTATTAACATAAGAAACATGTCCTAATATTTATGCCATAGTTTTAATTATTAAAACATTGAGACCACAAAAATAGGATGAGTTAGAGAAATCATCAAAAATATACAGACCATTTCTTTGAATTCCTTTCACACTATTATATTATCATTACTATCCTTGATATACGTAAGTATCTTTCAAAATTTGAATAGACAAACCCTCATGAGTTAATTGAGAAACATGATAAAAGGTTCAAATTTTTTAGCTTAGGAATGTAATAAAACATTATTCAACACACCATTAGATGAAATTTTACTTTTCCTTTTTCTTATTGCTTCTAAAGATGAGTTATCACCAAGATACAGAATTCATTGATTTTCACAACATCAAACAAAGAATTTGAAACACCAAGTCATATGATTTGATGCACCATTCTAAAATCTAGAATCCATTCAACACCATTAGATTGAAGAATGAGGAGAACACAACATAATAATGCAACAATTTTAAATATCATTAGAGCTATCATTTTTCCTTAAATTGTATTTAGAAGAAACAATTTAATTTTTAATTTTATGGATAGTTTTCTTAGATTTGTAATATTCCTTTTTATGTCATCAATTTACCACATTTTTGACATTATACCACTAAATCTAACATCACAATTGATCAGAAGAAAAAGAACCATCTTATCAACAAAAGAAGATTTAGATCTAAATTTATGATCTAAGAAGGGCTTGTGAGGTTTGAACTTTGAATTCTGAGTAAAAGAAGTTTAAGACATTCTCCTTAGAGTCAAAGTTCATCATCACTTGCTCTTCCTGTATCAGAAGTGAACTCAAGGTATTTAAATCAGGTATATCATTTTTTTCTGATATTTAGAGTTCAAGATAGAAATAAAATTCCTAAATCTTTCATGTATATTTAACTGAACAATAAAGTAGATTATTTTTTCACCAATTAAATCACAATTGCATCCATCTAATTGTGCTTTAATATTTTTAATTTTGGCTAAGAAATTAACTACTTTTTCATCTCCTTTCATAGGAGTTGTAAGCAATTCTAAAACTAATTTAATAATTTTAGATAAACATGTACCTTCATGCATGGATTCTAGTTGTGTCCATACCTCTTTTGGATGTTCGATATTACCAATGTGTAGAAGGTACTCATCGTTCACATTGCACAGAATCATGGAAAGAGCCTCCTGCATTCATTGTGAGAATGCATTCATGTTATCTATAGTTTCTTGATGACCGGTGGGAGAAACCTCAGATCCAGAAACAATTGTCTAGAGTTTCCTCGCCATAAGTTCTGATTTGACCCTGATCTTCCAAATGTTGTAGTTGGTTCCATTCAAGGATCTGGGTTTTGTCAAGATAGAAATAGCTGGACACCATTATTTTCCTGAACCTTATAAAACACACCCCATTATAATATACAATGTACCACAGAGTTAGATACATATTTATTGAAAAAAACAACACTTTTAATAGAATCAGATCTAAATTTTATAGATCTAAAGAAACTATTTGATCATAACTAATTTTGTCATTACAATGCATACTAATTAACCTCCCATGATCAAAATAATAACCCACAATATAAAGGGCTCTGCATTATACCCCAGACTTATATAAAAAATATTTCCAACCATATAGAAGTGAAGAAGAAACCCTTAAGAATGCATAACAACTTCAAATTTCTGAAAAAAATTAATGTAGACAAAGATCCGGCCAACTTAAATTTGATGTCTAAATGACCGTCATATGACTTATTTTTTGGTCTGTTGTGATGGTCATTTGACCATCAATTTTAACACAGTGAAAGTTTCCTGGAACCTACGAGCTTAAATTTGACGTCTAAATGACTGTCATACTGTCTTATGTTTGGTCTACCTTGACGTCATTTGACCATCAAATTTAATGGAGCCAAAACTTGCTGTATTTCCAGAATGTGAAATTCTAGAATTTCTTCTTCTGTATAATATTAGGGAGGTTATATTTTAATACATTATAATAACCTATTATAATTTATAATGTAAAAATATACACTTTTAAAAAGAGGTATATAGTTTATATAATGTAAATAAAAAACAACATATAGTCTATAAAAAATTATAAACTATAGTATTTTAAAAAAACATATAACCCTTATTAAAGGGGATTGAAGGACATAGACCAGGTTAAAAGAATTTTACCAAGTGCAAGTAGATTTATGAGAGTATAGATTAACCTGGTGATTTTACAGAGGGGACAAGAATTTCACCTGACCAATGAAATAAATTGAAATCCCTATTTTCATGAACCTTGTCTCCTCCTTCATTTACTCTTGATTTTTACCATTGAAAACATTTAACCTACACACATTAAAACTATAGAAATATAGGAAAATATTTTACACATTATTTAGCCCTTACCAGGTCTTTCACACGAGTTTTCATGGAAGGTAATAATCTTTCCAATTTTTTTCTCCTGTGCATTCACATTAGTTCTTCACAAGACAAAAATATTAGATTGCACAAAAAATGGAAAGAAGGGGGGGCTTGATCATTTTAAATACCCTTTCGGGTTGGTTGAAAAAACCCGTAAAAATTAAATAGATTAAATACAATAACTTAGACCTAACCTATTTAATTTAAACCATGCTTTGATACCATGTTAGAATTTAGAGGATTCTAACTATTACGAATTTAATCAACCAATGCATTTAAATATTAACATAAACCATAAAACATTAAATGTTAAACATTATGCAATGTAATAAATAAAATTACATAACATATTAATTAAGTAATACATACCAAAAGTAAGAACACAGTGACACAATGTTTATAGTGGAAAACCCCAAATAGGGTAAAAACCACTGTGAAATAACCTTTTACTTTCCAAGAACCAAACTTACATCCAGTAACTTTCACCTCCTCCTTTCAACCCTAATCACAAGGGTAAAATAATATTCACCTTTGATATTTCATTCGAACATATCAAATGAGGACCTATAGTCCTTTTTATATTAGGTGATCGGGTATGTCTCCCGACCCACCTTTTCAACCTTATCGGTTGACACATATACCTAGGTTTATAATATTTAATATTAGAAATATAATCATTTCATGATATTAAATATTTAACTGAAAGTATATACCTAGGTTAGCATATTTAATAATAGAAATATAAATATTTCATATTATTAAATATTAACCTATATATATATATATATATATATATTAGTGATGGACCCATATACATTAAGGGTTGGCCAGACCACTTAATCATTAAGAACTGATGATGTATGGGCCACTCCAAAGTGCATCAAACTTTAAATGTTACCCTGGTTTAGCTCTATCAGCATCTCATTTTAGAACTAGGTCCCCAATTTTGAAAGCTTAAGGCCTAGCCTTTCTGTCAAACCATTTCTTTGTTACTCATTGATGTTATTCTAGCTTAACCATGGTAGAGTTCCTGAGTTCTTCGAGATTAACCAGCTCTTCCATTCTGATTTCTCTTTGGTCTGTGCCTTCAAATTCTAGGTGTTGGGTAAGTACTAATGAATTCAGATCTAGTGTCAAAGTAAGGGTAGCTTCTTTTTCATAGACAAGCTTGTAAGGTAAAGTTCCTATTGCCTTTTTGAATGTGATTATATTTACCCAGATCGCACACAAAAATTTTGTATGCCATTGTATTTGGCTGATGTTCATTGTGCACTTCATTATTCTTATCAGGTTCTTGTTTGTTGATCTTCCCAGACCATTGCCTTGAGGGTAATAATTGGAAGAATTCTTCAGGTAAATGCCCAGACTTAGAGCCTAATTAGTGATTCTAGTACCAAGGAAGGCCTTTGCATTATGAGAGATAATACTTTGAGGAATGCCAAACCTTATGACTATACCCTCGATAAAGTCAAGGATGACTGAATTAGTTGATTCCTTAAGTGTGACAAGCTTTTTTCCATCTGGTGAAGTAATCTATAGCCGTTCAACACCCATTTATCGTCTAGTGCTTGAAGGCAGATTGATCATTCCTTTGAAGTTGAGACCCCATTGCGCAAAAGGCTAATTCACTTGGATTTGGTCAAAGGGGAAGCACTGCCAATATTTTCTTCCCTGTAAAGAAATCACATTCCTTACATTTTATGACCCACCTGTGTGCATCTACAAATAGGTTAGGCCATAAGATAGTCCTACCATTATCATCTCAATTACTGTATTTTTGGCAGAGAAGTGTCCACCAGAGAATCCATCATGAAATTTTACTAACACGTCTATCATTCTTCCTATTGTTGATACATCTTAACAACACGCCATCAAGATTTCTTTTGAAAAGAAGTCCATCAATCAACACATAAGGGACATATTGTAACCTCAGATGTCTTATCTTTACTTTATTTAAACCATGAGGGTATTCATCCTCAGAAAGGAATATGATCTTGTCCTCCATCGAGTCTCATGAGCCAGGGTCTGTATTCTGTTCAAGATCTGCATATGGAAGGTCTTCATCCAAAAATAATGAAGCTTTAGGTCTAGTTTGTGCATCCTCAGTAATATGCTTACAGAGCGCACTACCTCTTACCAGCTTTATGGCCTTAATAGTCACATCATAGTCAATGATTTTGGTCACCCATCATGCTCTTTTCTCACTAATTTCTGATCCCATGATGAAGTATCTAATGGAAGAGTGGAGACTAACACCCTGATATGATTGGTGGTGAACATACTTTCGAATTTATTGAGCACGCGCATGATGGTGAAGATTTTTTCTCCATGTAACTATATTTTAACTCATAATCCTTTAGTGTCTGGCTAAAGAAAGCCACTAGTTGTTCTAGACCTTGTTCATTTTCTTATGTTAAGACACAACCATTACTTACATCAACACCATAAGTATAAAGGATGAAATCCTTTGAATAATCTAGATTGATAAGTGTTTGCACGTAAGAAATCTCTTGCTTGATCTTGTTGAAGCTTTCTCTTCCTTTTTCTATCCATTTGAAGGCTTTGTCCTTCTTGAGCATCAATGCGATGGGCCTGAACCAGTCCTGCAAAGTTAGGGATAAAATGCCTAAAAAAATTTATCTTTTTGAGGAAGGACTATTGGGCCTTTTTGTGTGCTAGAAGGGAAAGAGCTAGAATGGATGAGACATTCTCAGGATTAGTTGCAATGTAATCCTTTGAAACAATGTAGCCCAAAATATTAGCTTGCACTAATGCAAAATTTCACTTCTTGGGGTTAAGAGATACCCCAAATTCTCTGCATCTCTCAAAGACTTTCGCCAGGTGTGTCATATGATCTATACTCTACTTTGAGAAGACTATTATGTCATCAAGGTAAACAAAGATGAATTCGTTGATATAACCTTTGAAGGCAATATCCATAGCATGCTAAAATGTGGTGCCCACATTTTATAGACCAAAGGGAATTTTTTGATATGCATATGTTCCCCACTTATTTGTAAATGTCTTTTTGAATTGATCCTCTTCCTTGACTAGGATCTGGTTGAAACCTAAGTACCCATTTAGCATGGAGAATCTGTGCGCGCCATCCATAGTCTATAGAATCTGCTCCATTAAAGGAAAAGGATAATGATCCTTAAGAGATGCCTTATACAAGTCTCTAAAATCAACACAGAGTCTGATTTTACCATTCTTCTTGCGCACTGGAACCAAATTTGTGACCTAGGTAGAGTATTTGATAGGAAAAATAAATTTTTCCTCAATGAGTTTGGATAATTCCTTCCTCGTGAGGGGTTCTATTTTTGGATTGACTAGACATTACTTTTGTTTAACAAGCTTGATAAAAGTAACAAGATCAATGGAGTGTTGAGCAACACTTAGATCAAAACCTTTGAGGTCTTCATATTCCCATGAGAAGATATCAGTGTAATTTTGACTGAGAGAAATGAAGGCCTTCTTTTCATCATGTGCATAAGTCTTATTGAGAAACAACTCTTTCCCAAGAGCAATGGTGACAGAGGAGCAGTCTTTTTTTGCAATGTGCATGTACCTTTCTTCACCCTTGAACTCATCATTAGGGATAAATACTTGTTCTAAGGTGACCATCCATTTAGGCAACTTATTTGTCTTTACCTGTATCACTTGGTCACCATAGTTGTTATGCAAGTCAACTTGCATGCTTGATGAGAACTCAACTTCATTTTAGATAAAATAGATGATCTGCGCATCACTGTCAAACACTTGATAGCTGGTGTTTTTATTTGGAATGGATGGCCTAATCACCATCTTCATGTGTTGAGTGTTTGCTTTAATAAAGTCCTCAGGAGGAGAGAATTGTGAACCTAGTTCAACCATCTGGTTAGCTTCCTTGTTCGTTTTGTGTGGCACCACCTGCAGATTAAGAGCATCAAATATCTCAAGAAGGTTCCAAGCTCTGTATTTATAATATTTGACAAGCTTATTCTTTATCTTGCACTTGTTGTTAACCTAATGGATGATCAATTATGTGTCCCCAAATATCTACAACATCTTAATTTTCTTCTTCTCAGTAATGAACAAGCCATGCACCAAGGCTTCATACTCTGCCACATTGTTAGAGCATGCAAACTACAGCCTGTGCATGAAGACAAATTTCTCATCTTTTGGGGAAAATGAGAACCACTCCTACACCCGCGTCATTTCTACTTCTAGATCCATCAAAGTATAGCTTCCATAGACTAGGTTGAACTTTGTCTTTCTTGAGGGCACATGGAAGCACATCATATTCTTCTAGAATGCAATAAGTACCAATCCCAGTTTCATAAGCTTCCAATTCTTTAGCATAAGGATCAAATTTATGGTGTCTTTCCACCCATTGATCAAGCACTAGGTTAGGAATAGGGGGTGGAAGAAACTGCTCTTTAGGAACTGAAGTTTGTTCTTCTTGGATTAAACAGTTGGCTTGGAGAGAGGATGGGACATATGAATCTACATGATAGGATAATATAGGCTCAGCTTGTATGGTAAATCAGGTACCATACCTTGTCTTGAGTAACATATGAGACCAGTCAGAAGACAAGTACCCACCCACCTTAGCAGTAAATTCTCTTGATAGACATAGGGAAAACAAAGGAGGCAGATCAATGTTTGACACATCTTGAGTAATTGTAAGGTCTGGACATGCATGGAGGGTTAACTCAAGATCCTTGATGACTCCTAAGGTGGTAACAATTGATCCATCAAGTTGTAGGACTCCTTTAGACAAAGGGCTATATTTCAGACCTAAGACATTAGCTATTTTCTTAGGCATAACAGAAGTACTAGCACCTGAGTCAATCATGTAATTATGCACTAGGTGTTTTCCTATAATTAGGGACATATAGAAGGGTGAAGTTTTAACAACTTTACTTACTTTTTTCTCCTCTTCTTCGTAGATTTTGATAGAAGTGTGTGGCTTGTACATAACTGGATTAGCACACAGGAGTTTCAATAGAGTTTCATGTAACAGATCCCATTGAGATGGAATGCTCAGGGCATCCCACATTGTGAAATTTATGTTTGTTCTCTTCATTTGGTCAACAATGCTCAATAGAAGGCCCCCCATCTTGTGCATTTGGGGAACAACATCCCTTCTTGACTATTCAGGGGTAGAAGCCTGAACTCTACACGGAGAAGAGGCTTGACCTACCAAAGGAGGGGCGCGTGCTACTTTAGGAGGAGCTTTACGTGGGGCATCCTGCATAGGTATTTGAGCACCTTTACTGTAAAATGCCTTGTCTATTTATTTCTTCTTCTAAGGATCTACTTGTGTTTCTGGGGTTGTAACCTATGCACCTGACTCTAATAGTATTTTCTTATATCTTGCGTTATCCACAACTTAAGCACATGTTCTATTTGTATCTTCTGCAGCTTGGTTGATTGCACAGAATTTCTTACACTAAAGAACATAAAATTTGTCTCTGGAGGATCTTCTAGTACTTCTGGATTATCTTCTTCAAGGGCCCTTGTTGAAGGTTCATAGGTTGAATCATTTTGTATCATGAAGGATTGAGCACACATATAATTAGCATAATGATATTGACTATGAGGCATGTTACAAGGGAAGCACCATTCTTACTCTTGTGCTAAATTTTTCTGAATTAGAAAAAGTTCTAACTCACACTGGGTGTTGGAAGAGAAGGCACAGGGGGAAAAATTGCAAGGGGAGATGTGCATTAGGCTGTCATTTATCATTCTATTATTTAGGCACATATCTTTAATTTCCATATTGATTCTGCTAAGGCTGATTGCTTTAGCCATGTGCCTGATTGGAATTTCCCTTATAGTCTTTCACCTGTTACTTTTTTAATGATATGACTGTTGGTGTCAAACCACAGCACCCTTGAATGTCTGCAACATGATGGGTTGAGACTCTCAATATGATTGCATAACATGGAGCTTTTCCCAAGTGTGGGACATTATGAAAACGGAAAAGCTCTCCGGATGAAAGCCGGTTCCTATTCCTCTATTCAGATGCACATGTAGAAAATGCAGAGAGTTTACTAAAAACCTAATATAACTTTCCAAGGAGACAGGGTAAGAAAATGCATGAAATAAAACCTAAACTACAAAGGTGATGCACCGAGGAATGAAGAACACCTGTCTTGCCAATAAACACAGACCATTAAAATGCAATGCAAGATCATGCACAGATAGCCAGATTCACAGTGAAAGATCAGTGGGATGTAAATGAATATAGAGAGGGTTGAGAATCATCCACAAACATGCATTAATTTTCTCCAAAGATAATACAACAAACTGGAAAATGCCAGGAGGCAACGTTGCATTACAGTTTCAAATGGGAGGTTTTAACTCCACAAGTTCACCTGCCAAAGAGAAGAAGGGAGGGGAAAAACAGAAATGTCTAACCTTTAGAAAGAAGCCCCTCCTTACAATTTATAGGAGGAAAAAGAGAGGGAGAAGAGAGGAATTCGAAATCTGCCCCAACCACCTCCAGAATGCACTTAACTCATCTCATAATGATGGTAGGTGAGAACCCTAGCGAACCCAAAAGTGGCGAACTGTATTTTAAATTTTTAAGAATTTTTTCTCACCCAATTAAATATATCCAGTTTTAGTTAGATAGAGGACCTCGTAAGATTTCCAAAAAGTCCAACCTTGCATGAATCCGATCTCCCAGTCAAAAGTTATGGCCATCTGAATATCTGTGCCAGGGTCTGCTTCCTGTCAGTGCTCAAAATGTTGTGCCTCCTGAAGGTACGCCTTGGCACATCCATGTGTGTGTTGACATCCTATTCCATGTGCTAAGGGTTCATCCTTTACCCTATCGACACTCTGTGTCATGTGCCACTTCTGTGTGCCAAGGGCACATCCTTTACCCTGTCGACACTCCGTGTCATGCACCACTTCTATGCGCCAAGGGCGCATCCTTTACCATGTCGACACTCCATGTCATGCACCACTTCTATGTGCTGAGGGTACATCCTTTACCCTGTCGAAACTTCATGTCATGCACCACTTCTGTGTGCCAATGGCGCATCTTTTACCCTGTCGACACTCCATGTCATGCGCCACTTCTGTGCGCCGAGGGTGCATCCTTTACCCTGTCGACACTCCGTGTCATGCGCCACTTCTATGCGCCGAGGGCGCATCCTTTACCTTGTCGACACTCTGTGTCATGCACCACTTCTATGCGCCAAGGTGATAAATGTGAGGGATTTGAGCTTCCTTTGATTTCTATAATCTTCTGCTTGTCTATATCTACCTGGGGGAAGATATATACAACAATTTGGTGACTCAATGGGATTACCTGCCTGCTAGGTAGAAGATCAGTGGCCTTTTCGCAATCCATTGGGCATGGAGTCATAAGCAATAACCTGAAACCAACCTGATATTTGATCTCGATCCTGATATCATAACCCCTTATTTGAGAGCATGCTGAACTGTAGAAAACAACCTGAGAGCAACAAAACCTGTGCCGAAGCACTTAGGGAAACAGAAACCTAACTACAACAAGACAATGTGCATACGCACTTAGAGGAATTGAAATCTAGGCTAATATTTACAAGGGTAAACCTTTTCCTTTTAGTAGCAATGTTTAAGATGGATTCCATTAACCAGAATCGGGAGTTCTTCTCGATCCAATGTAGACAATTGGAAGGCATTACTACTTTTACATCCTGTGACCATGTAGGGGCCACTCTAAATGGCATCAAACTTGGAATGCCTCCCTGGTTTTTCCTGATCTGCATCCCATTTCAGAACTAGGTCCCCTTCCTGGAAGGTCCTTTCTCTTGCTTTCTTATCAAACCATCTTTTTACTAAGGCCTAATATTTCTCAATTGTTTAAACTGCATGTTCTCTAATTTCTTCCAATTCCATCAACTCTGCATACCTAGCCTCCATTGGTTCGAACTCAGCCAATTCCAACTGCTTCATGAACTCTAACGTAGGTAGTTCTAATGATATAGGCAATACTGCCTCTTTTCCATAGACCAACTTGTAAGGGGAATTACCTGTAGACCTCTTTGGTGTTATTCTGTTAGCCCATAATGCTGATTTTAGCTTGGTATGCCATGTTCTTTGATTTTCATCCAGAGTCCTCCTGATGATTCTTAGCAAATTTTTGTTTGTGGACTCTGCCTGTCCATTACCCTGTGGGTAATAATTTGAAGAGGTGCTCAAATAGATTCCATTCTTGACAGCCCATTCTATAATCTTGGAACCTATAAATGCTAATGCGTTGTCTGATATGATAGTGGTCAGCACACAGAACCTGGTCACTATTCCTTTATAAAAGTCTAGTATATTAGACTCATTTGCTTCCTTGAGCACTGCTGCTTCGGTCCACTTAGTGAAATAGTCCGTTGCCATGAGAATCCACTTGTGGCCTTGGCTTAAGTTTGGATTGATGACCCCGATGAAGTCCAATCCCCATTACATAAATGGTTGGTCAACCAGAATTGGGTGCAATGGAAGTGCTGCTAGTCTTTCTTTGCCTATGAAGAGTGCACATTTCTTGCACTTTCTTATCCATGTATAGCAGTCACTGAAGACTGTCGGCTAATAATACCCTGCCTTCATTATCTTGAGAGCTGTTACTCGTGGGGTGAAATGTTCTCCAAAATCTCTATCGTGAAAATCTCGTAACACCCTTTTAATTTGATTTGTCCCAATGCACCTCAATAGAACTCCATTGATGTCTTTCTTAAACAAAATACCATCGACAAGCACATATGGAATGGCTTGTAATCTGAAGTATCTCCTCTTTGCTTTGCTCATTTCTGGGGGGCATAGGCCTGTCTGTAGGAAGTGTATCATATTTTGAGTCCAACAAGAGTAGGCACATCATCATTTTCTTGTTCTTGATCATCCTGTAGTACCAAGGCAGTCTCTTTTTCATCACCTGCTTCAACTTGTTGACTCAAGGCTAGCTGCTCACATAGTCCCTTCCCACGTACTAGTTTGGTGACCTTGATCTCAATGTCATATTCCATGACACGAGTTATCCATCCTGCATGTTTCTCATTCAGATCCTTGTTTAGAAGGAAGTCCCTGACTCCCACATGAGAGACCAATAATTGGATCTTGTTGTTTGAGACTAGGTGCTTGAATTTCCTTAAGCTCCTGATTACTGCAAGGACATGCTTTTCAATGAAAGAGTACCTAGTTTTGTATTCCTCTAAGCCTTGACTGAAGAAAGCAACTAGTTGTTCTAATCCTCCTTTGTTTTGTTATACCAGGATTGTATAAATCGTGTCCCCACCACCAAAGGCATATAGCAAGAAGTCCTTGGAGAAGTCTGGATTGACGAGAGTCGAAACTTGAGATATAGCCTCTTTTATTGCCTCAAAACTTGCCTTACCTTCAAATGTCTGCTTAAATGCCATACTCTTGTTTAACATCAGCGTTATTGGCTTCACAAGAGCAGAAAAATTTGGAACAAATCTGCGGAAAAAATTGATCCTTCCCAAGAAGCTTTGAAGAGCCTTCTTGTGACTTGGCAATGGCAATGCTTGAATTGCTTCAAATCTTTCTGGGTCAATCATCAACCCCTCCTTTGAAACAATATGGCCTAGAATTTTTCCCTCGTGAGCCAAGGAATATGCATTTTTTGGGATTCAATGATACCCCAAATCTTCTACATCTCTGAAATACTTGCCTCAAATGATAGAGGTGATCCGCTGCATTTTTTGAGAATACAGTGATGTCGTCAAGATATATCAAAACTATTTTATTTATCAACCCCTTAAATTCCATATCCATTGCCCTTTGGAAAGTGGCCCCAGAATTTGATAGCCCAAATGTCATCTTCTTGTAGGCATAGGTCCCCCATTTGGTGGTGAAAGACCATCTTGAATTGGTCATCTTCTTTCACCATCACCTGATTGTACCTTGAGTAGCCATCTAGGAGAGAGAATCTCTCTGAACTGGATACAACTTATAATATTTGTTCCATTGAAGGAAATGGGTAATGGTCTTTGAGAGATGCCCTATTTAGGTCTCAGGAAATCCACACACAACCTGATTTCTCCACTCTTCTTCCTGACCGGAACCAAGTTTACGACCCAGCTTGAGTGCTTGATCGAGGGAAAATAATGCTTACCTCTATTAGCTTATTTAACTCTTTCTTCATTAGAGGTTCAATGTGAGGGTTGACTGGTCTCTACTTTTACCTAATGGGCTTAGCATCTGGATCCAATTCTATGGTATGTTGTGCCAAATTTGGATCGAATCCTCTTAAGTCTTCATAGCTCCAAGCGAAGACATCTGGAAATTCTTGGCAAAGTTGTATGAAATCTGATTTCTCCTACTCAGTGGCCACTTTACCAATTTGAAGAGTTTTGCCTTCCCCAACTGGAATTGGCCCTGAATCTTCTCTCTTGACCTGTATGTTAGCCTTTTCCTTGCGGAACTGGTCGTTAGGGTTGAAGATAGACTCCAATGTTACTAAACCCTTAGGAAGCTTATTTGTCCGCAGCTGCACTACTTGATTCCCATACTGCTGCTCTAATCTGTCCTGATTCCTAGCTAAGAATTCAGCCTCTTCTTGTAAGAAATTGACAATCTGTTGATCGTTCTCAAACACCTGCCAGCTTGTGTTATTATCTGGAACTGCTGGCCTCACAATCACATGGATATGTGGCTGTTTTTTCCCCTTCTGATGTTTTCAACCACATAAAACATTGCTCCAACTGCTACAAGCCTATCTACGACTTCATTTTTCTTCCTGGGTATGGACACAATGTTGAAAGCTTCGAAATCCTCAATGAGGTCCCATACCCTATTCTTGTAGTTCTTCAGCAAGTCGTTCTTTGTAGCATGTTGTCCCCTAACTTGGTTGACGATTAGCTCGCTATCTCCAAACACCTGCAAGTTCTTTATGCCCCTTTTCCTGGCCCAATGAATTCCATGAATCAATGCTTTGTATTCAGCCGTGTTGTTTGAACAAGAAAACTGGAAACGAAAAGCTGAAAAATATTTGATGTCTTGTGGTGAAATCAACATTGCACCACCTCCAGCACCTTGTCTTCTTCTCGAACCATCGAAAAATAATTTCCAAACTTTGTTTTCACCCTTTTGTTCAGGCTGAATGATGTCGGGAATGGGTGAATTTTCTTCATGTATACAATACACGCCCAATTCAGATTCTTCAATTTCCTTGTATGGGTCAAATTCATGACTCTTGTTTGCCCATTCATCCAAACTTAAATCAAGAATTCCCTCGACCTTAGTACCTGTTTATAGATCACTTGAACACTCCTCCTGATCAAAAGCCGAGCAATTTTCATTGATAGGATTTGGTACATGAGGCTCAATATGGAAATTGGTAATTGGTTCTGACCTGATTGTTGCTTTGGCTCCATACCTTGTCCTAAAAATCATGTGTGACCAATCTGCAGATAAATATCCACCGATTTTTGTAGTGAAGTCTCTTGATAGACACAACGCAAAGAGTGGCGGAAAGTCAATCACAGACACATCTTGCAGAACTATAACATTAGGACAGGAATGTAGTGTTAGGCTTAACCCCTTGATGACTCCAACAGTTCCTACTGTTGTTCCATCTAGCTGTACTACTCCTTTCAGCACTGGCTCATATTTCAAACCCAGTTGACCCGCTATTTGCTTTGGCATCACTGAACTACTTGCTCCTAAATCTATCATCCAGTTGTGTACCAAGTGGTTTCCAACAACCAATGACACATAGAATGGTGGAGGCTTCAAATTCTTGCTTGTCTGGCACCCATCCTGTTGCACTGCATTAGTGAGAACTTTCTCATGTCCCTGGTTTGATACATTTGTGGCAGACCAATTAGCCATTGCAGCTTGCAATAAATCTCGTTGCCCTGGGATCGCAAGTGATTCCCACATGGAAATGTTCACATGTGTCTTCTTCATTTGATTGATGATGTTGAAAGGGGATGAATTGTCCTTTTGTTGTCCCTTACTTAGCGCAACCTTTTCTGGAGCTTGAACAGGTGCATGTGTTGCTACAACAGGTACCTTAGATTGATTTTGCACATTTGGAGCTGCGTTTGGTCTACTGACCCCTTGTTGTGTAGGAGTGGATTGAGAAACAACTGGATTACATGGTTGTCCCTCTCCTATATTTCTCTTCTTTGACCGTGTGTTGGCAGCCACGCCTTGAAAAGGTTGTTGGTTAACTCCACAGAAGTCTTCCATTTACCAATTGGCTAATGTGGTTTCTGTTGGAGGTCCTTCTTGTTGCATTTCTTGCTGTTGATTCTCCTCCTGGCTTGGTTCTTGAGGAACACCAATGGTTTGCACCATCAAGGCCTGATTTAGTGCACCATTGAAACATGCTGACTGATTGTGAGGTAGATTGCAAGGGTAACACTAGTCGTACTCCTGTGCCATGTTATTTTGTGTCAGGACCAAGGCTCTTGAGGACATCGTTGCATTTGGATCATATGATCGAAATGGCCTGGCAGCTTGAGGTTGTCCTTGGTTTTGGTTTTGATTTTCAGCCTGAGGTGGTGGTCTATTTTGTTGGTATGGGGGCCTAGCTTGGTACTGTGCTTGAGACTGATACGATCTAGCACTTTGAGCTTGTTGTCTTTTAATAGTCACTAGCTCATTTCCAAGGTTCTGCAGTTGTTTCATGACCTCCTGCAATTCCTTTGAAGTATTCGAAGAAGTCGACGCCTCATTATTGCTTTGATTTCTAGGAGTTGGAATGGGATGCAACTCTGGTGCTTGACTGGTTGTAGGATTTCCCATATCCGGATAGAGAGGCATTGGTGGCCTTGGTGCAAGCTTGCCAGCTTGGATCAAACAGTTCTCTGCTCTGATAGCTGTGTCGTAGGCCCCTGGCAGCGTTGTCCCTCCCATTGATTGGATCATCATGGCTATGTCTGAATTTATAGCCTTTAAGAAATAAGAGAAAGCTCCTTCGGCGGTTGGTCTAACGGCTATTGGAATCCTGTCCCATGTCCGTTGGAATCTGAAGTTGAAATCTGTCATTTGTTCATTAGGAGCCCTTTTGATTGTTGTCAATTGTTCCAATAAGGACAAATTGTCTGCCCTCTCCCCGAACTGGTTGCAAAGAGCTGAACAAAGTTGGTTCCAATTTGTAATAGACCCTGCTGCAAGGCTCCTAAACCATTGTAAGGCCTTGCCTTTGAAAGATGAAGCCAACAGCTTGACCACAACATCCATTTCATTTATTTCATGGATTGCACATGCATTAGCAATATCCTGGATGTGATCAATAGGAGTAGTATGATTTTCTCCTGTGAAATAGGGTATATTCTTTAGTGATGCAACTAGAATTTGATTCTGAGCATTTAGGGCAAGTGGACTACTGCCCATGAAATTGACAAAGGGATTCAGTGGTAGATGTGCCATTATGATTGGCCTAAGAACCCTAGTCGATGCGAGAAAAGGTCTACCAGGTGGAGGTGTAGACAAAGTCCTGTTAGGTGGAGATGGTGATCTTTGTGGTCTTCTTCCTCTCCTCCCTCTACCTGGTGATAGTTGCAAGTGGAAAAATAGCCCCTCTTCTCAAGTATTATACCTGGTTCGAATTCTTCTCATGTGCCTGGGTAACTTGTGCTGCTACACCCGTTGAACTCTATCCCTTTGGAGTCGCCAGATGTGTTAGATAACAAGCCTCTAAAAGGCTCGATTTTGCCAAGTTACACACCAAACTTGACAATATTGAAAATGGAATTAAAAAATTTGAAGGACCTAGAGGAGACAAACTTCAATTCGGAACTTGGGTCTTGTTGTGCAGCTACGAATCCCCAAAAGGTACAGGCAGAACTCAGGTCATGCAATGCAACTTACAAAACCTGAATTTCCATGTGTCAGAACTTGGGACATGCCTGACACCGTAGAAAACCTGAAATGACTGTTGTCAGGAATAGGACCATGCAATGCATCCCCCAAAACCCGAAATGACTGTTGGGTCTTCTTTGATGTTCTCGGACCTCGAAAACCCGAAACACTAAAAACCATGAAATTTTGAAAATCAAAATCTCAAAAAACTAAGGATACCCTTTTGAATATTACCCTCGTATCTACCAACTGTTGAAATTTTGACTTGTTTTGAGCGAGTTAAGCCCTTGAAAATCGATTTCGGAGTTCAGCCTGGAAGGTGCAAAATCCAAAATTGTAAAAACTGTAATTTTTTAGGCCAAATCTCAGGAAAACTCCTTCAAATCTTGTAGAATGACCTCTTGGTCCCACCGGGTGTGCCAAAACTATTGATGTCAAATCGCAGCACCCCTGAATGTCTGCAACACAATGGGTTGAGACTCTCAGTGCGATTGCATAACATGGAGCTTTTCCCAAGTGTGGGACATTGCGAAAATGGAAAAGCTCTCCGGATGAAGGCCGGTTCCTATTCCTCTGTTCAGATGCACACGTAGAAAATGTAGAGGGTTTTAACTAAAAAACCTAATCTAACTTGGCCAAGGAGACGGAGGGTAAGAAAATGCTAAAATAAAACCTAAAACACAAAGGTGATTCACCGAGAATAAGAACACCTGTCTTGGCCAATAACAAGACCATTAAAATGCAATGCAAGATCATGCACAGATAGCCAGATCACAGTGAACTATCAGGAGGACATGAGGATAAAATGATACAAGAGGGTTGAGAATCATCCACAGACAGCATTAATTTTCACCAAAGATTGCTAACAACACATTCAAAATGCCAAGAGGCAAGGTGCATTTCAATTTCAAATGGGAGGTTTTTTACCTCCAAATTTCACCTTCCAAGAGAATAATGGAGGGGAAAAACAGACATGTCTAGCCCTTTAGAAAGAAAGCCCCTCCTTACAATTTATAGGAGGAAACGAGAGGGAGAAAGAGGAATTGGAAATCTTCCCCAACCAGACCTCCGAATGCACTAACTCATCTCATAATGATGGTAGGTGAGAACCCCGCAGCGAACCCAAAGTGGCTAACTGTATTTTGCATTTTTAATAATTTTTTCTCACCCATTAAAATAAATCCATCGTAGGTGGACAGAGGACCTTGTAGCTTCAAAAAGTCCAACCTTGAGGAATCCGATCGCCTCCCAGCAAAAGTTAATGGCCATCTTAATATCTGTCTGCGCCAGGGTCTGCTTCCGTCAGCGCTCAAAATGTTGCGCCTCCCAAGGTGCGCCTTGGCACTCCATGTGTGTGTCGACATCCTCTTACATGTGCCAAGGCTGTACCCTTTTCTCTGTCAACACTCTGTGTCATGCGCCATTTCCTGTGCCGCCAAGGGCGTAACTTTTTCTGTGTCCGCACTCTTGTCATGCGCCATTTCTGTGCCCAAGGCGCAACTTTTTCTTTGTCGACACTCTGTGTCATGCGCCATTTTATGCACCAGGTGGAACTTTTCTATGTCGACACTTCTCTTCATGCACTCATTTCGATGGCGCCAAGGCGATACATGTCAGGGATTTGAGCTTCTTTGATTTCTATATTCTTCTGCTTGTCTATATCTACCTGGGGGAAAGATATATACAACAGTTGGCTTCAGGAGGAGCTTCTAGATTTTCTTTGTTCTCAAACATGATCGTGGTGATGGAAGGCTCACCATTAGCATTATTCTATATCATAGAATCTGTGCACTATGAATCCAAATCTAGCCAAATCCTATTTGGGAAAGCTAAATTTGGAAACCAATGGGATGATCCTTATGATTTTAACCATTTCTTTAAAAACATAATCCCATGAATGGGATCATCATGCATACTTTCTTAAAGATGTTTGTTTGCAAAGATTATTTGAACCTTAATCTACTTCCATAAACAACTTAGCAAAAGACTCTACCTTCCTCCATGATGATTTCTAATTTTGCAATTGATTCATCATGAATCTCCTCCCCCTCAAAAACAAAGTTTGAGATATCAAATTAATCCTCAAAATCAGATTCATGGAAGGATGAAGGGGAAGAATGATATGAAGTTTTACCGATGAAAGAAAGAAATGAGATTTCTATGATCTCTTCTTCACTTAAAACCTTTGAATTTAATCTTTCCTCCTCTATGGTGTGAAGCTCCTCATGACTGGTTGTAACATCTAAAGATATTCTTAGTGGATCAGTACAATAAAATGAAACATCTTACTCACTTGGAAGCTTCTCTTCCTTTGATTTCAATCCTTTAGTTTCATCTTCGTTGAGTTCATATTTTCAATTAAAATAAGAGGAATTTATGAAATGGGCCAGGTCACTTATTCATCCATTATGCTCTCAGAGTCAGCTCCCATTCTTCAAAAATTATTTCATGATTTTTAAGAATGGGACTCACCTCAGCTAATTTTAATGAAATTAGAGAAGGATGATTGTTAGGTTCTTGGTAATAAACCTTTCTTACTTCAAACTCATGGCTCTAATCCTTGAATCTTTGAACATATCTTCCTTTTTTTGATCTTTCCCACTCTACTCCTTAAAGCATGTAGGTGTGTTTTGTTTTCCAGAAGAATGAAGCTCATCCCTTGTTGTCATGAAGTCTTCAAGATCTTGTTTAGTGAGGAATGGATCCTTAAGAAATCAAGAAATTGGGCCCTTAGTCTGCTGGTTAATCTCCATAACTTCATGATCTTCAATTTATTCTGTCAAGGAGGTTCAGGTACATGTATATTTGGCTATTATAAAATGGGGGAAGGATTTTCACCTTGGCTGAATTTGCAAAGGTTCAAAAGGTGAAGGAGATGTATTACCTTCTTGTGGAGGGGATGGGGATTTTGAAGTAAAGAGAGTGCAGAAATTAATATGGGATGGAAAGAAAGAATACGGAGAAGAAGAATCCTCAATGGGAGTGTGAGGAAAGCTAGGATCATGAAATTCATGTTGAGATGGTTCAGGTTGGGAAGAGTAAAAGGGGAGGGCTGTTAGACTGTTAGCATAGGGTCTCCCCATTGATAGGGTTTCCTAACACTATATTTTTAAGCCTCCAATTGCTCACACCACATTTCTATTTGAGGTTTAATTTCATCCATGAACTTTAGTTTTTGTTGAAGATTGAACTATTTTGGTATAGGGGCCTCCTAAAACTAGTTTTGGCTACCTTTAATGTTCTAGTAAGCCTTGATCTGCATACATGCTCATTCTCCATTTCTTGAATCTACATCTGAAAATCAGCATCTTCCATGAGATTTCCACCATCACCTACATAACCTTATTTTTCATAAAAATTTTTGGTTCGAATAATAACCATATGGGTCAGTGGAGGGTGGGTTATATGAATATTCTTCATGAAAAGGGATCATAAAACTGATTTGGAGGAGTATATTGTGAACATGGAGGTGGAGTGAAATGATACTGCTCTTGCACATGAGATTTCTAAGAAGGAAATGAAGTCATTATTGCACAACTTCATGAATGAAAGTAAAATGAAATAACTGAAGGGAAATAATGAATGGAAATGAATAAAAGAAAAGAGGAGATGGATGGAAGGAAAGAGGAAATGGATGGAAGAAAATGGAAAGGTTTGCAACTGAGATAATGGTTTTTTTTTGGAATAGTGGAGTTTCTATATGTGTTGAGAATATACCTCCAAATTTTGAATACCATCAAGAACACATCAATCATGATAGTATGAAGTTGTAAAGCTCTTCAAACTTTGTCCCACCAGGTATGCCAAAACTGTTGAATCTCAAAATTGCAACCCTACCTCAAGTCATAAACAACCTAGGATTTTGAGGCAACATGGGACTGTCTCCAAGTCATGGGACTTAAACTATGAGATAGACCTCTAGAGAAGGATGGTTCCTTTACCTATTTCTACTGTTAAAACTACTCATAATGCTGGAAATGATGCTATCTAATCCTAAACTACCATTCTAAGCGACACAGATTACAGGGAGATGCATGAAACAAAAATCCTAAGATAAAAGAGGTGATAACACTGGAAAAAAGGGGTGATGAGCACTCTATGAGGGGAAAAGGGGAAAATGTGTAGAGAGAGGGCAAAAAAAACTGCCATAACTAAAGAAGACATTACAATTGCCACTTTCTCATGAAAGACACTAAAAATGGAGCTTGTAAATGGACAAGGTATGAAAAAACACAACACAACAGTAAAAGGAACATAAGACTACAAATAAAAAAAACTAGGGTAGAAAAAATGTGCTACAAATTTTTTTTTATTGCTTAAAATATGCAAAATCCATTATAGCTAAAAATAAAAGGCAAGAAAACATCTACAGAGGCCAAAATGAAGGTTCACTGCTCACAAGCTACTCCGGAGACCATTTTGACATGGTTCCTTTACTTTTTACAAATGTCCATCCATTTCAAAATGAAATATTTTACCTATATATAGAGAATGAGAGAGAGAAGAGGGAACAAAGAGAGAAAGAGGTCGAATTTGATCTTGTCATGATTGAAAATATCTATCTTTCCATGCCAATTTTTTTTTTTGAACATCAAAATTTGTTTTCATGTATTAAATCAATGAGAAACATCATGGGAACCCTACAATACCATTCCCTAATGTCTATTTTCTTGCTGGAGAAGGTAAGAGACTCATATTTCATTAATTTGGGTGGTTGAGCTGTCTAAGTCTGCGTATTAATGGACTGAACTATTTTTTATCTTTACCACCCACTAAATTCCACCAAAATCTTATTTTTATGATGCTAAAATTAAGGGATTGAGGAGACCTTTCCAATGATATAATTTTTTTCTGATTTGGAGTAGTGGATCGAAAGATATGGCCATTTGAATTTTTGCATGTCAGGGAGCACAAGAATGTGACAAGTGGAAACATTTGATTAGCTTAGGGATTGCCTTTGCCTACGTGTGCATTCCTTCTTCCTTTTTCACATGTCAGTCTTTGACTGGGTTATGGAGTTGGGCTTTACCTCCTTTTTCTTTCTTGCCTTTGTCCTTATGGAACGTCTTTGTTCCTTAATGAAATGCAAGCCAATAAGAGAATGCCACGCTCCTTCGCAGTTTCATACTATCTATTACCATTTTGAAGCATCCTCCAATGATAAATCTTCACACATGATCATAATGTTAATATTTACTTTTACCTCTTTTGACAGAGTGTAAAGATCCACCCAATAAAGAAGGTCCACACTTGTCATGAATGTCAGGATGTATTAGACCTCTTAATAACCTTGACTAACCATTGTAAAACATGAGCCAATAGGAAATATCCATGCTACTTCACATGTCATTTTGTTTGATAACCCCTTCTGAGTTAGAGTGCAAAACATGAGCTAATAGAAAAGATCCACATATGGAACATGTTCACCTTTCATTGGTTGCACGTTCGTGTCACAATTTCTAACTTAGGAGGACTTAATTTTTTTTTGGCTCCATAAAATGCTGCCACACATCCTTGACTTTGTTGACTTGTTTTTCCCCCACCGTGGACCCGAAATGCTATTGATATTGGTTTATTTCAGGGACCCAACATCCACAAAATGTGAAAGGCTTAGAGAAGAGCTGAAATCCTACCATGTGGTTTGTTGTTGATGTTTGGCATTGAATTTGATGGCCAAATCAATGTTAGGCATATTTTAATATAACCCACTAATGAATTAGCCTTAGTCTCCTGTGGATTTTAAATGCCATTAATGGATGCTTTTGGAAGGGGGAAATTGATGGCTATTTGAATGTACCAGTCTTGTAGAAATGAATAAGTTTATTTTTAATAAGTTATCCAAATAAACCTAGGGGGGGTGCAAATTTGGGATAACACTTCTATTTTGCCACAAGGTTTATATTCCTACGCCTTCTTTTTCTTCACATATTTCTTCTCCTAATTTTTCATCACTAATGATTGTATCATTGTCTCCCCAAGTTGTTATATTCACTTCTTCCCAGTCTATTGTAGTTACTAAAACAATATCATTAATTTATGATTTGTAGCTCCTATAACCATTTTTTATAATTCTATAATTTCTTCTTCCACTCTTCTTACTATTGTATCTTCTTTAAATTCAACTTCATTTGGCAGTATTATTAGAAGACCTTCTAAAGGCTAAGTTTTAGGTACCAATATAGCCTTCTCCTTATTTCCTTGATATTCATTAAATTTATCCACAAATATATTTGGTCTCTTAATCCACCTTTTCTTCTTTATATCAAAGTACACATGGGTGAAGAAGTCATGGATACAGAACCCCAGTACTTTATTAATGCCACTCAACATATGAATGTTGATTTGGTTAAGAGAATGCATGATCATCTTGATGATCTGCATTCTCAGAAGTAATTTAGTGAGATAAAGAACACTTGTAAAGGGTTATATGAGCTATACACTTACAAATGTCCTTGAGAACTTTATATGAGTTATTAGTTCCTATACTAAGTCATCAAGATGTAGTAGATAAAGGGTTAAAACTGTATAAGACCAACACAAACATATGACTAGGATAAATTCCATGATGGACAAGCTATTAGCTATCATAAATTGAGGGGTATTTGTCTCAATGTATTACGAATCAAAAGCCAGGACTTGCTTTTAAAAATATCTGCATGACTAACATTTTGAAATAATTAGGTGATTAAATGGCCACAGTGGAAGGATTTATGACAAAGATATGAGGTATAGCAGAGAAGATATCTAAATTATTATTTGATGGTTAGATTACCTCTATGCATCATCCATAAGGTAGGTTTATTCACAAGTCCATGTTTAAGCTATAATTACAAGCATTCATTGATACTCTAAATGATATCTTTTCCCATGAAGACATGGTTGGGAAGACATCAAATATTATAAGCACTAATTAATTCTGACAAATGGAAAAGTGGATAAAGCTTCACTTCTAAGTGAAAAATGCTAAAACCTATTTATAACAGAGTTTTCCGGTACTTCATACAATAAGTACCTAATCTAATGAGGCTTCCTATTCTGGACTTGAGTTATATTGAGAACGAGTTCAAAACATGTGTGTTTGAAATTCAACGTAGTCAAATGTAGTCTACACATGCACCTTCTAGTGGAACCTAAATAGATATTGAACAAGGAATACACACTAAATTTCCCTATTATTAGGATTTAATATTGTTTCATCTGTAATCTTAAAAATAGGAAGTATCAACTTTCTTGCATAGAAGATATAGTTTTTTATACTTTAATTACCCCACTCGCAATTTTTTTTGATTATTTGAGATATTTTTAACTATCTATATCCTATTTTAAACCCCATAGCAGTGGTAATTTTTTTAAACTTTACTAGTGGTTTACCCTCTAAGGAGGAAGAGTGTTTATACATAAAGATTTTGATACTCCAAGGATTGTTCAATGAGTTTATTTCAATTTCTATGTATTTCCTTCTCAATCATGTTGCAAAGTTTTCATAGATCTATTTTGATCGATTAATCACTGTATAATTTTCTTGTCATGAAATTTGTAGATATGAAGAAGTTATTTGTAAAGTCATAAATTTGATTAGATTTACTACTTATAGAGACCTATTGGCACTATCAAGATTATAATGACAAAAAAATATACTTAGCACTATAAGACATTGTTAAGAATTAGTGATGGAAGATTATCTACACCATGTCAAAATATCATTTGAAACATATTAAAAAATATTCTAAGAATTCCATCAAGAATAACTATGTGTTTTTTTGATCTAATTTAATTTAATTTTTTGTATTTGTCTTTTCATTTTATCTTCTAATGGCATGCCTTATTTGTAACTCCTACTTTTCAATACTTAAATTATGGGATTTTTAAAAATTTCCTAAACTAAATTTTTCCTTCAATGATTTAAATGTACAACTTTTACATTTAAATCCAACAACTATATAATTACAATTCATCAGATAACAAATCAATAAATCATGTGAATAACTATGGGTCAATTGGATCCACCCGATCCCCCATAGAATACTCTTTCGAGTCAGTATAAAAAGTATACAACTAAGCACCCTTCTTGGCATTGATTTACAAGTGATGTTTCTAAGTTTTTACCTAGAACTCAGTCATATGAATCCATATGGAATCTCACACTATTGTTTAGAACTTGGTGAGCTTGATAGTGTAAGGACTCACACTACTTTGGCCAAATTTTAAGAGTTATGTTTTGCATGCTTAGTTTCTTGATCCTTAGATACTTGTAACATTGATCAATATGACATGTCCTTCAGATTATCTTATCCTTGGTGATTCAACTTACCCAAAGTATTCTGAAAATCAATTAGGCTAAAGTTAAATTCAGTTATAAGCTACAAAAATTGCTCACCCCTGAATTCTATCCACATCTTATGATGCCTCTTGGTCAAAAGGTTGAGCCTCAAAATTGCTTGATGTAATTACAACACATCAACCTAATAATATTTAAATAGGATAGAAATTTAGTCTTAAAAGTTGGTATTTGAAACCGATGATTTTTTAAGGTTTGGACAACTTTAACGAGAAATTCATATGATTTAGTCCCATAAAACCCAAAATTCTTCTAATTATGATACCGTAAAAACTGACCTTGATGAAAAATCTTAGGGTAATCTAAATAGTAAAAAAATTATGAATTTTGTAATTAAAGATCAAAAATGATACACCTGATAACCTTTTGTAATATTTTTCCAAGTTCTTGATTAATCATAGGAACATCAAATTCTTAAAATAGTTTAGTTAGAATTAAATTGAAAAATTTATCCATTGATCATCCAATTCTTTCCTGGTTGGTCAAAATTCTGAAAATTGATAATAAAATTAATTTGTTTGAAAATCCAAACATTCTAGGTTTCCCTCACTTACTGTGAATATAAAATAAATCAAATCATTTCCAAAATGTTGATACATTGAAATATGCACCCCTGGAATGTCTACAACACGATGGGTTGTTGAGAAAACTCTCATTTCGATTGCATAACATGGAGCTTTTTTCCCAAGTGTGGGACCTTGCGAAATCGGAAAAACTTGAAATATCCCTCTCTCCGATGAAGGCCAGTTCCTATTCCTCTATTCAGATGCACCTACATGTGAAAATGCAAAGGAGGGTTTACAAAAAACCTACTAATCTAACTTCCAAGGAGACAGGGTAAGAAAATGCATAAAATAAAACCTAAACTACAAAGGTGATGCATCGAGGAATCCAAACCCTTGTCTTGATAACACACAACCATAAAAAATCCTCAATGCAAGATCATGCACAGATAACCAGATTCACAGTGAAAGATCAGGAGGATGAAAATGAAATAGAGAGGGTTAAGAATCATCCATAACATGCATTATTTGTAATTCCAAAAAATGATACAACCCATATAAAAATGCCAAGAGGCAAATTTGCATTACAGTTTATTTAATGGGAGGTTTGAACTCCACAAATTTTCCTGCCAAGAGAATAAGGGAGGGGCAAAACAAGAATGTCCAACCTTTAGAAAGAAGCCCCTCCTTAAATTTATATAGGGAAAATGAGAGGAGAAGAGAGAGGATTTCAAAGTTTCCCAATCCCCAAAGCCCAACTCCAGAATGTTTACTTATTCATCTCATAATGGATGGTAGGTGAGAATTTACGAACCCAAAAGTGGCAAACTGTATTTTGCATTTTTTAAGAATTTTTCTCACCCAATTAAATATAATGTCAACCATGTAGTTGGATAGAGGACCAGTAAGCTTTCCAAAAACAAACCTTTATGAATCTGAGCTCCCAGTCAAAAGTTCTCCATGGCCATCTGAATATCTCCTCAGGGTTTGCTTCCTGTCAGGGCTCACAAATGTTTCCATTCCTTGAAGGTGCGCTTGGCGCATCCTTTGATTTGAGCCAATGTCCATTACATCCCTAGTGAAATTTTACAAGGTGTTGCCAAGGGTCAAACTCTTCCATTAATACCTTTAACCCTCAACTTAGTCTAAACACTCAAATGTCAATAAATGCCACTTTTGCCAATAGTGCATCCTTTCCTGTGGACACTGTAGATGTCTGGCGCCAACTTCTTTGCTACCAAGTATTGATCCTTTTCCTATGTCGCCAAACTCCGTAAACATGTTTACTTTACATGCAGGCCTAATGCGCCAAGGGTGCATCCTTTATACAGACATAAGTTGTATGATGATTTCATTGCAACCAAATTTGAAAAAATCCATTTTTGACACTCCATGTCATGTGCCACTTCTGTGCGCCAAGGGCCATCCTTTACCTTTGTCGACATCTCCATTAGAATATCATTCACCATTTTTTCCATGGCCAGTTGGGACTTCTTTCATAAAATGTCAGATATACAAGATTATTCTTTGAATTTCTATATTCATAAGGCTTCATTTCATCTCTAATAATCTGAATCCATGAAAAGAAATCCTAAACAAAATTTGGTGATTGGAATCGCCCGAATTAGCAGGAACTTGACAAGGTCATAACTTGAGCTCCGGGTGTCCATTTGAATCCATTTGTTTTTTTTGAAACCACATGTTTCGATGAGACGAACGCAATGGCAACCCGCCCTACTGGTTGGGGCAAAGTTTTCAGCCCGTTTTCAGACCCTACATCCGCCATCTTGAGGCCGAAAAATTAGGATTTAAGTTGTAGTTCAGTTTTTTCCTATTTTTGGACATTAGTTAATTTTAGTCTATTAGTTGCATTATGAGTTAGAAAGTTGGCAATTCCTCTAATTTAGGAATGTAGAAGATGTGTGGCAATTTCTGTGCCAGTACGAATAAGCATGTGAACTTACTAAGAATAGCAGGTTCTAGTAAACTGCTAAAAATAGTAATTTCCGCCACCTAGAGTAGATTTAATCAAGTTAGTTAAAGTTTGCTTGGCAACTCGAGTTCGGAGTTGTTTTCCTATTTAGGAAACATTGTAATTCATTATTCAAGAACAAAGAAGGAGATTTATTTTCTTTTGGAGTTCATGTTATTTGCAGGATATCAAGTTTGTTCAGAATTCGGCTACATTATCTGGTATCAAAGCGAGGTTCGAAGTATTTTTTTTTTTTAAATGGCAGGAAGAGGAAGAGGAAGAGGAGGCGACATTGCCCAGATGAATAGAAATATGCAAGATCTGCAGAGATAAGTTGCTACGCTTGCTGCAATGATAACGCAGAGAGGAAATCAAGGTGGAAATGACACAGATGAAGAAGAAGTTTGTGAAGAGGAGGAAACACACGCACCACCATTAGCTTTTGAAGAAAGGATGCTTCGAGCATTAGAAGGAAAGAATGATGGGATAAGAGTTGATGTTCCAGAGTATGGTGGTAGTCTAAAACTAGAGGAGTTGATAGACTGGTTGATTAGTATGGGAAATTTTTTTTGAGTGGAAGGCTATATCAGAAGAAAAGAAGGTAAAATTTGCATGCAGGAAATTGAAAGGTCATGTTATGTTATGGTGGGATCACCTACAGAAAGAGCGGTCAAGAAAGGGGAAAGAAATAATTAGGACGTGGAGTAAGATGGAGAAGAAGCTGAAAGATAAATTTCTCCCTGTGGATTATGCACAAACCCTTTACAGGAGGTTTCAGAATCTCAGACAGAACTTACAAATAATGCAAGAATACACAAATGAGTTCTACAAGTTGTCCATTTGTGTAGAGCATGAAGAAACTGAGGAACAAATGGCTGCAAGGTATGTAAATGGATTAAAATTTTCTATTCAAGATGAGATAAGTATGCATAGGATTAAAAGCATGGAGGATGCCTATCAATTAGCCTTAAAGGCCGAGAAAAAATAAAATCATCAAAGTTTTAGGAGATCACCTGGAATGAATAGGGGGGCCTCATCTTCCTTTCGGGAACGAGCTGGTTTCAGCCAAGGTAGGCGAGAATCATCTCGTGGATTGGAAAAGCAAGAGGATATGAGACAAGATTTCCAGAATCAAAAAAGAGGCAGAGGATTTTCTAGGGGCAGAGGATATGCTGGCGATAGAGGATGGGAGGCTCCACGAAGACCATTTGTTTGTTACAGATGTGGTGAAGAAGGACATCAGGCTTTTGAATGTCTCGCATATTTATACACATGACAAAAGGCAAGGAGATGCTCCAAGAGTAAATCTTGTTGAAGCTGAACAAGTAGAAGATGAACATAACCTGGAAATTCCACCAGATGTTGGAGAAAATCTGATGATCAAGAGGACGATGATTGCTCCAAGAAAGGAGATCAAGGGGGATGCATGGCTGCGTACAAATATTTTCAGAACAAGATGCACTTCAGGAGGAAAGGTATGTAATGTTATTATTGATGGTGGTAGTTGTGAGAACATGGTTTCAAATGAGATGGTCGATAAATTGGGTCTGCATTGTGAGAAGAATCCTAACCCTTACCGTATTGCATGGTTTAAGAAGGGTAATGAAGTTACTGTTGATAAGAGATGTTTAATAAGCTTTTCTATTGGGAACAGTTATAAGGATGAGATTTGGTGTGATGTTATTCCTATGGATGCATGTCATATGCTGCTAGGAAGACCATGGCAATTTGATAGAAAATTTATTCATGATGGGGGAAAGAATACTTATACTTTCTGGAAGGATGGCACAAAAATAGTTTTGCTACCTCTTAAGCAAGAGGGGAAGGCTGAAAATATGCTTTCTGCAAAGGAATTTGTGAAGGAGGCAAAGGCAACCGGTTTTTGTTATGCACTAGTTGCAAATAAGGATGAACCTGTAAGTGCACAAATACCAATAGAAACAGCAGAATTAATAGAAGAATTTTCAGATGTTATTCCTGATGAGCTACCAGATGGATTACCACCCAAAAGAGATATTCAACACCATATTGATTTGATTCCAGGGTCTTCACTCCCAAATCAAGCGGCTTATAGGATGAGCCCGACATTGCATGCAGAGTTGAATAGGCAAGTGGCAGAGCTCGTGCGAAAGAGGGGTCGTAAGGGAGAGCATGTGTCCATGTGTAACACCAGCTTTATTAACACCAAAGAAGGATGGAACATGGAGAATGTGCATGGATAGTAGAGCAATCAATAAAATTACAATCAAGTATAGGTTCCCAATACCTCGCCTTGATGATATGATGGATGTGCTTGCTGGATCTAAGTATTTCACCAAGATTGATCTTTGAAGTGGTTATCATCAGATTCGGATCAAAGAAGGAGATGAGTGGAAAACAACATTCAAGACAGGAAATGGATTATATGAGTGGTTGGTGATGCCATTCGGGTTATCCAATGCACCTAGTACTTTTATGAGATTGATGAACACCGTGCTACGGGAGTATAATGGTAAGTTTGTTGTGGTTTATTTTGATGATATCTTGATCTTTAGTAAAACTAAAGAAGAACATTTGAGGCATCTAAGGGTGGTATTTGAAGTGTTAAGGAAAGAGAAACTCTATGCAAATATGAAGAAGTGCACATTTATGCAAGAGAGTTTGGTATTCTTGGGCTTTATTATTTCAGCAGATGGGGTACAGATGGACTCAGAAAAGATAAAGGCAATTATTGAATGGCCTACTCCATGGAGTATAACAGAGGTAAGAAGTTTTCATGGTCTAGCAACATTTTACAGAAAATTTATTAAAAATTTCAGTAGTATTGTAGCACCTATAATAGATTGCACAAAAGGAAGGGAGTTTTTGTGGACAAAGGCAGCTGAGGATAGTTTTCAGTTCTTGAAGAAGAAGGTGACAGAGGCACCCATTTTGGCACTACCAGATTTTGATAAAGTGTTTGAGGTTGATTGTGATGCCTCACATGTGGGTATTGGTGCTGTTCTAAGTCAAGGTGGAAAGCCAGTAGCTTTCTTTAGTGAGAAACTGAATGAGGTAAGAAAAAACTACTCTACTTATGATGTGGAATTTTATGCAATTGTACAAGCATTAAAGCATTGGAGGCATTACTTAGTGCCTAAGGAGTTTGTGTTATTTACATACCACATAGCCCTGAAGTATGTGAATATCCAAAAGAAGTTGAATAGTAGGCATGCAAAGTGGGTATCATTTTTGCAGGGTTATAATTTTTCTCTAATACATAAATCCGGAAAACAGAATCAAGTTGCAGATGCATTGAGTAGGCATGTGATTTTGTTTACCACTATGCAAAATGTGGTGGTGGGTTTTGAAGCAATAAAGGGTTTGTATTCTTTTGATTCCGATTTCAGGGACATTGTTGAAAGGTTAATTTGTCCATTTTCAGGCAATGCGGGAGATGTCCTGGATGAGTACATTTTACAGGATGGCTACCTATTCAAGGGACGCCAACTATGTATTCTAGTTGGGTCTATGAGAGAGAATATAGTGAAAGAGTTGCATAGTGGAGGATTGGCTGAGAATTTTGGTAAAGATAAGACGATAGCCTTGGTAGCAGAGAAATACTATTGGCCAAAGTTAAAAAGAGATGTGGTAAGATATGTGGAGAGATGTCGAATTTGCCAAGTCTCGAAAGGCCATGCACAGAATATAGGGTTGTTTATGTCGTTGCCTGTTCCTAAAGGGTCGTGGACAGATCTGAGTATGGATTTTGTTTTGGGATTACCAAAAACACAATGAGGTAATGACTCAATTTTTGTAGTTGATAGGTTTTCTAAGATGGTTCATTTTATTGCCTACAAGAAAACAAGTGATGCAACAGGCATAGCAGATTTGTTTTCAGAGAAGTTGTCCATTTGCATGGTGTTCCCTAAAACCATTACTTCAGATAGGGACACAAGGTTCTTAAGTCACTTCTGGTGGACTTTATAGAAGAAATTGGGAACTCAACTACAGTTCAGTAGTGCCTATCATCCACAGACTGATGGGAAAACAGAGGTGCTAAATAGGAGTTTGGGAAACCTGTTAAGGTGCATTGTTGGGTAAAAGCTGAAACAATGGGATTTAGCATTACCACAAGATGAGTTTGCATATAACAGTTCCATAAACAAATCCACAGGAAAGTCTCCATTTTCAATTTTGTATGGGAGTAATCCAAATGGGGTGTTATATTTGGTACAACTACCAGTTGATGGCAGAGTCAGTGATGATGCAGAAGCATTTTCCGAACATATACAACAATTGCAGGAAGAAGTGTGGAAGAAGCTGCAGAATAGTAATGATAAGTATAAAGAAATGGCAGATGTCATAGACAGAGAAGGTATTTACAATCGGTGAATTGGTTATGGTATATCTACGGAAGGAAAGATTTCCAAGAGGAACATATAACAAGCTGAAGTACAAGAAGATTGGTCCTTGCAAAATTGTGAAAAAAATAAATGATAATGCTTATGAGGTAGAATTGCCAGGGAATTTTGATATTTCTCCAGTGTTCTAATGTTTCAAGGCATTTGTATTCTTTTCATGGGGACACTCTGTGTCAGACAGGGGGATTTCTATTGATGCCAAGGCGTTAGAATGTGGAGGAAGTAGAGTTTCGGTGAAGAAGAAAGAAGTGGATCATATTGCTAGTCTAAGATCTACAATGGACACACGAAATGGGATATATACAACAAATATTTGGTACATTGGAAAGGACTGGAACAATGAGGAAAAATCACTTGGGTCATAGAGTGGGAGATTTAGAAGTTGGATGTAGATAAATGGAAGTAGTTTGAAGCAATACAACTTGCAGGCAGCTGCGTTTTTTTCATAGCAGGGGAGAATGATGCACCAGAATTAGCAGGAAGTTGACAAGGTCATAACTTGAGCTCCGGGTGTCCGTTTGAGTCTGTTTTTTTTTCTGAAACTCACGTGTTTTGATGAGATGAACGCAGGGGCAACCCTGTCCTAAACTAGTTGAGCGCAAGTTTTCAACATGTTTTCGGGCCCTAAATCTGCCATCTTGAGGCTGAAAATTAGGATTTAATTTATAGTTCAGTTTTTTCCTATTTTGGAGCATTAGTTAATTTTAGTCTATTAATTGCACTTATGAGTTAGAAAGTTGGCAATTCCTAGGCTAATTTAGGGATGTAGAATATGTGTGGAAACCTTCTATGCCCATTAGGAATAAGCAATGCAAACTTACTAAGAATAGCAGGTTCTAGTAAACTGTTAAAAATAGGGAATTCTCCGCCATCCTAGAATAGATTTAGTCATAGTTAGCTAGAGCATTACTTCGCAACTCGAGTTGAGAGTTTTTTGACCTATTTAGGAAACATTGTAATTCATTATTTGTTAACAAAGAAGGAGATGCTATTCCTGCTTTTTCCCGAGTTTATATCCCATTTGCAGTATATCTAAGTCCCCTTCCTTGAAGGTCCTTGGCTACATTACTTTCTTATCAAACCATCTTATTGACTAAGGCTTGATCTTTCTCATATCATATGAAATAGCATGTTCTCTTATCTCTTCTAATTCCATCAACTCCACATACCTAGCCTCCAATGGTTCAAACTCAGCACAACTCCAACTGCTTCATGAGCTCTAATGCAAGAAGCTCTAATGATATAAGCAACACTGCCTCTTTCCCATAGACCATCTTGTAAGGGGAACTTACCTATTTACCTCTTTGGTGTGATCCTGTCAACTAATAGTGCTGATTTGAGCATTGGTATGCCATGTTCCTTTGGTTCTAATCTAGAGTCCTTCTGATGATTCTTAGAAAATTCTTATGTTCGTGGACTCTGACCTGCCCATTACAATGTGGGTAATATTTTGAAGAGTTGCTCAAATAGATCCCATTCTTAATAGCCCATTCTATGATCTTAGAACCTAGCAATGCACAAATGCGTTGTCCGATATGATATTTTCTAGCACATCTGAACCTAGTCACTATCCCTTCATAGAATTCTAGTACACTAGACTCATTTTCTTCCTTGAGTGCTACTGCCTCATTCCATTTGGTGAAATAGTCTGTTGTTATGAGAATCCACTTGTGACCTTAGCTTGATTTTGGATTTATGACCCCAACGAAGTCCAATCACGATTTCATGAATGGCTGGTCAACTAAAATTGGGTGCAATGGGAGTGTTGTTAGTCTTTCCTTTTCCTCTGATAGAATACACATATCTTGTACTTTCTAAATCCATGTGTAGCAATCATTGAACACCGTCGGTCTAATAATAACCCTGCCTTCATTATCTTGAGAGCTATTACCCATGGGGAAAAATGACCTTCAACCTCTCCATCATGAGAATCTCATGTAACACCATTTCAATTTGACATGTTCCAATGCATCTCAAGTAGAACACCATTGATGTCTTTCTTGAATAATACACCATCAACAAGCACATATGGAATGGATTGTAATATGAAGTATCTCCTCTTTTCTCCACTCATTTTTTGAGGGCATAGGCCTATTTGTAGGAATTGTATCATATTTTGAGTCCAACAAGGAAGTAGGAACCTTATCATTTGATTATTCTTGACTATCTTATAGTACCAAGGATAATCTCTTTTCCATTACTTGCATCAAATTGTTAACTCAAGGCTAGATTTTCACATAGCCCCTTTCAACATACCAGCTTAGTGATCTTAATTTCAATGTCATATTTTATGACACGAGTGATCCATCCTGCACGTTTCTCATTTAGATCCCTGTTCAAAAGGAAGTCTTTGACTCCCGCATGATGCATGACCATACTAGCAATTGGATCTTGTTATTTGAAAATAGGTGCTTGAATTTCCTTCAAACTCCTGATCACTGCAAGGACATGCTTTTTGATGAAGGAGTATCTCACTTTCATAGTTCCTCCAAAATTTGACTGAAGAAGTACAACTAGTTGTTCTGGATCCTTGTTTGTTTTGTTGCACTAGGATTTCAGAAATTGTGTCCCCACCAGTCCAAAGGCATAAAGCATGAAGTCCTTGGAGAAGTCTGGATTGACGAGAATAGGATATTTGAGATATATGATTCTTTGATGGCTTCAAAACTTTATTTTCCTTCAGCTGTCCACCTAAATTCCATGCTATTCTTTAGACATCAGTGTTATTGGCTTCACAAGAGTGGCAAAATTTGGCACAAACCTGTAGAAACAATTGATTCTTCCTAAGAAATCTCTTGAAGAGCCTTCTTATGAATTGGAAAGGGAAATGCTTGAATTGCTTCAACTCTTTCTAGGTCAATCATCATTCCTTCCTTTGAACACAATATGGCCTAGGAGCTTGCCTTCGTGAGCCATGAATATGCATTTTTTGGGATTTAATGATATCCCAAATCTTCGTACATCTTTGAAATACTTGTCTCAAATGAAAAATGTAATCCACTTCATTTTTGGAGAACATAGTGATATCATCAAGATATAGTAGTACTATTTTGTTGATCAACCCCCTCAATGCCATGTCCATTGCACTCTTTCTAAAGTGGCTCTGGCATTAGACAATACAAATGTCATCTTCTAGTAGGCATAGGTGCCCCACTTAGTGGTGAAATCCATTTTGAATTGGTCATCTTCTTTTACCATTATCTTATTATACCCCGAGTAGCCATCGAGGATGAGAAAATATTTCTGAAGCCGGATAACTATTTTCAAGATTTGTTCCATTGAATGGAAGTGGATAGTGGTATTTAAGAGATGCCCAATTCAGGTCTCGTAAGTTGACGCACAACCTCATTTCCCCATTCTTCTTCCTAACCGGAACCAAGTTTGTAAACCCAACTCGAGTGCTTGGATTGAGAAATATAATGTTTACCTCTATTAGCTTGTTTAACTCTTTCTTCATAAGAAACTCAATGTGTGGGTTGACTAGTATTTTCTTCTTCTTGATGTGATTAGCATCTGGTTCTATTTCTATGGTGTGTTGTACTAGCTTCAGATTGAATCCTCGCAGGTCCTCATAACTCCAAGTGAAGACGTCTGAAAAATCTTGGCAAAGTTGTGTGAACTCATGATCCTTCTCCTACTCAGTGGCCACCTTGACCAATTTGGAGTGTCTTTGCCTTGCCCAAAAAAAATAGGTTTTGAATCCTCTCTCTTTTACCCATATGTTGGCCTTTCTCTTTGCAAAACTGGTCATTAGGATTGAAGATTGACTCCAATGTTACCAAACCCTTTGGAAGATTTTTTGTCCGCAACTACACTACTTGGTTCCCATACTGCTACTCTATTTTGTCTTGATTCCTAGATGAGAACTCAATGCCTCTTCTTATAATAAATTAATGATCTATTGATCATTTTAAAACACCTACCAACTTGTGTTGTTATTTGGTACTAGCTGGCGTTACAATCACATGGATATGTGGCTTTGTTTTGTCTCTTTCTGATACTATCAACCACATAAAATGTTTCTCCAACTGCTGCAAGCCTATCTACAACTTCATTCTTCTTCCTTGGTATGGAAACAATGTTTAAAGCTTCGAAAGTCTTTAATTAGGTCCCATACCCTATTTTTGTAACTCTTGAGTAGGTCATTCTTTACAGCACGTTGTCCCCTTTACTTGATTGATGATTAGCTCGCTATCACCAAATACTTGCAAATTCTTTATGCCTATTTTCCTAGCCCAATGAACTCCATGAACCAAAGCCTTGTATTCAGCCATGTTATTCAAACATGAAAATTGGAAATTTTAAAGCTGAAATAATACTTTGATGTCTCTAAGGTGAAATCAACATTGCACCTCCTCCAGAACCTTGTCTTGCTTCTTGAAGCATCAAAAAATAGTTTCCAAACTTCATTGTTCATCCTTATTGTTCTAGGCTCGAATGATGTTAGGAATGGGGGACTCTTCTTCATGTACACAATACACACCCAATTCAGATTCTTCCATCTCCTTGTATGGGTCAAATGAATTCCTTTTGTTTGCCCATTCATCTAGACTCAAATCTATAATACCCTCAACCTTAGTACCTGTTTTATAAATCATTTGAACATTCTTCCTGATCGAAGGCTGAGAAATTTACATTGATATGACTTGGCACATGGGGCTCAATGTGGAAAGTTGGTCAATTGGTTCTGACCTGATTGTAGCCTTAGCTCCATATCTTGTCCTGAAGATCATGTGTGACCAATCCACAAATAGATATCCACCAATTTTGGTAGTGAAATCTCTTGACAGACACATAGTGCAAAGATTGGTGGTAAGTCAAAAATAGATACATCGTGTAGAATTCTATAACATTTGGGCAAGCATGTAGTGTTAGGATTAACCCTTTGATGACTCTCAACCAATTCCTACAACTATCCCATCTAGCAGCACTACTCCTCTCAGTACTGGCTCATACTTTCAGACCCAATTGATATTTTATTTTCTTCAGCATCACTGAGACTACTTGCACCCAAATCTGATCATACAGTTTTGTACCGAGTTGTTCCCAACAATCAAATGACACATAGAATGGTGGAGGCTTCAAATTAAAGCTTGGTTTGGCATTCCACCCTATTATACTGCATTAGTTATAAATTTCTCCTAACTTTCATCTGATTTGATACATTCGAGGTATACCAATTAGCCATTGGATCTTGCAATAAATCTCGTTGTCCTGGGATTGCTAGTGACTCCCACATGGAAATTTTCACATGCATTTCTTCTTCATCTGATCGATAATGTTGAAAGGAGATGAATTATCCTTTTGTCACCCCTTACTTAAGTGCTACCTTTTCTGGTGCTTGAACAGGCACATGTGTTGCTGCAACAGGTGCCTTAGGTTGATTTTGCACATTAGGGGATACATTTGGTCTACTAACTCATTTTTGTGTAGGAGTGGGCTGAGAAACAACTGGATTAGATTGTTGTCCCTCTCCTCATATGTTCCTCTTATTTTATCACATATGTTGGCAAGATACACCATAAAAAGGAGGTTGATTAACTCCACATATGTCTTCCATGTGTGCCAATTAACTAACGTGGTTTCCATTAGAGGTACCTTCTTACTGCAGTTTCGTGCTATTGATTCTCCTTCTTGAATTGGTTCTTGAGGAAAGACCAATGGTCTGTACCATTAAGGCCTGAGTTTAGTGCACCATTGAAACATGTTGATTAATTATGAGGCAGGTTACAAGGGTAACGCCAGTCATTGTCTTGTGCCATGTTGTTTTGTGTTGGAACCAAGGCCCTTGATGTTAAAGCTGTTGCATTTGGATCATATGGTCGGAATGGCCTAACAACTTGAGGTTATCCTTGGTTCTGGTTTTGATTTTCATCCTGAGCTAGTGGTTTATTTTTTTGATATGGGGGTCTAGCTTGATATTGAGTTTGAGGTTGATATGATCATAGAACAATGAGCTTGTTGTCTCTTAATAGTCACTAGCTCATTTCCTAGGTTCGGTAGTTGTTTCATAACCTCCTCCAACTACTTTGAAGTACTAGAAGAAGTTGATGCCTCATTATTGCTTTGATTTCTAATGGAGTTGGAATGGGATGCAATTCAGGAATGCTTGACTAGTTATAGGAGCTCCCATGTCTGGCTAGAGAGGCATTGATGGCATTGGTGTTATCTTACCAGCTTGAATCAAGCAGTTTTCAACTCTAATGGAAATGTAATAGGCTGCTGAGTAAGCGTTATACCTCCCATTGATTATATCAACATGCCTTTATCTGAATTTATAGCCTCCAAGAAATAAGAGGAATGCTCCTTTCATATTTTGGTCTAATAGCTAATAGAATCCTATCCCATGTTCACGTAGAAACCTAAAGTTGAAATCTGGTCAACTGTTCATTAGGAGCCATCTTAATAGTTGTCAATTTTTGTAATAAAGACAAATTATCTGCCCTTTTCCCCAAATTGATTGCATAGAGGGTTGTGCATAAATTGATCCCAATTTGTGGATAGATCCTGCTGCATGAGGATCCTAAACCATTACAAAGATTTGCCTTTGAAATATGAAGCTAATAACTTGACCACAATATCCATTTCATTGATTTCATGAATTGCAAATGACATTTGTAATGTCTTAGATGTGGTCAATTTGAGTTTTCTGGTTCTCTCCAGTGAAATATGGGTACGTTCTTCAATGCCATGCAATTGGAATTAGATTTTGAGCATTTAGGGCAAGTGGACTACTGCCCATGAAATTGACAAAGGGATTCAGTGGTAGATGTGCCATTATGATTGGCCTAAGAACCCTAGTCGATGCGAGAAAAGGTCTACCAGGTGGAGGTGTAGACAAAGTCCTGTTAGGTGGAGATGGTGATCTTTGTGGTCTTCTTCCTCTCCTCCCTCTACCTGGTGATAGTTGCAAGTGGAAAAATAGCCCCTCTTCTCAAGTATTATACCTGGTTCGAATTCTTCTCATGTGCCTGGGTAACTTGTGCTGCTACACCGTTGAACTCTATCCCTTTGGAGTCGCCAGATGTGTTAGATAACAAGCCTCTAAAAGGCTCGATTTTGCCAAGTTACACACCAAACTTGACAATATTGAAAATGGAATTAAAAAATTTGAAGGACCTAGAGGAGAAAAACTTCAATTCGGAACTTGGGTCTTGTTGTGCAGCTGCGAATCCCCAAAAGGTACAGGCAGAACTCAGGTCATGCAATGCAACTTACAAAACCTGAATTGCCATGTGTCAGAACTTGGGACATGCCCGACACCCTAGAAAACCCGAAATGACTGTTGTCGGGAATAGGACCATGCAATGCATCCCCCAAAACCCGAAATGACTGTTGGGTCTTCTTTGATGTTCTCGGACCTCGAAAACCCGAAACACTAAAAACCATGAAATTTTGAAAATCAAAATCTCAAAAAACTAAGGATACCCTTTTGAATATTACCCTCGTATCTACCAACTGTTGAAATTTTGACTTGTTTTGAGCGAGTTAAGCCCTTGAAAATCGATTTCGGAGTTCAGCCTGGAAGGTGCAAAATCCAAAATTGTAAAAACTGTAATTTTTTAGGCCAAATCTCAGGAAAACTCCTTCAAATCTTGTAGAATGACCTCTTGGTCCCACCGGGTGTGCCAAAACTATTGATGTCAAATCGCAGCACCCCTGAATGTCTGCAACACAATGGGTTGAGACTCTCAGTGCGATTGCATAACATGGAGCTTTTCCCAAGTGTGGGACATTGCGAAAATGGAAAAGCTCTCCGGATGAAGGCCGGTTCCTATTCCTCTGTTCAGATGCACACGTAGAAAATGTAGAGGGTTTACTAAAAAACCTAATCTAACTTGCCAAGGAGATAGGGTAAGAAAATGCATAAAATAAAACCTAAACTACAAAGGTGATGCACCGAGGAATGAAGAACACCTGTCTTGCCAATAAACACAGACCATTAAAATGCAATGCAAGATCATGCACAGATAGCCAGATTCACAGTGAAAGATCAGGAGGATGAAAAATGAATACAGAGAGGGTTGAGAATCATCCACAGACATGCATTAATTTTCTCCAAAGATTGATACAACACATTGCAAAATGCCAAGAGGCAAGGTTGCATTTCAGTTTCAAATGGGAGGTTTTAACTCCACAAGTTCACCTGCCAAAGAGAAGAAGGAAGGGGAAAAATAGAAATGTCCAACCTTTAGAAAGAAGCCCCTCCTTACAATTTATAGGAGGAAAAAGAGAGGGAGAAGAGAGGAATTTGAAATCTGCCCCAACCACCTCCAGAATGCACTTAACTCATCTCATAATGATGGTAGGTGAGAACCCCAGCGAACCCAAAAAAGGCGAACTGTATTTTTCATTTTTAAGAATTTTTTCTCACCCAATTAAATATATCCAGTCGTAGTTGGATAGAGGACCTTGTAAGCTTTCCAAAAAGTCCAACCTTGCATGAATCTGAGCTCCCAGTCAAAAGTTATGGCCATCCGAATATCTGCGCCAGGGTCTGCTTCTTGTTAGCGCTCAAAATGTTGCGCCTCCTGAAGGTGCGCCTTGGCACATCCATGTGTGTGTCGACATCCTCTTACATGTGCCAAGGCGTAACCTTTTCTATGTCAACACTCTGTGTCATGTGCCATTTCTGTGCGCCAAGGCGCAACTTTTTCTGTGTCGACACTCTGTGTCATGCGCCATTTTCTATGCCCCAAGGCACAACTTTTTCTGTGTCGAAACTCTGTGTCATGCGCCATTTCTATGCACCAAGGCGTAACTTTTCTATGTCGACACTCTATGTCATGCACCATTTTTATGCGCCAAGGCGATACATGTCAGGGATTTGAGCTTCTTTGATTTCTATATTCTTCTGCTTGTCTATATCTACCTGGGGGAAAGATATATACAACAGTTGGCTTCAGGAGGAGCTTCTAGATTTTCTTTGTTCTCAAACATGATCGTGGTGATGGAAGGCTCACCATTAGCATTATTCTATATCATATAATATTTGTGCACATGCATCATTGGTGCACTGATACTGATTATGAGGAATATTGCAAGGAAAACACCATTCAAACTCTTGTGCCATATTGTTCTGAACAGGGACAAGTGATTGAATTGTGTTGGGTGTTAGAAGGGGTTGTGCAGGAGGAATAAATTTTAAAGGAAAGTGTGCATTATCATGTCATCTATCATTCTAATAGTTTTTCCTGTATCTCGTATTTCCATATTGATTTCACCAAGGTTGATTGCTTTATATTTGAACCTGATTAGAACTACCTATGTAGGTTTGTGCATGTTGCTTCTCTAATGATATGACCTTATTGGAAAATTTTCTAATCAAGGCCTTCAATTATTCATTTTCTTTTTGCTGCGTTGGATAATAGGATGTAGATGCAACTGGTTACGCGCTCTGCACTGGAACTGGAGCAATAGAAGGCTGGGGCATTTGAGACATCTCTAGGAACAAGGGCACAAGAGGTCTAGGTGTTAACTTACCTACCTGGATGAGACTATTTTCTACCCTTATGGCAATGTTGTATGCAACAGGTAAAGTCCTACCTCCCATGGATTGAATCATGACTGAGATGTCACTATTCAAATCCCTTGGATAATACAAAAAAGCATGTTGGGTTGTAGGCCTTACCACTTGTGGAATTCTATCCCAAGTATTCTGGAATCTGATGTTGAAGTTAGTCATCTAGTTGTTAGGTGCACGTTTCATTGTAGTCATCTGATCCACCAGCGATATGTGATCTGACTTATCTTTAAAGTAGTTACATAGATCTGTTCCAAGCTCATCCCATGTGGCAATAGATGTAGGTCTCTGGCCATGGTACCATTGGAATGTTTTTCTTTTGAATGAGGTTGCAAGCATCCTGATTGCTACATCATCATGCATGATCAGATAGATAGACCACACATTTCTCACATCTTGAATATGCTCGACATGTGTGACTTGATTTTCTCTAGTGAAGTATGGAATGCTTTTGAGCATGGCAGCTGACATATCATGATGTGTATTGACATTAAGTAGGCTTCCACCAGTGAAGATAGAAATGTTCCTCAGAGGAGGAGGTTGAAGTGCCATGGTAGGGTGTGCTTGTCTATTGCTATGAGGAGGAGTGGAATGTGCGTTGCTTGTCAGAGATGGGGATATGCACACGGGAGCTATGCTACATGTGCTTCTTGGTGAAAGCTGAAGATATTCAAAAGATCCTTTGACTATAACACTTTGTCTCATATGCACTCTTCTCATAAAAAGTGCTCTAGCTACTAAAACAATAGATCTGACTGTTGGGAGTCACCAAATGTTTTTGAAATGAGCGTCCAAAGGATAGAAATTTCTAAGTTACACACCAAACTTAGTAATGCTGAAATCTAAGCTTTCACTGTTTGTCCCATCGGGCATGCCTAGAACTGTTGGTTCTCAAACATGTACTCGTGTCTCAGATCTGGGAGAGTCAAGTTGTTTGAGACAAAAATGGAACCATATCCAAGTTTTGGGACCTTGTGTGCTTGAGACAGATCTTTGGAGAAGGTCGGGTCTTCTATCTATTTCTACTACTATTGTTACTCCGAATGTTGGAAGGGAAACACTAAGCTAACAATGCCAGGGGGCCAGGGATAAAAGGAGAACATAATGAAAACTAAACTAAGGGAGGTGATAGTACCGGAGAAAGAGGGATGAAAACTATTTGTTCTAACTCAAAAAGAAAGAAAAAGCATGAGGGAAGGCTAGGCACGCGTAGCATAAACCACTAAGCATATACACCATCGATTTCAGGAAACACAACCAGTAGGACTTGAAAGTGACACAACAGGCATGTGATGCAAGAAAGAAGAATTTGAACCTGCTAAGGAAGAGAATAACCACAAAATGATGCTTCTATTACTTCTACGGATTCACAGTCTATTACAATGGTGCAAGAGGCTGATATCCACATGCATAAGCCAAATCTAGAGGTCTGCAACTTAAAATACAAAAGATATGGATCTTTAGCAAAGAGATTAAGGATCCAACAATGTTCAACATTAACAATGATCCCAAATCTTATATTTATATATGAATCAATGGAAGAAGAAGAGGAGAGGGAGGGAAAACCTGAGTTTGAAATACAACAACCAACAAAAAGCATTTAATACCTGCAAATCCACCTGCAAGTCTGTCAAATGCGCTTCTGCAAGACTGTTTGGCATGTAGGAGAAGGAAGGAGGTAAAATCCATGTCAAATCAAGTGGTTGGGGCAATCATATCTGTTCATCAATGCCCAAAAAGAAGTTTTCTCATTTCTCACCTATGAGATCCACCAAAAAATTGAATTTGAATAATAAACATTGTAGCTTATGTCAGCAACTATCGATTGAGACCAGGCACACACCGAATGAAGCTTTGTAGCAAAATATATGGATGTAAGAAGATTTTCAGAGTTGTTTGCACACACAAGACACATGGCACGCATGGATTAGCTGAAAGGAAGGCCAACTGTGCAAATGATTTATCATTTATGCCATGTGTCACACATCGGTTGGTTGTAAGGATTTGACACCCATCTGGCGTGCTTTGGTTTGTTGCGTATAGCACACTCAAGTTTTTCAGAGGATGACGTGGCACAAAATGGCACAGAAGAAGGTGCAAAGACATGCACATGGAACAATGACGTGCGGGGGAAAAAAAGAGGAAGGGCTTATGCAAAGGTGACGTGCATGGGAGAAATTACCAAGGAAGAAATGTATGGTCAAGGTACAACTATTACAAAGTAATGTATGGGGGCGCACGAGAGGGCTAGGTACTTAGCTGATTTTGAAGCAAGTTAAGGCACACACATAGGATGCATAAACTGTTGGAAGAAGGAAGGTGCGCAGAAGGTGCACATGAAGGGAAAATGGAACAAAGAGTAAAAGGAAAATGAAAGGATGGAGGAAAGGGGAAACACACAAGGGTGCGCAAGGAAACAAAAACCAAGTGAATGTGCCAAAGAGAAACTAAAGTGTGCGCAATATGCAATGTAGAACCATAGAGCTAGAATTTGAATACAAGTTGTCCAAATAATTAGGGGAGTTATTTGGATAACATTTCCAATGTATTGTTATTATGGAAACTAGATAAGTAGTCATGGATGGTTATTAATGTATGTTTTAATTTCATTTCCATTTTATTGATGTCATGGAAACTTAGATGATTAGGCATGGTTTGGTTTAATTTCCAAGTTATTGATGTTATGTAAATTAGATAATCAGGCATGGTTTGGTTATGGTTATTTGTGAAATGAAATGATGTTGTGTTGCATGGTTTAATTTCCAATGTACTAGATATTATGGAAAATAAATGATGATGTATAAAGGATGTATGTATGGTTTTATATCGAGTTAACTTCCAACGTTATTGTTTTTATGGAAATTAACTAAGTGAGTTTTTTTTGATGGGGGAAATGATGATTTGGAAAAGAGTGGCTGAGCTAACCTTAAAGGGCCCCATGCCCTAAGAGTGTTACCTACATGGCCCTTGCAAAAGGGGCCTCAGGCCGATGTAGTTCTCCCATAAACTAGGGAAGAATGAGATTGGGTTAGGTCAGATGAATAGGTAAGTTCGATTGATAGGTTGGTTGGGTAAGGCATGTTTGAAAATAGGCAAGGTTGAATGTTGAATAGGTAATAGGACAAGGTGAGTTAGACATAGGTATAGATGAAGGTGTCATGGTTAAATGAATTTTGATGATCTTGTCCTGTTGAAAAAAGAACAAGGTAGGCAGAGGTGAACTGAAAAGAAGTGAAATACCCCAAGTTGGCAAAGACCATAAATGGCATACCCTTAGACTTATTGAACATAAGTCCCTAGATACATTGCATAATGTAATAGGTCTATAGGTGAAAGAAGTTTCATGATCACAATGTGTAAAATACATGCGTCGTCCCTTAAATTTGAGTTAGAAGATATTAAACAAATGGTAAGGTGGAAGAGTTTGTTTAGCATAACCTTGTTGTGGGACAACATGCCCCTTCTGCAAGATACCCAAAACCTAGAATAGGCAAGTCCATGACCAAAAGTTTGTATTTTTCTTGATTTTTTATTTTCTTTTTGCTTTGTATAGACTGATCAATGTGGGAAGTCTATATTGGGATAAATAGGTTCTCCTTGAGGTCTTCATGAAGTTGATCAATGCAGGAAGCTTCAGGATTATTTTATTTGAGAGATATAGAGTAGTCTTCTTGTTGGATAGACTAATTACAATAAGTGGCTAGATTTTTATAACTTTCCTTTGAGGGAGCAATATACTTATAGTAGTAAGAGAGAGACATATATATCCTTTTGAGGGATTCATCTATTTGCAAGAAGTTTGACTCAAGGAGTAGAGTTTTGGTATCCCATATATTTCATATTTTTTGGGACTCAAAGTCATGGACAAGACTATAAAGGAGTATAGGCATCTTTTATGAGGGTAAAACCATAACACAAAAATGTTAGCTATGAAAGAGGGGTTTTAAGTGATGAAACGACCATGGGATTCCATCCTAAAAAGGATGAAAAGTATCCATGAGAATCATGCCATGAGTAGATCCGTGGTACTCATATTTAAGACAAGGTTGAATGGTGACAGAAGATCACACAATTCTAGTTTATTCGTTGGTCCTTAAAAGAGGTAGGTGGAAGGAGATGTTTTCTTAAGGGATGATCATATAAGTGACATAAAGTGATGTAGTACTTTATTCAATAGTAGAATGGTCTAAGATGCAAGGCATTAAGGGGATCAGGTTCGAGTTTACCTTCAAGAGAAGATAAATGATAAACACCTGATCCATAGGTATGGGTGACAATATAAGGTCCAAGCCAATTAGGAGCAAAATTTCCTCATTTTCTTTTCTCAGCTTTGGTTACGTGTTCATTTTATTTTAGGACAAGATCTGATAACCTTGAAAGTTTTTTCATGAACAAATTTTAAGTCATAGGAACGTTTGATACATTTTTGGTAGATTTGAAGGTGGTCGAGAGCATTAAAATGACGTTCATCTAATAGCTCAAGTTACACCAAACATTATTGGCAAAATTCATCATCATTGATCATATCTTTAAGTGAGATACGAAGAGATGGAATTTTTACTTCGAGAGGTAGAAATGCCTCTATACCGTAGACCAATGAGAAAGGTGTGGCAATGGTAGAGGTGTGACTGCTGGTGCGATAAGCCCATAAGGTGAAAGAATGTGTGTATGCCAATCCTTACCAGTATCATCGACGACTTTCATGAGAATTTTGTTAGGGTTTTTTTGATTCAGCTTGACCAATTATTTGAGGATAATAGGGTGAAGAGAAACTGAGTTGAATGCCGAAAGTTATCACATAGTTTACGTAGGGTTTTGTTTTTGAATTGCTTTCCATTATCAATGATGAGGAAGATGAGGAACACCAAAGTGATAAATGATGTGATGGTTGATGAATTCACATATTTTCTCTACTTTTGTAGAAATGAGAGGGACAACTTCCACCCATTTAGTGTAGCATTCAGTTGTTGTGATGATCCATTGATGATGTTGAGAAGAATGAGGGTTAATCTATCTGAAAAGATCTAAACCCCATTGAGAGAAAGGACAAAAGTCTCTGGTAACTTGTAAGGCATGACTTGGGGTGTGGTGAAGGTTAGATGCTGCTAACACTTCACACAACATTTGAAATATTCACAAAAATCTTGGTTAAGGGTTGGCCAGTAATAGCTGAGGTGAATAATACGTTTGGTAACAATGGCCACTGAAATTTCCACCACAAATCCCATCATGGATTTCTTTAATGGTGTACAGAATTTCAGAACTAGTGAGGCACCATAGGAGGATATCGTCAAAGCCATGCTTTTAAAGAAGACCCCCCATGATGACATAACAAGATACCTTTTGGAGGAAGGATCACTTACCATTGCGAGTGAGATCTAGAGGTAGGATTGAAAGGGAGAGGTAATCAACAAACTGCTTATACCATATGTCACGTGGGTTGGTTTCAATTATTCCCACAAAATTTATGTCACGGATGAGATAAGAGGGTGAATGCAACTGTTGTACATATGACAAAGATTTTAAAGTCTGAAGGTGAGGTGGGTATTTGTGAGGTGAGGTAAGCCATGGTATCTGCAAATTTGTTAGTGGATCACGAAAGTAGTTTGAATGTCATAATTATCAAAGGTAGTCAAAAACATGTCAATGTGATACTTATAATTTTGAAGTATTTCGTTACGACACTGGTATAAACCATTGACTTGGTTGATGACCAGTTGAGAATCACCAAAGATATTAATGGTCTTAACATCTAGGGAAATGTAATTTTGGAGACCTAAGACAAGTGCTTCGTATTTAACCATGTTATTGGTATAGTTGAAGTTCAAGTTTTAAAGATAAAGGCATAGGTTCGCCATCAAGAGGAATGAGGATGAACCCCTATGCCACCCCCACGTTGACATTTAGAACTGTTGAAAAAAAATGTCATTTGATAAACGGTGTCATCCAGGGAAAGAGTGTAGATAGATTCATCGGGAAAATCAAAATTTGAGGGTTGATGTCCATGAAGAGGGGCATTTGCAAGATGATATGCAATGTTTTGTCCTTTGACAAAATTTTGATGAATGAACTCTAGGTATAGGTCTACAAGGAGCATGAGCCAATGTGAGGTGCATTGATGTTGGTAAGGTTTAACATACATGTAATGTAGAGGGTCGGTGTTGGTGACGATGAAGGTTTAGGTAGTGGAAGTTTAGGGCCACAAAGACTAAGGGGAGGAAAAAAATTTCAGCATGTGTATACCTAGTCTCATAGTCTAAAAGATGTATGGCTTATGTAATAAACCACTTGCTCCCTATGTTTACTCATCACGATGAGTGAGCATGGCACCCAAGTAATGGTCGGTGGTAAAAATGTATAGGTAAAAAGGTTTTTCATCTTTAGGTGGGATGAGCACCGGTGGATGAAGAAGGTATTTCTTTAGGGCTTCAAAGGATTTTTGGCACTCATCATTCCAATTGAAGGAGACATCCTTTTTAAGAAGATGATGAAAAGGGTGACATCGGTCAGAAAGTTGGGAAATAAAGTCATCGAATGGATTACAATTTTCCTTGCAAACTACGGAGTTGTTGAAAGGTTAGTAGGCAGAGCATTTCAAGAATAGCCTTGATTTTGGCGGGATCGACTTCAATGCCCTGCAAAGAAACGATGATGAAACTAAGGATTTTTCTAGAGAGAACTGAAAAACACACTTCTTTGGTTGAAGGTGAAAACAATATTTGATGAGACGGTCAAATATGATTTTGAGAACTGGGAGGTGTTCGACATAACTTTTGGACTTACGGAGAAGGTCGTCAATGTAGTCTTCCAATATATCATGCATGATGTCATGGAAGATATAGGTCATAGCACACTGATAAGTGGCACCAAACATTTTTCAGGCCAAAGGGCATTACATGATAACAGAAGGTCCCCCAAGGGGTGATAAAGGTGGTTTTGTGTTGATCCTCTGACGCGAGTAATATTTGGTTATAACCTTAGAATCCATCCATAAGAGATAACATCTCATGGCCGGATGTAAGATCAACAAGTTGGTCAATGCTAGGAAAAGGAAATTCATCCTTAGGGTAGGTGAGGTTAAGGTCGTGGAAGTCTATGCAAATGTGGAGTCCCCCCATCACCTTAGTGATAGGAACAATGTTAGAAATCCATTGTGGATATTCGATAGGTAGAATGAAAGAAACAGAAAGAAGGTTGGAGTTCTTCTTTGACAAGAAGGGTAATGCGTGGATGCATTTTTCATAGCTTCTGTTTCATAGGTTTGGCATCATAAATAGTAACAATATTGTGCACCACGATATTTGGGTCAATACCTGGGAATATTGGCATAAGACCAAGCAAAAGTGTTGCTATGATCTCAGAGGAAAGAGGTGAAGGCTTCATGTTCAGTAGAATCTAAAGATTGGCCTATCTTTAGAATGTGAGGGTCATCCTGAGTGTGAATGTTGATCTCTATGGTCAATTCATTCAACATGGTTTGTGTCTCAGAAGGTAACGACCGGTGAATGTAAGAATCTTCTACACCTAAATAGGTGAGAATGGAATCATCATCCTGACATTGAAACGATGTTGATAGAAGGTGTGTCTTCTTCCAACATGTCAGGATAAAGAAGAGGAAGGGAAGAGGGCACCTCACCATCATGATGATAGGTCAGAGGTCCCAAAGAAATGGTGTTCATGAAAAAAAAAGTTTTAGGAGGGATGGATTCTGGATCCATGGACTCCTTGGGTGAAGGGTGCAATAGGTGAATAGGGTGGAGAAGGTGATAATAGGTGATGAAGGTGAAGAAGGTTGATCTTCCTCAACAAGGTCGATTCTTTCCTTCTTAGGACTAGGTGGTTAAGAAAACCAATACCATGACAGGTCTTTGTTTATGGGTAGTGTAAGGAATAACCATGTGATGACCTTGTTCATAAATACCAAAGCAAATCCCTTCCAAGCACAATGATGAAGAAAGGTGTGGGCAAAGCAGTGGTTGGTGAGGTAACAAAAGTTGGAGGAAAAAGGTCATGTTTGAGTAGGTGGTTCGGGAGAATAAGAAGAAGTATCAAGTCCCCAAATTTCAAGTTGGTGTGAAGGTGGGGAGGACCATATGGAAAAAATTCTCCTATACAATGATCATAATGTGGGTGTTGATGAAGGTTTCTGTACTCTTGAGGAGTTTACAAAGTGTCGATGTTGTACAGGCGATACTCCCCCAATGTAAGGTGTTGAAAAACACCTACCAAAGGGTTCGAAAGTTGGTACTTGGGTGGCTGGAATGGATGAGCTATTCAAAGTTTGAGAATAAGGGTTAGTAGATGGGCTAAGTTTGGAAGTTGTAGCAGCAGTGGGGATAGATGGGCTTGGTGAGGAAGATGTAGTAACAGAAGTGGTAGATGAAACAGATTGAAGAAGATGAAGTGGAAGTTGTAGTTGTAGATGAGGTGACAATGGTAGTAGATGAGGTGGTAAAGTGGTAGTAGATGCCTTAACTAGAATAAGGACATCATTGGGTCGATATAACATGTTGTAGGTTTTGAAAGGTGAAGGATCTTCCTGAATAGTGTAAGGGTGTCCTTCATATTCAAACTTGATGCAGCAATGAAGAGTCGAAGGTACACACCCCATGGCATGAATCTAGGGTCAGCCAAGTAAAATGTTGTATTGGAATTTCCCTTCAAGAACATAGAACAGTTTAGGAATGGTGCAAGGGACCCACGTGGATGTGGAGGATGATGGTGCCGAGAGTAGAATTCAGAGCATCATTGAAAGAACATAGCATAACTGGGTTATTATGCATGCAATTGGAAGGTATGCACATTTTTTCATATGCACAGAAGAAATAATATTAATACTCACACCTCCATCGATCATAATGACGTCGAGGACGTGAGTATCCTCAATGTAGATGGAGATGAAGAGGGTGGGATCAGGATCCTCTAAATGGTGAGGAGAAATCTCTGAGTCAGAGAAACTGATGAAGAAACTTGGTGAGTGGTAGTGGAAATAGAAGTTTTAGGTGAAGTAGTGAGAGTGGCCACATGATGAGGGGTGAATATGGTGGCAACAGGCGTAGGGTCATTCAGTAGAACCTCAATAGTTTGCAGGATCTCGAGGAGGGCCTGGACGATGAGACTCAGAGGTTTGGATGAGGTCATACAAAGACATTTTTAGAGGAGATTGATGTAGTTGTTTGATCATAGTGCGATGTGTGATGCCATCAGAAATTGGATAGGCTGGCCCATGGATGGTTACCTTAGGGGAAAGTGTAGATGGAATGGTAGGTGCAGGTGCACTAGATGGGTTTCCAATTTCTCTTTTCCTTTGTTTTTTTGTGATCAAGTGGCTACTCAAACCATATTGATTTTGAAGACCAAGAGGTGGAAAATATGGTTATGGAGATGGAGGTAATGACCACTGAATAGATATAGGATTAGGTCGTGTGGCATGGGTGAAGGGGGAATGAAATTCTCCTCCAATTGGTCATCTTCTTCCAAGGGGATTTCTGAATTACAAAGTTGAAGGAGAACATTTCTAAGGGCCTTACAATCCTCGATATCATGCCCTGGAGAGTGATGATATGCAAAAATATTAGTATCGTCAAACCCTTTTGGTTTAGGTTTGAGCGGGTCATAAGGTTTGATGGGTGGTAATGTGATAGCAGAGGTTTCTAGCAACCTAGCAAGGACATTGGAATAGGATCCCACCAACGGATCACAATGTGAAGTCAGAGTGGGTTTTGGTGAAGGCACAAGTGATTTTTGTGGAAGAGGTGTTGTTGGAGGTGGCGTAGGTGGGGCTACCTTTTTGGTAGGTAATGAAGGTTTTGTTTTTGTTTTTGATTTAGGTTACACCTTCTTGGGTAAAGGTGCAGGTGGGGTATGTGAGGTAGAAGGAGACGCAGAAGATGAGGGAAATCTAAAAATCTAGGGTGAAAGTGGTGGTTTTGGCTGTGATATGGTGGTAGGTAACAGAGAAGATGTAGGCAAGGGAGGTGATGAAGGTATAGGTGTGGGTGGGATGAAGAGGTGGTGAAGGTAAAGGTGTGGGAAAATGAGGTGATGAAGGTAGAGGTGTGGGTGTGGGATGCCACACTTGGGATTTGTTTTTGTGAAGAGGTAAAGGTGTGGGAAAATGAGGTGATGAAGGTGCAGATGTGGGTTTCTGTACCTTGGACTTGCCTTGGTGAAGTAGGTTTCTTGACCAAGGTTGATGGATGTGGGCCTAAGATCGATGGAAGAGGAGAGGGTGAATAAGGCCTAGGAGATTGTGTCTTCTTCTTAGGCACGGGAGTTGACTTCGTGATGGGTGGTTGTTTAGTAGTCAAGTCTAATTTGACTGTGGGATGTAGTAGACTAGGTGTAGGATGGACCCCCAATGTAGCATTAGGTTTAGGTGTAGGTGGAGGTTTGGGTGTGGATGAAGGTTTGGGTGTAAGTGAAGGTGAAGGTGAGGTTGATGAAGAAGATGCTAATATGACTGGTTCAAGCATCATTGTCTTAGTTGTTTGGAATATATTTGGATAGATGGTAGAAGTGTCTGGGGTCAACATCTTCATTTGTGTAGGTACTGGGAGATGAGGCGTCCCCAGAGTGTGGTGTGGTCAACATACTCTAAGTGATCAGCCAAACAAGAGAATGGTGTAGAGGTAGAGGAAGATGGTGATGACTTGGTGGTAATCCCTGTGAAAAATTTGATCTCTGTGAGACATGGAAGTTTTTGGCTTCTGACTCTATAGGTAGAAGTGATGCAAGAAGATTAACAGGATCCTGGTAGAACCTGGGAGACACATCACTGACAAGAAGAGAGTATAAAAGTGGCTCCTCTATGGGTCAAGGAGGGAGAAAGGTAGGTAGTGTAGGCTCTTCCTTAGGTGGGGAAGAAGATGAAATAGGCTCTTCCATGGGTAGAAGCATGGATAGTGTGGGCTCCTTGAAAGGTGGGGGGATAAGTGGGATAATCTCTGTGGTAGATGAAGGAGTAGGTGACATAGGCTGTTAGGTAGGTAAAATATTGGGTATGGGTCAGCTCTTCCATGGGTAGAAGAGTAGGTGAGGTAGGATCCTCCATGGGTAGAGGAGTAGGAAAAATAGGATCCTCTGTGGGTAGAGGAGTGCACAAAGAATTTCATCAATAGATGGGATGGAGGCAACTGAGCAGAAGAAGCAAGTATGGTATCAAAGATGGCATGAACCTCATGAACATTGGTGTCAGAGGTCTCACCCACCTGGTTTGATGAATGGGTATGGTTTGGAAAAGGTTTCTTAAAGATATGCAGGTTTTGATTTGCTGGTGTTGGGGTTATCCAGGATGAGATCTCCATTATCTAGCATTTCCTGGATGATGTTCTTAAATTTTTTTTAGTTTCCATCACTATGGCCCTAACGCGGTGATAGTTACAGTAGTCATTCTCCTTATACCATGCTGGTACAGGATGCGAAGGGTCAAAACCAGTATGTGGTTTGATTAGCGGAAGGGTGATAACACCTTTTTAACATATTTTCCAATACAAAGGAGTAAGGTTCTCCTATGGGGGTATAACATCTTTGTTCATACTTATACTGAAAATTATGAATAGGGGACATATTAGAAGGAGGTTTTGGTTGGTTTGATGGATGAGGAAGGGCCAGATTTCAGAACCACCACGTTGGTGGATCCTTTTTCCTTAGAAAAATTGTTTTGTGGTTTAGAAGAGGAAGAGGAGTCATTCGATTTAAATGGAGCACTCTTGTTGCGTAACTGAAGTTTCTTCTCTTCTAGGGCATGGATATCTCTAGCTTCTGAGCCATGGTGAATGCCTCATCAAATGTTTGGAATGTTTGTACCTAAGAGTTGGTGAGATGTGCCTGACACAAGCCCTAGTGAACAACTCTATCAGCTCGGTTTGTGGAAGTTGAAAGGTGAGTTGATTGATAAGGCTCCACCAACATGTGACAAAATATGCATGATAGATTCATCCTCGTATTGGTGCATCGAATACAAATTAGTCATGGAGACCTTCTTGGTGATGTTGATGGAGAAGTGGTTGAGGAAGGCCTGGGCCAACTGATTGAATGAAAAGATTGAGTGCCTAGGTAAAGCACTGTACCAATCTAAAGTAGGTCCTGTCAAGGACATGGGAAAAGTCCTAAGAAGCAAGGCGTCATCATAGGTAATCAGATAACATATATGTTTAAATGATCACAAATGTTGTTGTGGATCTTCCTTGCTATTAAATCTGATTGAACTTAGGCATCTCCCAATGTGGGGATAAGGATGAATGGGTATAGATGGATGAATAGGCTCATTACAAATTTCATTGTAAGTTAAGGCATTGCGAGAGCTAGAAACAGATGCTTCAAGGGTTTGCATCTTGTCCATCATCATTTTATAAGATCCATGGTTGGATTAGATTGAGGTGCACCTCCCATGGTATAAGGAGGTGGATATGATGAGTAAGACATAGAGGGAACACCAGTGTATGGAGGTGCCGAAGTAAGAAAACTGAGAAGAGGGAATATAAGTAGTGGAATAGATGATGATGGCATATACCCTGAATGGGATGTGTAGGCGATGGGTGGTGGTTGAGATAAGGTATAGGTGGGAGGGACCTATGTAGAGACCCTCATAGTGATAGGTGGAAGAGTAACAGGTATAGACATGACCAAACTCTGAAAAGGGGTTGACGCAACTGGAGGTTATGAGGTAATAGTGACTGATGATGTGGGAATCCCTACACTAAGAGTCATAGATGATGGTGTGGTAGACATCAAAGGGGTGAAAAATGTTGAAGGTGTGATAGATGTCATAGGTGTGAAAATATCAAAGATGTAGGGATGATCTGAGAAATGATGGGTGGTGAGGTGGAAGTAGGTAACACTACACTGGTGGTGGCTGATACAAAAGTGGGAGTGAGAGTGGGAGACATGGAGGTAGGCATCCTGAATAAAGGTTGACCTGATGAGTCACGAGTAGAAGAATGGGAAAGGTAATATTGCAAGGTTGTGGTATTATGATCAAGGAATTTTATGAATTCCTCATCACCTATGGGTATAGTGGAAGGAACATTGGGGTCCATTGGTGATGAAATATATGGTGATGATGGGATAGGAGGTAACGGTTGACAACTGGTGTGAAATACTAGGGTGTTGGCTTGCCGACGAGTCAAAACCATGTGAATAATGAAATAATAGGTAGTTTGAGCTCTGAAAATGGTACAGAAACATAAATAACAAGAGGTAGGAAGAATCTGGAAAATGATGATAAGTTGTTGTTTTGACAGGAAAATCAAAACACAGAAACCGACGTCAGTCTGGTAACCGGTGCCAGTTAGGTAAAATGAAACCGGCGACGGTCGTTGGACCGGTGTTGGTTACTGTGGATAACTTAAAATTTAGAAATCCAGATGAGAAAGGTACAAAACATGTGGAAATGGGCTCTGTTAAGTGGTGACAGAGACTCAGAAAATGAGTGTATCAGAAGAAATTAGAACACAGGAAGTGATAAAAAGTGTAAATGTTTCAGATTGAAACTTGTTTTTGACAGGTTAATAAAAAACACATAGAAACCAACGTCGACCAGGTAACTGGTGACAGTATGATAATGGAACCGACCATGGTCACTGGACCGATGCCAGTCATTGAGAAATTTGAGAAACTGAAGAAATTTTAAAATTTAGAGTGATTTAAGTCAAATAAAAGCCAACCCAGAAGTTGAGTATGGAAAAATGATGTCCTATCACACTCAGAAAAATCTAGAATACACCAACTATGATTGTGGAGTGTGAAAGAAAATAAAAAGAGATGAATCATTCTTACAACTCAAAATGTAAATCAGGAAAAAACTAGCAAACACGCAAATCCTAGGTATCAGATTTTTATGTTATGTGGCTTATGCCTTTTTAAAACTGACTTGTAAATAGAGTAGAGTTGTTGGTCAATGAAGGTGCCCTATAAGCATTCTATGGCTGGTATCAAGTGTGTTTTGGTTAAAGTGTCCCCAATATATACTTCACAGTACATGAGGTCTGAACTCTGATATGATGACTGGCCAGAACACCAGCTGGATCCACCATCAATAGGTTATTAATCTTTGATGGAAACTACCGGGAAGGAAGATGTTTAAGAAATGAGTAAATTGTTAAAGTGATTTGGACAGGGGTGTGTGTGCACAAAGTGTGAACTACGATTAATTCCCACCAATCATCAACTGGTCATGACCTCCAGTATATAGATTGCAAATAAAATTTAGGTGATCTAATGCAACAATCACAAGGATGAAATGCACAGATTTTAAAACCCAAATTGACAATGAAATTTGATGTAGCAAGTGGAGAATAGGAAGAGGAATGCTCTTTCACTAGATGCAATACAAAAGAAAAGAAGAAGAAATGTTCTTTTTAAGCACCAAAGAATGAATTTTGTTTAGACAAATAGAAAAGAAGAGAAGGTTTCCAGGGAGAAATTTAATGTGAAATTTTCCAGAAAGAAACAAACACACAAATATTCCCTAAAATGAACAATGCAAAGAACCCAAAAGATAGGGTCCCACCGGGCGTGCCAAAATGTTTCACACAAAGTAGAGATAAAACAAATAATAGGTAAGGGTGAGGAGGAATACCTGTGATAATGAAGATGGTGTGCACATGTAGAATGTTGACCAAGCTGATTGTGAAGAGATTCCCTTTGGCTAGGAGGAATGACCTGTATAAGAAACACAACAAGACCACCAAATGATATTAAATAAAAATGGTAGTGGACTACCTAGCGAAGGCTAGATCTGGAAGCGTGATGCTTCCTTGAATGGTTGTCAATCCACTTTTATAACAATTAATGCAAGAAGGAATTGTAAATGAATGAATCCTATTGTAGTTGATAAGATTTAGGTATCTCCTATAACATACAATAAGTAAATTTGATCTAACAGGAATGGTTACGATTAAATCCGGAAGGTTTAATAGGTTGGTCTGGGTTTGCAGGTCTGAAAGAGGTTGTAGGTGAGGTCTGGGTGAAGTTTTTGTAAGGTTCTGGGTTTTTGGGAGATGAGTTAGAAGCTTGTTGGTTTGGGAAAGTTACCAGTCACAGAGATCTGATGCGGTTAAGTGACCAATGTCGACTACTAGTAATGACCAATGTCGGTTGGGTGACCGGTGTCAGTAGGGGAAATTTGGTAAGAATATTAAAAATGGGGTTTTGGGGAACTCTCTATGATTGCATAGAGAGTGAAGGGAGTTTAGGTGAGGTTGTGGGATTTCTATAAGGACTCAGAGGTAGAAATATAGATTGGTGTTTGGGCAAGGTATGGAGGGTAAACGGGAAGATAGTTAGACGGAAGGTAGTGTGGGAGAGATCTGGGTAAGATAGAATATGGAATGAAATAGATAGCTAATAAAATAAACTAATCTACTAAAAATGAAAAGAAGAAATAATACTTACTTGTGAATGTAGGTAGAAAGCTAGTGGTGGTGATGGTTGTAAGAGAAGGTGATCCCGAATGAATGCAGTAATAGCAGGAGGACACGATGCTTCCCGATGAGTGCACTAGAGCTTTGGATCAATTGTTGGATGAACGGTGTGGTCTCTGAATGTTGTAGGGTCTCTGGTATGTCACAAGGTCACTGGAAAATCAGGAGAATAGGATGCAAGGTCACAAGAGCTAGAAAACAAGATTCAGAACCTGAACAAAGAGTTAGAAACTCTTATTTAAGGTAACCGATGGTGGTTAGGTGATCGATGTTGACTGAGGAATAACCAGTGTCGGTTAAGGAGAATAGGTCATATTTGCTAAAAATAGCCTGATTCTTCCTAAATTTAGCATGATTGAGATTTTGGTTCTAGGTCACAAGTGTGGAATGGCATGCTAAATGGAGTTGGAAATTGGTTAGAGGGATAATAGGTCATTAATATTAGGGTTAGACTAAGTCCTAGTTGGTTAGGATAAGTGGGGACTTAGTCTAGGGAAATTAATAGGCTTAGAATGGGTCTAGGGTGAGGTGGAGAGGTGAGGTGGCTAGGTGAGGTAGGTAATTAACTTAATTGTGGTAATTAAATTAATTAAAATGTGTGCAAGTGGGCATGGTGGGGGATCATAGCCAAATTCAAATTTTTTGAGCTCATGCCCTTCGTTGGTGTTTAAGCCAAGTTAGAGATTCAAGAAATTAGCAAAAGTTTGTGCCCTAGAGCTGTTTAAACCTCTGTTTTGCTCATTTTTAGAAATCCTCCATTTCCCGGTCTGTGCACATAATATCCTCTTTGCAACCTCCATTTTTTATCGAAATTGTTCACTTGTTCTATGTCCTAGGTCGTCAAATCATTGTTTTGCCTCCATGCCTCTGGTTCATGAAGGAAATTTGAAAATTGGACTCAAAACGATGAAGTTTTCTTCCTCTGTGTATTTTCCACAGTCAGAAATGATGGGCGTTTCTTTCCCCATCAAATTTTTCCTCAACATCCCTGAGTGATACGTGGGTCTCTCTGATTGGATGCGGTTTGGTCATACTTCAAAATCTCAACAGGATGACTCCAAGTGTCACAATGACGTAACTCCAGGGGTAGGGTCCAAGGGACAGTCTTCAATTAAGTGCAGGATTTCCATGTCCCAGGTACAAAATGAAGGTAAAATCGGCTAAGTATTGGCTCAGTGGACGGCTCCACGTGTCGTTGCAAGGTGTAATTCTGAAAGTGGGGCAGAAAGGACCAATTACCAAATCAGCGCCAGATTGCCACGTGGTCAAGTCATTGGAGAGGCAAAGCCCGCCGTTAAAAATTCAAAGCATGATGAGCGGGCCATTAGGGGAATTTGTGTTTTTGAGCCTCTTTGCAAAAAAGGTGAAAAGTTAAAAAGTGACCCGCAGCCCCGATCAGGCTAATAAAGGGAAAAAATCAAAGGTGAAGCCCGTAGTTGAAAATTCAAAGGAGCGAGTGGGCCATAAAATACCACCGTTTAAAAATTTCAAAGTGGATGAGCCTCTTTTCATCAAAGGTACTTTTTGGGAAAAGTCAAAGCAAATTTCCAAAAGTGAAGTAAAAGTTTAAAATGCTTCGAAAAATTCCGACTAAGGTCTTGAGGCCTGCCATTGAAAAGTCAAAGCGGGAGAGCGGGCCGGTGGAGGAATTTGAGTTTTTGAGCCTTTTTCCAAAAAATGTTAAAATGTTGAGAAAAGGGCTGCAACCCCATTTCCAATAAGAACGTGCCACGTGTCTAAGTTGAAAAGTCAAAGCAGGGGTGTGGGCCAATTTGTTCCAAATTTCCAAATCTCACGAAAAATCACAAAATGCAAAGGCTTCCCCTGTAACCACTCCAATCCCTTCCTGCCATGTGGACGACCCAATTTCAAAGTTAGAGGAGCAAATCAAATGGTCTATATTTAAACTGGAAAATCGAATGTAACGTTGCTTTGCAAGATCTAGTTTTTAACCTACCATGAGCGTTTTCTTCACAATAGAGGAATTTGAAAAGGTGTTGAGGATTTGTGAAGTTGTAACGGTTTCTTGAGCAAAGAATATAATGGCTTCTCGACGTCATTCTAAAGGGTTGGCGATTGATTTCAAAAAGACCAGAGTGCTCTGTACTTGGAAAAGATAAAAAATGCCATATTTCTTCTATTTTCTTTCTCCTTAGAATTTCTTCCATTCTCAAAGCTCTGTACAAATTCTTCTTTAGCTTCAATAATAAAATAAGGAATTTTTGCCTTTTTATTGAGGGATTGATTGGTACCTTGCGACCAATGAATTTCATTCGGTCTTGTAGCTTCTCCTGTGGATTTGTTTTTCTTCTAACTATAAATGCATGTAAATGAAATTTCTAATTAATGTGTGTGGGCATCTGATATTATACTCACAACATTAGTTTCTCCTACCTCCATTCTCACTCCCTTTCCCCTTCTCCAATACAAAGTTTCTTCTCTAGTGAGAAATTGCTAGCTTTGCCACAGGGTCAGTGGAGTGCCCCTATTGGATCTCTGGTCGAAAGGCCACCATTGAAATCCACTTTTTCACATGCACATACAGAAGCTGCACCGTTCAAGTAGAGGGACTTAGATTCCCATAGCGTTGGCTTGAAACCCACCAATTTGTCCACAAGACAAATTTTCTCACCAACAGTTTTTGGCGCCCACCGTGGGGCAGATTTTGCAGCATTTGCACCTAAAAATGACCTCAAGGTCATAAAATACAAAAAAAAGATTCTAGAAGAAAATTTTCTGGAGATTGAATAATCACACAAACTACATGGATGTAAATCATGGCTATTCTGGGAAATCCTCCTATTGAGAGACTTGATTTACTCTTTCACATCCAAGAAGACATTGCTTCTGATTTGAGAGAAGCTATTTGGCATAATAGACAAAGTGTCAATTAATACTTCATTTCCATAAGGATTCTGGACCTGGAAGAGGAACGTGTTGTCAAATTGGAAAGGCAGAGACAAATTCCAACACCCCAGAGAAGAGCATAAACTTTCAAGCTGGCTGATAGAAGATACACCCAGCAACTGAGGCAAGGAGGACAAATTGATCCCACATTTGAAGAGCTTGAAAGAGAGGCAGTTGTTGAAGAGGAGATAAGGGCTCAACTTGAAGAAATAGAAAGACTCCAAATTGAAGCAGAAGAAAGAGCAGCAACAGAAGCAGCCTTAGCAAGACTGGAGGATAGAAACAAGAATAGAATGGGTGATCATGAGCATGAAGTACATAGGCCTAATGTACCATGGGGAAGAAATACTGGTCCACTTGCTCTTCCACAACCACTTCATGAGCTCCCAAGAGGCTCAAGAAAGAACTTCCCAAAATTCAAAGGGGATGGTTCTCAGCTCCCCGAAGAACATGTAGCAGCATTCATCACTGCTTGTGGAGTGTTGGGAGTTGAAGATGAAGATGTTTCAGTTAGGCTCTTTGTGGAGTCACTCCAAGAAAAATCTGTTGAATGGTTCTACATGTTGCCCCCAAGATCTGTCACATGCTGGGAAGATATAAGAAGTGCATTTGAACATAGGTTCAAGAGCACAGAATATTGTCAGGATTTACTGGTCCAATTGGTTCAGATGAAGAAGGAGACCTCTGAATCAATGAGAGATTTTGTAGCAAGGTATAATAGGTTGACAAGAAGGATCCCAGAAGATGTGGTACCCTCTAAAAACAACTTGAAAAGGTTCTTCATCAGTGCTTTGCCATCAGAAGTTGGTTTCTTCCTCAGAAGAGCCCAACCAAGAACATTGAGGGAAGCTCAAGACTTTGTAATTGAGACTGATGATGATCTAATTCTTTCTAGCAAAGTGAAAGGACCAAATGGGAAGCAAAAAGGTCAGAGTTCAAATTCAGTCACCACTGATCCAATGTTCCAAAAAATGGCAAATGACCTAGTTGCTTTGAAGAAACAGCTGTCACAAATCACAATGAGGAATGCTCCAAGGAGACCAAATCCTCCTGATAGACCAAGAATTACTCCACCTCCTCATAGGCTTGCTCTTAAAGCACCACCAGTCAATGCCATCTGTGACACTAGGGAATCAGAAGAAGGAACAAACATTGAGGAAACGTGAAGAAGAAAGCATGGATGACTATGAAAACTATCTTGAAATTGAAGAGGTTGGCATGCACAATGGCCTGATTGAATACGTTGATGATGAGGAGGAAGGTGATGAAGAAGCTCCAAGTTTTTCATGTGTTGTTTTCACTTGTGCACAATCCAAGAATGGTGTTTCAGCCTCAGCAGTTGCAACTGAGAGTAGGAAGAACAAAGAAGATAGCTCTCCAAATCCTCCACTAAACAAGATCATCAGTAGGGGATCACCATTACCACCTTCCATGGAATCAGCCAAAGAGAAATCAGATTCACTAGTTGTCAAGGATCACACTGTTGTGCCAAGTAAGTTATCTGATTCTTCTCCCAACTCAAAAGTTGTTAAGAGAAATTCTCTTCTAAATGTTGGTTTTGCAAGAACATCTAAATTTCAATCAAAGGCTACACCCTCACCTCCTTCCAAGCCAATTGTCTACATTTGAAAAGGAGAACCCAACACCAAAAGTAACAAAACCCCTGTCATTTAAATCCTCTCCCACTGCTGGAACCTCTTCCTCATCTACCATAACTTCATTTGACTTTGTAGAGCATGCTAGCAAAACCAAAGTCTAGCTCTCTGAAATTGAATACCTACAAACACATCCTGCCCAATTTGACAGATTCATCAAGGCAGTTCATGGTATAACCCTTTTTCTCAAGCCCAATCTCTAAAGGCCTATTACCCACACCATCCATACCACCTTCTCAAAACATGTTAGCCCTCAGTGCCTCCACCACCAACAGAGTTGAGCCTTTTTACCTATCACTTCTCATCAAAGGTTTCCAGTTGAATAATTGCATTATAGATTCTGGAGCCTCAGATAATGTGATGCCAACAAAAGTTACAAATGCTCTTGGCCTCACTTTGACCTGGGTAAATGGCACATGCTATTCAATGGAATCCAAACAAGTTCCATTGGTAGGAAGAATCAAGGATGCTCAGGTTGCACTAGCTGATTACCCTGACAAGAAGATACTCTTGACCATTTTGGTGGTAGACATCCTAGCATCTTTTGGTATGTTGTTGAGTAGAAGTTTTTGCAGATATCTAGGTGGAGAAATAAAAATGGATTGGTCATCTGCAACTATCCCAGTGAAAGGAGAAATGAAGAAGTTGTTGCCAGTCAGGAAAATGAAATTCACAGTAAGGAAATATGATGATCCAAGAGCTAACATCCTCTTTCAAGATTGTGGGCTAGGAAACTACTTCCTCACATCAGAAAAAGAGGAGAACTTGCCACTTTCTCATGGAGGAAGAAGAAGATCAAATTTGGACAATGGAGTTTGATGGTTTTCATTCCAGAGCAAGGTTTAAGAGCTGGTGTAGTATTATACTCTCCCTCTAATGAGGTATATCCTTTTTCCTACAAGCTGAATTTGACAATAAAAATAATACAACAGAGTATGAAGCATTACTCTTAGGCATGAATGAAGCAAGAGGACATGGGAATCAAGAAGTTGAGATGCAAAGGTGATGCAGAGGTTGTGGTAAAGCAGGTCCGCCAACAATATCAGGTGAAAAATCCAAGACTCAGGCACTATAGAAACAGAGTGTGGGACTGCATTGAATCCTTTGATGCATTCTCCATTGAAGCTATCCCTAGGGAACAGAATGAAAAGGATGATTCTCTAGCAGTGTCAGCTTCCTTAGTGACACCTCATCCTTCTTTTGGCAAGGATAAAGTGACCATTGAGATGGTGTTCAGACCCAGCGTACCAGACAATGCAAATCACTGGTAGGTCTTCAATGATGACAATCAGATCCTAGCCTTCTTAGAACAAAGGGATAACTTCAATAATATTTTCTTTGAAGGAAGTGAAAACCTACACCGTGAATCAGTCCCCAAAGAAGAGAAGGAAGGAATTGAGGGAATTGATGAAGAGGGAGTAATCAAACTGAAAGGAAACAAAATCCCCAAAGGCCTAGTTTCTTTGGAAGACCTCTTTGACAAACATGACAGGTTCATCCAAGAGAAATAAAAACAATCTTCTCAGTGTCCATCTGATTTTGATCAAGAAAACATTGGCACTTCAGAGAATCCAAGGATGGTTAACATTGGTAAATGCTTTCTCACCAGAAGAGAAGAGAAAGTTTGTTGCTCTGCTAAAAAAGTACTCAGATGTCCTGGCCTATTCCTATGATGAACTCAAATCTTTTCAGCCAAAGGAAATGCATCACTCCATTCCTTTGAAGCAAGGAGCTAAGCCCTTCAGGAAAAAACAAAGGCCCTACAATCCAAATATTTCAGATGTTATCAAAGAAGAGGTGACAAAGATGCTCAATGCTAGAATCATCTTCCCCATCCACCATTCAACATGGGTGGCTAACATTGTGCTGGTAAGGAAGAAGAATGGGGAAATAAGGATTTGTGTAGACTTTGAAATTTGAATCAGGCATCTCTCAAGGACAACTACCCTCTTCCAATCATGGATCATATTTTGCAAGTAGTCACTAGATCTGAAATGCTCTCTTTGCTTGATGGATTCTCAGGGTACAACCAAATCAAGGTGGCAAAAGAGGATTGCAACAAAACAACCTTCACAACACCTTGGGGCACTTTTTCCTACAACAGAATGCCTTTTGGCTTGATCAATGCTGGAGCCACTTTCCAGAGAGCAATGGACTTGGCCTTCAAAGATTTGAAACATTGCATTTTCATTTACCTTGATGACCTCACAGTTTTTTCAAAGAGGAGGGGAGATCATATCTGTCATTTGGAGCAAGTCCTTGCAAGGTGTAGGAAACATGACATTTCTCTAAATCCAAAGAAGTGCATTTTTGGAGTCACAGAAGGTAAGTTGTTGGGACACATTGTGAACAAACATGGAGCACACATTGATCCTGAGAGGATCAGGGCTATCCAAGCACTAGCCTTACCAACCAGACAAGAAGGGAGTTCATTCATTCTTTGGAAAGGTAAACTTCCTTCGTCATTTTGTGCCTGAGTTTTCTGAACTGACTAAGCATATAACTTCCATGATGAAGCCTCAAGCAAGTTTCAAGTGGAATAAGGAAGGAAAAACAACATTTGAGGAGATCAAGAAAGCCATTGCCAAAGCTCCAACTCTTGTATCTCCAGATTTCAACAAGGAGTTCATCATGTATTGCTATGCATCAGAACATACACTCTTTGTTGTCCTTGTTCAGAAAAATGATGAAGGTTTGGAAGCACCCATTGCTTTCATGAGCTGTCCTTTGAAAAAATCATGAGCTAAAGTACAGCCAATTGGAGAAACATGCCTACGCAGTGGTCAAAGCTGTTAAAAGTTTCAGATTCTACATTCTCAATTCCCATATAGTGGTGATGGTCCCTGGAAGTGCAATCAAGTCCATTTTGACTCAACAAGATCTTGGGGCTAAGAGAGGAAGTTGGATTGCAAAGACCCAAGAGTATGACTTGGAGATTAGACCCTCTAATCTGGTAAGAGGAAATGGTTTGTGCAAGCTGATTGCTGAAGATGAAGCTCTCAAGGCTCAGCAGGGAGAAAAAGATGGTGTTTTCTCAACCTGTTCAGGAGACAGTCCACAGGCACTCTTTGTCACCACTACTGATGAGTGGTATGCTGACATTGCTTACTATCTCACTTATGGAGAATGCCCTCCTCATCTTGATTACAAAACAAAGAAGGACACTCAAGCTAAAGGCAACCAAGTTTGTGATCTGGAATCATGCACTTTACAAGAGAGGCCTAGATGGTTGTTTCCTCAGGTGTGTAGATAAGGAGCAGCAAGAAAAGTTGCTTAGGGCATATCATGATCAAGCTTGTGGTGGACATTTCTCAGCAATGGTCACCGCACATAAGATCCTCAGAGGGAGATATTATTGGCCCTCCATCTTTGTAGACACTCAGGATTGGGTTTCCAAATGCAAAGCATGCCAATAATTTGTTGGAAAGCCACAACTAGCTGCATTGCCACTCAGGCCTGTGGTGATTGAAGAACCATTTCAGCAATGGGGGCTAGATTTTATTGGTGTTTAAATCCTCATTCTAGTGCAGGGCATACTTATGTACTCACTGCAACTGATTACTTCACTAAATGGGTGGAAGCCATCCCAACCAAGCAAGCCAGCTCTGAAACAGTCTGCAACTTCATCAAGGAGAATATCATTGTTCATTTTGGAATACCACAGAAAATTGTTGTAGACAATGCCACCTATTTCTCTTCCAAGGAGCTCACAGAGTTTTTTTATGGCTTTGGAATCTCCCTATCTCACTCTTCTGACTACTACCCATGGGGAAATGGGTAAGCTGAGTCAAGCAACAAGAACATTGTGACCATTGTTCGCAAGCTGGTAGATGAGAATCAAAGGAACTGGCACAAGAAGTTATATGATGCATTGTGGGCTGATAGGATCACTCCTAAGAAGGAAATAGGTATGTCACCTTTCCAAATGTTGTATGGAGTTGAGGCAGAGATTCCTCTCACAATTGAGATGTCAGCTCTCAAGTTACTGCAAGAAATAGAAGATGGTCAATACAAAGACTCCATTGACAAGAGGATCCTCTTCCTGGAGAAGCTGGAAGAAAGTAGATGCCAAGTGGTGGATAGAATTAAGAAGCATCAGTTGAAAGTGAAGAAATTTTTTGACAAGAGGACCAAAGCAAGGAATTTCAAAGTTGGAGATTTTGTCCTACTATGGGACAAGAGAAGAGAACCAAAGGGAAGCCATGGAAAGTTTGATTCATTATGGCTGGGCCCATTCCAAATTCATGGAGCTTGTGGTGAGAATGTTTTTCTCCTCTCATACTTGGATGGAACGCCATTGGAATTTCCTTGAAGTGGGAAATACTTGAAACTGTATCATCAGTGAAAGCGGGTTGTCCCCTGCCTTGTACCATAGGTGATTTTCGTAGGTGTGTTTTTCCCTTTTATGTTGTGTGGTTTTGGTTTAGTTTTGTTTGGTTTTGTTGTGTGTGGTTTGGCTTGTGTGTTCCCTCCTCCTTCCATTCTTTCTCAGAATTGTACATGACTCTGCAAGGCCTAATGGATAAGGCACTGGTCAATGTAATATGTTTTGAAACTTGAGATTCTGGATCCTCATGTCATGCCCTAGCCATGCCCAGTTCACGCCATGTCCCCAAGCTAGAGCCAGCTATTGTCTCCTGAAAACTGCTATGTGTTTTCATAGCCAAATTCAAATTTTTTGAGCTCATGCCCTTTGTTGGTGTTTAAGCCAAGTTAGAGATTCAAGAAATTAGCAAAAGTCATGCCCTAGAGCTGTTTAAACCTCTGTTTTGCTTGTTTTTAGAAATCCTCCATTTCCCGGTCTGTGCACGTAATATCCTCTTTGCAACCTCCATTTTTGATTGAAATTGTTCACTTGTTCTATGGCCTGGTCGTCAAATCATTTTTTTACCTCCATGCCTCTGGTTCATGAAGGAAATTCAAAAATTGGACTCAAAATGATGAAGTTTTCTTCCTCTACATATTTTCCACAGTCGGGAACGATGGGCGTTTCTTTCCCCGTCAAATTTTACCTCAGCATCCCCAAGTGATACGTGGGTCTCTCTGATTGGATGCGGTTTGGTCATACTTCAAAATCTAGTAGAAGCAGCCATGTGTCGCAATGACACAACTCCAGGGGCAGGGTTCAAGGGACAGTCTTCAATTAAGCGTAGGATTTCCACGTGTCCCAGGTACAAAATGAAGGTAAAATCGGCTAAGTATGGAAGGCTCCCATGTGTCACAATGGCGTAATTCTGAAGGTGGGGTAGAAAGGGCCAATTACCAAATCAGCACAAGATCGCCACGTGGTCAGAGTCATTGGAGAGGTAAAGCATGCTATTGAAAATTCAAAGTGGATGAGCGGGCCATCGGGGGAATTTTTGTTTTTGAGCCTCTTTGCAAAAAAGATGAAAAGTTAAAAAGTGACCCGCAGCCCCGATCAGGCTTTAAAGGGGAAAAATTCAAAGTTGAAGCCCACAGGGAAAAATTCAAAGGTGAAGCCCACCATTGAAAAGTCAAAGTGGATGAGCGGGCCATCGGGGCACTTTTGGAAATTTAACCAAATTTCCAAAAGTGAAGTAAAAGTTCTAGAATGCTTCTCGGCTCCGCCAAGGTCTCGGGCCCACCATTGAAAAGTCAAAGCGAGAAGAGCGGGCCAGCGGAGGAAATTGAGTTTTTGAGCCTTTTTCCAAAAAAGGTTAAAATGTTGAGAAAGAGTGGCGAAACCCCGTCCAATCTAGGGCCACGTGTCGTCAAATCCCATTTCCAATCAGAGAAAAGGGCGCCACCAATGAAAACGTGTCCTAAGTTAAAAAGTCAAAGCGGGGGTGTGGGCCAATTTGTTCCAAATTGCCAAATCTCTTAAAAAATCACAAAATGCAAAGGGCTTTCCCCCATAACCACTCCAATCTCTTCCTACCACGTGGATGACCCAATTTCAAAGTTAGAGGAGAAAATCAAATGGTCTATATTTAAACTGGAAAATCAAATGTAACATGGTTGCTTTGCAAGATCTGGTTTTTTAACCCACCATGAGATTTTTTCTTCACAACAGAGGAATTTGAAAAGGCACAAATGATTTGTGAAGTTGTAACCATTTCTGGCAAAGAATATAATGACCCCTCGAGCCATTCCAAAGGGCTGGTGGTTGATTTTTGAAAAAGACTAGAGTGCTCTATACCTAGAAAAGACAGAAAAATTCCATATTTCTTCTATCTTCTTTCTCTCTCGAATTTCTTCCATTCTCAAAGCTCTGTACAAATTCTGCTTTAGCTTCAATAATAAAAGAAGGAATTTTTTCCTTTTTGATTGAGGGATTGATTGGTACCTTGCGACCAATGAATTTCATTTGGTCTTGTAGCTTCTCCTGCAGATTTGTTTTTCTTCTAACTCTAAATGCATGTGAATGAAATTTCTAATTAATGTGTGTGGGCATCTAATATTCTACTCACAACATTAGTTTCTCCTACCTCCATTCTCACTCCCTTTCCCCTTCTCAGACAAAGTTCTTCTCTAGTGAGAAATTGCTAGCTTTGCCACAGGGTCAGTGGAGTGCCCCTGTTGGATCTCTGGTCAAAAGGCCACCATTGAAATCCACTTTTTCATGCATGCACATACGGAAGCTGCACCGTTCAAGTAGAGGGACTTAGATTCCCATAGCGTTGGCTTGAAACCCACCAATTTGTCCACAAGACAAATTTTCTCGCAAACACATTGGTAGCATTATTAGGAGAGGAAGTGATAGAATGAGATGAATCATGAATGCTACTAGAGATAATCTCAAAAGAAGATGAAAGCGGAGTAGAAAATTCGCATTCAACAGTATGTAAAGAAGTAGAATCATTACTAGTATGTGTAGCATCAATATCAAATAAATATCCAGGTGCAAGGATTTCATTAAGCATATCATGAACATATAATGAGGGAGGAGGAGAACTAGTATGTGATGTATCATTAGAAACATTTTTAAAAATGCAAGGAGTATGAGATGTAACCATAGAATCGACTTGACTAGTATGAGAAACAAAATCATGCACGTGGTTATTTTCATCATGTTTTTTTTATCATAATCAAGATGGAGCATAAATCTAAGAATAACATCATCTAAAGTCACATTAGAAATAAAAGAAGGTGGAGTGCGGCTGACAAAATGACAAGATCTATAACCAGAGAAGCTTTCCAGATCAGAAACAATGCTAATGGTAGAATGATCAAATGTAGTAGGCACATTACATTTATGAGCTAAGAGTTGTCTTTGAGTATCATTTGGAAGAATAATGTCGCGATATAGAGCAGTAAGTTCAGCCATGGTTGCTTCATCATAGATAGGATTGATGCTCACATAAGGCATGACTAGCCTAGGGGGAGAAGAGTTATCCTTAGCCATTAGGGTTTTAGTGGATCCTAGAGCAAGGAGTTCTAAGCGTTGGGTTCACCAAAATGATTAAACTAAAATGTAATATGTAAGCCTAATCTGAATGCTATTGTAGCAGTGGATAAATAATAATTAAGTACAACAATGATATTTAAGAAAAATAAGCAATAAAGTGAAAACCCTAAGTACAAAGAGGAGGTAGAATGAATTAGTTGTTTTGTAGAGATCTGGAAGATGCACAGAGTTAGAAAACTGGAAAATATGAAGCATTGAACGTCGCACCGGAGCCCAGAAAAATGTAGATCTGGAGGAGCAAGTTGGACTAGGGCACTTGGAGAGGGACAGGGGCACCTGCGGGTGCCCTAAACAAGTTTCTGGGTGCCTGGGTATGCGGAAATGATCAGAAAACCTCCTCTGAGGTGTCGCAAGTTATTCATATTTATTCTCCTTTGATTGCTTTGAGGTCGCACCAAGATCATTGAGGTCACTGGAAACTTGCAATGAAGAATAAGCATGTAAACCCTCAAATAAACATCAAATCCTAAAAAAGAAAGATGCAGGGTGAGGGGTCAGACTATCCTTAGCGATCACAATGGTGAGCTTCCGACTGATTGTTGCACTACATCTCAAACTCAATGTAGTTCTCTGTGTGTGTGCAGAAATCGTGTCCTAGGTGGCTCTTGTGCATGTCACACTTGATAGCGAACAAATAAGCTAGATGTAGTGAAATGTAATAGATGTGTGCATGGAATAGAATGAACTTCCCTCCTATGAAATGTATGCAGAATAACCAGTCCTTGATGTCCCTTGGATGGTGTTAGATGGATGCAATAGAGCTCTTAGATGCTTCATGGATGCAACCTTAGGTGGTGATAGCTAATGTTTGGTGTTTGGTCCTTTATTATGATCACATAACTTTATATTTATATGATTCCCTTGCTTAAATTTCGTAATTAACCCTGAAAATTTAAGATGTAATTAACCCAAAGGGGATAGGGGCGCCCAGAAAAGGCACCTGACTACCAAAAAATGTTGAAGTATAAAAAGATAAGATGTAAAGGTCAAATGGATAGAAAGGTGGTTGATGACCTATTAGTAAATGTGTGAGTAAAGTACAAAGTGGGTCTACAGTAGGGGAATATAGTGATATTTTTAATCAATGTTTTAGATGATACTCTAGAGGGGACAAGGGCACTCTGGTGGCATGGCTTGTCCTATGATCAGAAACATTGGAAAATCATATGCGGGAAACAATTTGAATCACATTCTATGGATGAGAATGTGTGATATTAAAAATATCATTCTTATCCTAATGATGATCATGGAGTGTGATTTGAAAATTGATACACAAATTTTCATCATGATAATGATTATATAATGTGATCCGAAACATTGATAAAATATTCCCATCTTGATATAGATCACGAAGTGTGATCTAAAACATTAATTAAAAAGCTCTCACCATTTCTTCAATTTTTTTTTTCTTTAATGTTTTAAAGATTGAATTTCTCATTAAATAATGAAAAACGATAAAATAAACATCTCCAACTGTGACTAAATTTACATATAAAATACAGACAATAAATTTTAACCCTAAAACACTTATGACAATATAAATATAAAGTTATAATAAAAACAGAAATATTTAAACTTTATTGCTTGACATTTATATATAATAATATACCTAATACCTATGAGTCCATGATACTTGAATTCCACCAACAATTAAAGAGGAATAAAATTTACACCTTTATATGAGGTGTATTGGAATCCAAGGAGTGAGACCCATATAAAACTCTCAAACCTTAATTTTGTGTCTCATATAAATATGGGCCCAAATTATAATATCGTACATTTAATTAATACAAAAAACATGAATTATATGAACCTAAAAAAAGAATTTTAACTTTACAAAATACAAAAATCAAAATTATTGAGTAAAGTGTAACATTTTTATTCTATTTTTCATTTTTAGTAATGTGCCCCTCCTTTAAAAGCGATGATTCCAATCTTTAACAAAGTGAAGAATAAATCTTTAATAATATCTTTTACCATCAAAAAACACTTTTGCTTTATCTATGACGTTCCATATGCTTTTTGTTTTATTTAATTATTTAACAATATTCTTTAGAAGTGGTTGTAAATCCCTTCCTACCCAAACAAAAAGATTTCTCTATTCAAAGAGTGGTTGATCATCTTTTATATCAAGGATTATAAAATTCATCAGACAATGTCTAAAATGGGCTAATTTAATTTGATTTAGAATGTTAAAGGGAAAAAATGTTTATGACAAGGAAAAAGTTGTTTAGGATTTTGTATTAAGGTTTGGTGACGAGGGTAAACTAACAAATTTGTTAAGAGAGATATTTTTTAAATTGGAATGTATGTTATAATAAATAAAAATTATATAATAAAATTAGATTTAACTTGTATACTAAAAATATGTATTATATTGGACATCTTAGAGATAAATTGAATTCAAATTCAAGTTAGGTTATATATATATATACATTATATATATATATATGATTGGGTCTTGTATTTTTCTAAAAGTGGAAAATGAGTTTACAAATGTAAAGAAAAAATAAACATGAGATAAGGAATGTGTAAATAAGAAAATTTTAGAATACTATAAGTCAAGATAAAAAAAATAACAAATACATGGAAATTTTGACTCGAAAAAATCTCTCAACTCAATCAATGGTGTGAAGAAATCATTCATCTCTAATATATACTAGCACAATTATCATAAATACATCTATTTAAAAAATGTCAAGAGATATCAATCCTAAGGTCCTTAGCTTTTATTTTTAGCATAGTACAATGGTGCCAATCTATCTACACTAATATGTAGTTTACAATAATATTTGTGCAGGAAAAAATGGTCTTTAAAGTCCACCATATGGCCAAGATACTACGATGTTCTGATTGATTTCTCCAATAAAAAAGGAGAAACGTCTTGGTGACATTCAATGTGATGTCAAATTTAAAATTGGAATTAAAAGAATATACACACATATATTAAATTCACCAACACCCTCAACTACCATTATAGAAGGCCTCTTAGCATAACAATGCCTTTATAATAAAGAATATTGAACAAGGTATATTCTGTTAGTGATAAGATTCTTTTTAAAAGAAAATGGAGTTCAAATGGACCAATATTCTATCTTTTAGAGATGAAATCTATCTTTTCTCAAATTTATTATAACTTATTAAAATATATTGTGAAAATTATCAATAAAGCAATTTAGCATTTGATAATGTCAATATTGAATTAATCCCTTTTATCATGACTTGTGCGCCTATTTTGAGCTTATATATCATATTCTATTCTTACACTTATTGCAAGGCTTTCTCTTCTCATTACACTATAGATATCAAAGGTTCTCAAGGAGCGCTATTGTCATAATTATAGAGGATAATAACCTTAACCCTTGAATAATTTTAGGATTCCAAGACCTATACCTAAGATAAAGAGAGGTATCCTATTATATTCATAAGAAGAGTGAGTCCAAGGGGTGTAATATAATAAGACAAAGAAATAGATACAAGTAAGAATACATCGACCCTAATATATAGGAATGGATGAACAATCATCAACACAACAATAATAAACAAGGAAAAAGGACAAAGAAGGGTTAGAAATACTTACCTGCAATATGGTTTTTATTACAGGATCCTCCTTAGAGACAAAAACACTAAGAAAGTATCTTTATAGGTGGAGAAGGGGAAAGCTCAAGTAGAAGACCTCCAGTCCTAGCTCATTATGGTGACCCAATAGAAAAATGGAAAGCTTCAAAACCTTTAGTCTATCAACTAGGTGTGAAAATATGTGTAAATTTCTTATGTGCAAGTAAATGAAGTGTTTGGAAAATTGAATGTGCCGCATCTTGATGGTATAAGTGGAGGGGTATATGACACCATCACCCATGGGTGATGGCATCAGTCTTGGGGATCCCTAAGGTCATGGGGTGTAAAACAATGAGGAATCGAAGCTAAAAGATAAATGGGGGTAATGAAGAATGTCTAGGGTGACCGAAATGAGGGAAAAGAGTGTGCATTAAGCATGAACAATTGAACATAATTAGACAAGTAGAAGATATGGTTGTAATGTGTGACAAAAAGGAAAAAACAAGGTTTGGGTGAGGGAACTATGGAATGATAACGATATCTCTCAACTTATATGGTCTAGCCCACATGACTAATTCTAATCACACCCCATTCACATTAGGCTCCTTGAGGCACCCAATTAGGAGGAAATTGCATCAACAACCCAGGTATAAGAGAAAAAATTATCAAGCATAAAAAGTGAGGTGTATACATATGCCCCATCTAAAGATCAATGTGTTTCATAATAGTGAAACACATTATGGTCTTTGGAAAAAAAGACTGATGCAATGCTTAAAATTAAAATTAAACGTTGAAATTAAAGTAGTAAGATAAGTGTTGTAAAGAAATAATGAACTCCACTAAATTAAATATACCGACCTCATAATTACATGTTACTGTCACTCTGTTTGTCTATGGCAGGCACAATAGCTTCTTAAAACCTTGAAGATACAAGAATAAAACTAAACACTAGAAGATAATTAGTAAAATATGACATAAACCACCTATCTAAGAGGCCATAAGAAGGATAATATCTGAGAGGTGGATAACAATGTTAAAGATCACAAAAAACCAATGGGTAGATACTAAAAGAATAATAAAGTGGGACGAAAGGCATTATCTAGGATACAATGTCATAGAGTTAGTTGACCTATATGTATAGATAAATATATTACCAAAGTATCTAAGATAGGAAGCAATGGCCATATAATCCTAAGAGGGAAAGATAAACCCAAGTGGCAATAACATAAATTAAAATAATAGGTTGATGAAGTAGTTAATTTTAAGCAATTTTTATGGAAGGGGAATATATACAAGTGGGTAGGTGAGAACATAGATCATTAAATTTACTAAGAAAGTAAACATTCATAAATGTTTCATTTATTTGATTTTATGAGGGATCCCAAAGTGAAAAAAAAAATTGGTAAAGGATAAAATTATAAGTTGTAAGGACAATCATATTGGTGAGAGGCACAACTTCACGACACTTAGTGAAATACTCAGTGGCGGTAATGATGAAGAGATGTCCATCTTGGGAGCAAGGGATTTTACTGATGCAATCCAATCCCCACATATTAAAGGGGGCCAATGAGCTTTGAGTACTTGTAGCTCTACTGGTGGAGAGTGAATGAGGTCATCATGGTATTAGAATCACTTGTTGAAGACGTGGGAATCAACTTCTAGGGTAAACTAGTAGTAACTCATACAAAAGAATTTGTGGGTGTTGGCATGTCTACCACACTATCCACTATAAGTTACTCCATGCACTTCTTCAATGAGGGAAGGGCTATCATATTATGAAACAAGTAGAGTGGGGTTCCTTCAAAGTTATGATAATAGAGGATGTGGTGGGACCTAAAATTCTATATTCTTTCATTAATTAAGTTCCACATTGGGAACTTAATCGTAATTATTTATTCTTTACAAGTGCGTAAGAATTTCGAAAGAGTTGCGTGTGAGAATTTTGGGAAAGTTGTTTGTGATAATTGAGGTGAAGATATTCGTGTAAAGTTTGAGAAAAGAAAAATAAAATAAGAATATATACTTAGGCTTGAATTTGGTGGAAAAAGTAGAGAAAGAAAGAAGAAAAGTTGCATTGGAAAGAAAGTCAGTGCACCAAAAATAGAGGAATTAAAAATAGAAAAAGGCATGTAAGTGAAACACTTGCATAGAAGATAAAAATCAGCAGCACGTGCAGTAAAGTAGTGGGATAAAAATATAAGTCTTAAAGATTGGTGAAGAAAGAATGCAAAAACAAAAGCAAGCATCTAAAATTGATAGAGCTTGCATGCAGGACAAAAAGCAATGAGATGAAGACAAGTGGCATAAATGCTTCCCCAATGTAACAATTAGAATTTATTCTTAGAACCCATGGCTAATAATAGCATTTTTTAAACTAGTGAAGGGAAAGTCCCCACTAGTATAAATACCCCTTGGGATCATTATAATGAGGAGAGGAGAGATAGTCTGTGTGTGTATGGAGAGACAAGAGATATATATATAAATGAGATGAAGAACTATCAATGTTATACTATTAGTGTTAAGAAAGAAAAGAGCATGATTTTGACTAGGTTGATTTTCATTGTATGGATATTATGTCTAACTGATCAAAATGAAGTAATATATTATGGATCCATTCAGTGTATGATTTTGTGTGCAAGTTTAATTTTCTTTTTTTATAAGTTTGATTGTTCGTAGATGTATTATTGTGTTTAACAACTCACCATCGAAATACTAAATGAGATGGGAACTTGGAATATCACACACCTCTGGTGAGCACGTTAAGGTTTCCTTCCTTAGTGTGATAGGACAATGCGAGGAGATAGTAATATTGGTGCATGCTAAGACGGTAAATTTTCCATACACATAACTAGTTAAACTAGACACATAATAATTTGGTTCCGATGTCGAGACCCATCAATATTACGTTGTGATGGTGAGACACAAGAAAAATGTTTTGACTTACATAAGAAAATATTAAGCTATGGAAAGATAAGATAGAAGACACTTTCACAAAAAATCATCTTAGTCGCAATAATTTTTCCCCCAATTGCACTCGAAGGATTTGGGTAAAAAGGAAATTATATTATTCTCTATATGAAAATTTCTTCAATGAACTTATTAGGAGCCTCTCTACTTGGTTAGTGACATATTACTTGGGAAAAAAGATTAAATTTGGGAAGGAAGTATCCTTGGACTCTAGAAGGAACTAGGATATTTGTAAAATATGACACAATCTTGACGTGTGTTATGGACTATTGGTGGAAGGGTATACCTTTACAACTATGTCCTCAAATATGCAGTGTGAACTTTATATTGTGTTGACAAAGCACAGTTCAACTTCTTTTGTAATCTGTTTAGATGATACTTAAGATAATTCTAGCGGGAAATTAAGAAGATCATGGTAGATATGGGTATTGAGAGATTCCCCATGGAGGTATACGTTTCCCACCCCCTTGAGCAACACACGTAGGAAGGTAAATAGGGTAAATAATAGAGTACAACATGGATTCCTCAAATGAGTGTATGTTGAGAAGGAAACAATATGAAAGAAACATGATAAAAGGCCATAGATGAACAAGAACTGCTTCAAAGGGAAAATTCAACCTTAAGAACTACTAAAGGGGATAAGGGACATTGGCTCATGTTTAAGGGTGAATGGAGTCACGAAGCATACTAAGAACATGATGAGATGTGTGTGAGGCTAACAGATCAAGAGGATGAGGAGCAGTATGCCACAAATGGAATCCTTATTCATAACATCATTTCTTGATCTATAACACTTGCTCGTGTGACTAGATCCAAAAGTATAGCTTACCAAGTACTCATTAAAATTGATAGTGACAAGTAAATGAATATAGATAGAGAAAATAAAAGAGGTATTGGATATTTTTCATGCAAATTGACTAGCCCAAAAATTCAAAACTTGAACCATGACAACCAAGCCACAAGATGTAAACTTGCTTCAAAATCTATCTGAATCCCTCTCCCTGTCATCATGACTTATGCGTCATAATAATATTGACCTTACAGGTTCTCCTAAATCATTGAATAAACATGTATAAGTCTTCCAAATGATGTGGTAAGGTCCATTGTTCCATTCAACAAAGTGCAACAGAAGACTAGTTCTCTAGGAGGCATTGAAAGGCCAATTTTGGCCATTTTAGATCCTATGTACATCCCCCGAGATGGTTATGAAAAGGTAATAATAATACAAAGGTGGTGTTGGAGAGCCTTAAAGGTGTTGGAAGTGGTTTAGGAATATTTAGGAAATGTTTGGTGATTCAAGAGCAGTCTGTGTAAAAACAAAATTTCCAAGTGTTGTTGGGGTTAGCACAAGGTTGTACAGATAATATATTAGATCTAAGTATACATGCAATACAAGTGGATATTCTACCAAAAAAATATACAAATCAAGAGATATAAATCAACACTAGATTTAACGTGGTTCACCCAGTGTGGGCTACATCCACCAAGAAACAAGCCAATCTATTATCCAAAGCTTTTAGAAGATATACAATAAATATTTACAATCTTCCACACCTCTCACGACGTATAGTACTTTATTTCTCTCTAGCTTCTCCTAATTCTCCAAGAATTCTCTCTCACAATTATTTTTGTAATAATCATTCACTCACTCATCTAACCCTAGCTTTATAGCTTATAAATACCTTATACAAACTTAAGGCAATTAGCCATGCAATTAGAATCAATAGATCTACTTTAATACTAAAATTAGATCTAATTCTCGTGAGTTAAATAAAACACTCACACATAGGTAACCAATTCCAGCTAGCCCTAACCAATTTTGGTTCCTACTTGCCTAACCAATGTTGGTCATAGGTGACTGATGTCGGTCCCTTCATAACCAATGTCAGTTCCTTCATAACCGATGCCGGTTACTGTGTTTTCAAGCAAGTTGATATAATATGCTAAACTGAAGTAATTGAGCTCCACATCTCAACAATCTCTCACTTGGAGATAAATTACTGCACTATACCTGTACAATGTCATTCTTGGATCCTTTCCTTAGCTTTTTTTCTGCCTCTTCAAGTCTCAAACTCAAAGACCAACAGAAGTGGAGTGTAGCTCCAAATTCTCTTTTTTTAATGGCTTCGTTAGCATATCCGCGGGGTTTTCACTTATATGAATCTTCTCCGGTTTCAGCTGCCCATCCTCTAATACCCGTCATATGAAGTGATACCTTAACTAAGTGTGTTTTGTTCTAGAATGAAACACTGATTTCTTTGCCAAATGAATTACACTTTCTCTGTCACTGAATAATTTGCAATCATTTTGCTCCTTTCCCAAATCTTCCATGAACCTACTCATCCATATCATTTCTTTTCTAGCCTATGTAGTTGCAACATGTTTTTCCTCTGTAGTAGACAAAGCCACAACCTTCTGCAATCTTGATATCCAACTAACTTCCGTCCCACCTACTGTGACAATATATCCAGTAGTGCTCCTTATACCATCTAGATCTCCAACCATATCCGAATCAACATAGCCACACAAAGAAATATCCTAACTTCCATAGCATAAATGCATGCTAGATGCCCCTCTCAAATACGTGAGTATCCATTGGACTGATTTCAAATGCTCTTTACCTGGATTGGCCATAAATCTACTCACAACTCCCACTTCCTGTGCAATGTATGGTCTAGTACAAACCATAATATACATGAGACTCCACACTGCTAAAGCATATAGTACTCGTGTCATGTATTTGGCATCCTCATGTGATGAAGGACACTGATCTTTGCTTAATTTGAAGTGTCTAGCCATAGGTGTGTTTTCAATTCTACATTTTAAACCTTTCTAACACCTTGTAGATATAATCCTCCTGAGACAAATACAATTTTTTGTTCTTCTTGTCTCTGTGTATTTGCATGCCAAGGTTTATTTTTGCGGCTCCTAAATCCTTCATAGAAAATGTGTGAGCTAGATTTCCCTTAAGATCACCAATGTCCTGCATACTAGATCTTGCAATAAGCATATCATCCACATACAGTAACAAAATAAGATAGCTCCCATTTTCAAGATTCTTTAAATAAACACACTGATCAGATTCACATCTCAAGTAACCATGCTCATGCATGAAACTATTAAACCTCATGTACCATTTCCTTGGAGCTTGCTTGAGCCCATATAGACTCTTTTTCAACCTACACACTAATTTATCCTTACCTTTGACTTCATACCCAAGTAGCTGTTGCATATAAATATCTTCATCCAAATCACCATGAAGAAAATCCATATTCACATCTAGTTTCTCTAAATGCAAATCATCTACTACAACAATACTCAATACAGTACGTATAGAAGTCATTTTAACAACAGGAGAAAATATTTCACCAAATTCAATACCTACTTTTTGTGTAAATCCCTTTACTACAAGCCTTTCATTGTACCTTTTCTATCCACCCTCTTCTTCCTTAATCCTATAAACCCATTTTTTTTGTAATGTCCTCTTACGTACTGACAACTTAACTAAATCCCAAGTTTGGTTTTGTTCCAAGGATTCCATCTCCTCATCCATGCCATGCTCCCACCAAACGTGGGTCTCATCCTGCATTACTTCTTCAAAAAAAATTGGTTCACCATTATCAGTTAATAATAAATAGGATAGAGAAGGTTTACTTACCCTTTGTGACCTTCTCACAGAACTTTGTGGTATTAAATGATCATTCTAGACCTCCTGGACATTTTTTTCCAATTCTGACAGTGACCGATGCTGGTCACCTGTAACTGACGCCAGTTCTGCTAACCAATGCGAGTTTGGCTCTTCTGTAACTGATATTGGTTCAGCTGATTGATTTCGGTCAGGGGTCAACCGAGACCAGTTACTTTGTAACCCTATAGGTATGAATTTTAAATCTGAAAGTTCATTTTCATTCACAAACTTCTCAAACGGTTCATCCTTGGGTACCAAGATTTGATCCCTTTACATTCTCTTTTCATTCCATTCAATGTCACGACTCCTAATAATTTTAGAATTTGATCCATAACCAATGAAAGTGCATCTCTTGGATTTTTCATCTAACTTTTTTCTATTTTCCTTATCAATATGCACAAAAGCTTTGGAACCAAAAACTTTAAGAAAATAAATATCTACCTATTTTCCGGTCCAAAATTCCTCTGGTATTCCTCCATCTAGTGAACTTAAAGGTCCACAGTTAACAAAATAAATTGTTATATCAAATGCTTATGCCCAAAGCTACAAGGGTAATTCAACATGTACCATCATACTTCTAGCACGTTCCATGATTGTCCTGTTCATTATTTCTGCAATACCATTCTCTTTTGGTGTTCTTGGAACTGTCCTTTCTCTACGAATTCCATTCACTAAATAATAATAATTGAAATCCTTGCTACAGTATTCACCACCATCATCAAATCTAAGGAATTTTAACTTTGAATTTGATTCATTCTCAACAAGGGTTTTCCATCTTTTAAAAGTCTCAAAAACATCATATTTATGTTTAATACAATAAACCCATACCTTTCTTGTAGCATCATCAATGAAAGTAACATAATATTGGGATCCTCTATGAGAAGTTAATTGGGCTGGTCCCCACACATCTGAGTGTACAAGCTCAAATTTCCACTCCTTAGTTGCCCCAAATTTGAGAAATATCACTCTTTTTCTTTCCAAAAACACAATGCTCACAAAAATCAAGATCTAAATCTTTAAAATCTGATAACTTACCCTTAGCCTTTAAGATCTGCATTCCTTTTTGACTCATATGACACAACAGATTATGTCACATGCATGCATCTGAATCTAAAGTAGATAACACATAAAAGGAATCAGTAACATAGGTAGATAAATATAACATTCCTACCTTATTGTCTCTTGCCACAAAAAAGGCACCCTTGGTGACTTTCCAAGAGTCTACTGTGAATGTAACCATGCAACCAATTTCACCTAGTTTCCCTATAGAAATAAGATTCCTCTTGAGGCTTGGCACATGCCTCACATATTTCAATACCCATGTATTTCCATTATGTAATTTTAGATGAACTTCCCCTTTACTAGTAATACTACAAGGTTCATCATCACCCAAATAAACATGCCCAAAATTTTCCTGGACATAATTTTTGAAATAACCCTTATTAGGGGTTACATGGAAAGAAACTCTTGAATCTAAAATTGATGATTCTTTTCTATTATCCAAAGAAAGAATAAAATCATCTTGCATTACCTCTGCTGCAATGTTTTCCTCTTTACCTTTATTTGGGTGTTTGTTCTCTTTATCCTTTAACCAACAATATTTCTTTGCATGTCCTTTCTTTCCACAATTCCAACAGGAAATTCCCTTACCTATGGATTTAGATATGCCATTCCTTGACTTTGATTTCCCATTATTCTTACTCTTGGATCTCTTATTCTGCATGTCTCTGCTTTCTACATTCAAAGCATTCCCAGATGATGATTCTTCTATACTTTTCCTATGAATTTCTTCTTTCAAGATTATACTAACCACATCATCAAAACTCAAAATATTATTAAAATATGTTGTATTACTAATAGTCATTATCAAGTTATCCCAACTAATAGGAAAAGAACATAAGAATAATATTACTTTCACTTCATCATCAAATAGAATATCAATCAATTTCAACTGATTTACAAAAGATCATAAATCATTCAAATGACTATATGTAGATCCACCTTCATACATCTTAGAACTAAATAGTTTCTTCATAAAATAAAATTTATTTGAAGCACTAGGTTTTTCATATAAATTAGCAAGAGATTTCATTAACTATACCGTAGATGTCGCTTCTGTAATATTAGAATCCATATATGCTTCCAGGATCAATATTATAGATCCCAAAGGCTTTCTGTCAAGAATCTTCCATTCTTCATCAGTCCTCTTCATAGGTCTATATTTTTCATCAAATTTTAAGGACAAATCTCTTTGATACAGATAATCATGAATCTACATCTTTCATAATTGATAATTTTGGTCATCAAACTTCTCTACCTTGTATTTGTTTTCTTCTGTCATTGTTATAGCTCCCACTCAATCAAAAAACCCTCTGTGAGTAAACCTATCAACACATAAAAGCCTCAAACAAAGATTTGATACTAGTTGTTAGGGCTAGCACAAGGTTGTACAGATAATATATCAGATCTAAGCATACATGCAATAAAATTAGATATTCTACCAGAAGAAATATACAAAACAAGAGATATAAATCAACACCAGATTTAACGTGGTTCACCCAGTGTGGGTTACATCCACCAAGAAACAAGCCAATCTATTATCCAAATATTTCAGAAGATATACAAAGAAGATTTACAATCTTCCACACCTCTCATGATGTGCAATACTTTCTTTCTCTCTAGCTTCTCCTTCTTCTCTAAGAATTCTCTCTCAAAATTATTTTCACAATAATCATTCACTCACTCATCTAACCCTATATTTCTAGCTTACAAATACCTTATACAAACTTAGGTCACTTAGTCATGCAATTACAATCAATAGATCTTCTTTAATACTAAAATTAGATCTAATTCCCGTGAGTTAAATAAAACACTCACACATAGGTAACCGACGTCGGTTAGCCCTAACCGATGTTGGTTCATACTTTCCTGACTGATGGCAGTCATAGGTGACCGATGTCGATCCCTTCATAACCGATGTTGGTTCCTTCATAACTGATTCTAGTTACTGTGTTTTCCAGCAAGTTGATATAACATGCTAAACTGAAGTAATTGAGCTCCGCATCTCAACAAGTGTAAGGAATGAATAGTCAAATTATGAACCCAAAATTCTCTAGATGATTCCAGGGTCTCTTTAAGTATTTATGAGGAAAAAAAGTAGGAAATAGTAAATATTTAATAATCCTCTACATGGTAGGCAACATCAAAATTGGATCCTAAGGTCTGATGGTTTTTTAAAACAATTCGAACTTTGCAAGTGTACCTTGTTTTCCCCGATTAATAAAGGAGACATACTTTGAAGTTTCAGAAATAATTAAGGTCTTAAAATCTAATTAAATTTAGTCATATAATGGTCTTTTGAGTCATATTCATATAAAATTTCACCTCAAAAGTCCATCATGAGCCCATGGGGTGAAGATTTCATGCTTTCGCACTATTTCGGGTAAAACCAGTGCAAAATTTGGATTTCCAAATGGGGGAAAGGCACGCTTTTGTGTCCCTCTTATCCCTTTATCCCCAAGGGGAAAATAAATTATTCCCCATTACATTATTTTAACCATCCAACCATCCATTTACAGTCAAGACAACCCGGGGTGAGTCGAAGCTGAGTTAGGTGAGTGAAATCCATACTTAGTCAATTTTCCATTGTGCCCCAGTCACCATCCTTATCCAAGGTAAAATTTTGTGTCCTTTGTGTCCCTTTGTCTCAAATAGGATATAGGGGACAAGAAAATTTTCCTCGTGCCCATTCTTAGCCCCTGTTCACTCACAGGACCTCCACTAGGATCTAAAGGCCTGTTTTTCAGCCCACCATCGTGCTCAACCACTCAACACCTCATGCTCAAAATCATGAATCCAAGCTTCCCCAAGGTTGCAATAATATGTCCCCATTTTAACCATTCCCAAGGGTATATAATGTACAATAAAATGTTCTCGATCCCAAGAACCATCTCCTGATCACTCATGTGACCTCTCTTGGCTCTGTAGGGTGTTTTCCCAACTCCTCCATCTCACTCATCCTCACTCTCATGCATAAACTTGTCCTCATATTGATCCAAGGTTCCATTTTCTTCCCCTGCTGTTCCTTTTTTCCCTTTTCACCATGAAAACCAGATCTAAACCTCACTCAAGCTCTCATTTAACCCAAGTTCAAACCAGTGGTCAACAGGGTCAATTAAAAGTGAAATAAAATACATTATAACTCATTTTTGAACCATTTCTTAAAAATAGTTTTTTATTCCTCCAATGTTTCTTCTATCACACCTTCCAACCTCCATTAATGGATGTCATGACATAGCAATGAAAGGACAGTGATACCCTTCTTCATCTCCTGAAGATCTGAGTGGTGAAATCACCCCAAAAATTGGAGCATATGATCATAAAAAAATATTCTTTCACATAAGCCAATTTTTGCACCATGAAGAAGATGATTTTTAGGGATATTGAGGACCATATTTTTTATCATCATTATTCCCTCCTCAAATAATTTTTCAATTTCTCAAAGCTCTGACAGGAAAAATTCTCTAAAATTATTTGAGGGGAGAAGGATCCTAAAAAAATCTAGTTTCGTCTGAGACATTTCTTGCATGGTGGGATTGTTGATTTATCAAGATATGGTAGGACTGAATTTTTCTTAGTATTTTGTTCCCTTTGATGAAAAAATAATTTTCCCACTCATCTAGATGAAGGAGAGCATCCCAAAAATTGGAGCAACCGGAAATCTTGGAATAAAACCCATAATTTCAATATTATTTTTGTTGAGTCAATCCAACACCTGTAGGAGTGCTTACTAAAAATAACATGTGTTCATGGTAGGGCAGGTCTAAAAATATAAAGTTTTAAAATGAGGTGAATTCCCGACATCTAAAACCCCTGGACATGAGAGAAACATTAGGAAGTAAAAATAATGCAACATTGCTAACAATAATTGTTCTAGCTAGGACCTGCTAAAAATAGAAAGTTTCCAATTTCAGCCCTGAAAGTTGTGGCAACTCATGTTTCACTTATATTGTTGCTTTTTTCCATAATCATGAGGTCAAAAATATATTTCATGGATAAAACAATAAAATTAACCCTCCATAATATTTTAAAGGATCCTAAGGCATCATTCTGATGAACATTTCTATCAAAGAACATATCAGAGCACATCAAGGTTTAGCAGGTGAAACTAGGAACATTATGATGTCAGCAAAAGAGTTTGAAAAGAGTTAAGAGCTCCATTAAATTTCAAACTCATAAAAAAATCTCACAACAAGAAAGATATGAATTCATCTCAAGTAATGCATACCTCGAGAAGTGTTTCTAAACACTTGATCCATGCTTGATAAGGATCTCACATCTTGCAAGTCAAAAGAGGTGGAAATTATAGTGCTTCAGTACAACATGGGAGACAAGAACATGAAACTCCTTTTTCATTCCTTCAACTACCATTCAAGGACCATTCTTTCTATAAATAAGAGGAATCCTATCTCTAAGAGGATAAATTGAGTAAAAATAATATTTGAGTACCATAAGCATGCTTCCACCAAAGGTAACATCTTGGTTAGGAAATTGAATTGTGAAGAGATCATCATGTTTAAAAATTGAAACAAGATGTTGTGTTTTGCATCATGTACAAATCTCCCCAAGAAAACAAGTATGAATAGAATAATGAAGCTATCAAGGTACTTATGACCACCAGGTGTGAAAGATCAAGAGTTCACCTATTTCTATGAGAAACATATGAGTAGGAGGTGTATGAGTTGATCTCATTCAAGGAGACTCCTGGATTATAGTGTATGAAAAATGAGAAACCATCTCAGTTCCACTTGATGTCATTCACTTGGTAGTGTGCTTAAACACACCTTACATACCTTGCAGTGCCATTACACCTCAAGAAAGAAGCACATTGCAATCACCTCGTTTCATTCCAATAGGTGGTCACATGAAAAGAATTTTCATTTGGGAAGCAATTTCTCTATCTGCAATGTGAAGATCTATTTCATTGAATGAAAGATAAGCATTAAGAGATTCAAGCATCATAGAACTAATTTATTATTACTAAGGTCAATTATGAAATCCTAAAAAATCAAGAAAGTGATTCTTATGTCCTAACTTGTGCTATTGAAATCACCATGTATCCATCACAATGCAACAATTTTTCTAAACACTTATTCAACACTTTGGGAGTATCACACAGAAGAAGGAAGCATATACAATCTCAGTGCTTCAGTTCAACCCAGTGATTAGAGGTAAAGATTCTTATTCATGAAGCATTTCATCAAATTTATATCAACAGAGATTCATCTTCATCAGATAATTCAATCCCTTCTCTCTCCTCCATCTCTCTCCATATTCTAATTTTTAATTAAGAATGTACTTTTTGTTATTTCATCCTATTCACTTAAGTGACCCTCAATTCAACATTGTAAGAGTCCTTTTTCAATAGTAAGAAAAATACTCTCACCTCCTAGGAATGTGAAAATTCACAATGGATGAATATAGGTGAAGGGTCATGTGGGGGGTAGATGAGGATAAAATTTGTAAATCTAAAAATTGGAATGGCTTCCTCCAATTCCAAGGGGTTGGTGATTTTTTATTGAATGTATGTTGTCGATATTACCACTTCTACATCAAGTAATAAAATTTGTAGTTCTTCTATTTCTTGTCTTATGTTCCTCTACTCTCTCTCTCTCTCTCTCTCTCTCTCTACATTTCCAACTTTATAAGCATGATAATATTTCACAACCAAGAAGGGTGTATGTGCCTTTGATAAATGAATCAATGGAATTCGGCATCTATATTTTGTTATGTCTTATCAGTGTTTGCATTGTTACATTCTTCTAATTGGATGCGGACTCTACTCTTTTTATTGTATGAAAATTTTGTTTAGTGAAGTATTCCTATGTGATACTTGGCCTAATGACCACCCCATCGAATTGGGTTATTTTACATTCAATAATGGGAGCCTCCCCATACAAAAATTTTGTAATCCTACTCACAATAGTAACCTTCTCTCTCTTTATTTACCCAACTCCCCTTAGGTCCCCTCCTTTGCTTCGCTTATCAAGATGTGGTTAGATAAATCATAATCATCATAACCATTACACATGCATGAATGGAGATACATTATACAAGATTGAAAACACATATAATAAGGAAGTCATTCAACATAGATAATCAATAAGAGTACTTTAATTCCCATAATACCATCCTTAGATACACTAACCTTTCCAATCCACACATAATTATCCATCATTACATAATAAAATATATTGATTACATCCATGTGTTGAACCATGCACACATACAAAATAGATCTCATGCACTTATGTACTTCTCTACCTTATCCGAACTCACTTTTACATGGAGTGTTACACCTATTTATACACGGTGAGGACTTTCCCTTCATCACTTACATGCACTTTTTACTAATAAATAACTATGATAATTAAAGGTTGCATGCCCTTTACAACTCTACTCTATCTCTAGTTTGAGATATAAATAGCTCATATTTAACATGCTTTAATTCCTATAATAAGATTGCTTTCTTGCATTTGATTTGACCTCTTTGTTTTCCTATTTCCAGACTTTTCTTGTGTATCACGCCATCCTGCTTTCTTTCCTATTTTTAGGATTTCTCCAAAAATGGATAATTCCTAAATTTGTGTTTGTGTGTGAACCCTTTCACACTAACATGTTCCTCTGTGTTGCGCACACACCTTCACACCTTAACATGTCCTCTACGAGTATGCTTCCCTGCATTCTTTTGTTCCTTATTCACTTGCATGTTAGCTCTTTAACTCCTTGCATGTAATCGTGCGTGTGACTTCCAACCTCATTTCTTCTAACCAACATTACCCCCACACTAGGAGTATTTTCTTTACTTGGGCAATATGACTCAAATAATGCCTTCTCCAAGAATGATTAAAAGAATCAAAGAATCTGAAGAATAAAGAATATGGGCCTTTTACCCCAATGAATTAAGGAATATGCATGCTCGCTAAAAAATTAGGCCTTTGGTAGTGGAAGGAGTTTTGGAAATTCCCCTATTTATTATTTTTTCTAACTCCTTCCCAACCCTTGATTTCCTTTTCAGCCCCGTCTGGTGTTACTCCCCACAATACCTGTCATTTTCTCTAAAGCCAACTCTTCTACTTTCTCCTTTAGCTCCTTAACTATCACATCTAGGTTTGGGGTCACTCCCTCTAGTATATCCATTTTGTGCATAACCAAAGGGTAGATCTCCTTGGACCTTTCCTCGAGTGTGTCCTTCAAAGATTTTATGAGTTCTCTTTTCTCCAAAAAATTCTTGTATAACTTTCTCCCCCGCTCAGACTTATTATTCTTCATTATGGCAATGCATTTTCTTCAATTTTTCCTCCTCTTTGGTAGTGTTCATGCTAAGAATGGGTGAGAAGTCTTGGCAGTTATTGTTGGAAACTGGAACACTGAGGGCGGGTGAATCAGTGTTCAATTCAACTTTTCAAACCAATTACAATTAATTTCTCAAAATGAAAAAAAAATTCAAAAATAACGAGTATCCATCATCACACATACACATGAAACAAGTATTTTTAAGTGGGAAACCAAATTGGGAGAAAACCCACTGAACCAATGCACTATATGGAAAAAGGTTACAAATATTTTTTTAGCTATAACTCAACTTTTGAGGCTACAACCTCAGTATCCACTCAAGCTACAACTTGGTGTAGGAAGAAACAACTCCCTGAACAAACTAGTTAGCTCCCACTGACCTTCTACAAGCTACCACCTGTAAAGGAAGCAACAACTCCCTGGTACAATTCAGTTAAATCTTAGCTTGAACAATTAAATGATGATCACTCTTCAGTTTGATGCACTGAACATCAGATGGTGACCCTATATTTTCTCTCTATCTATTCTGCCCTATGTCAATCTATGAATTCTTCTACTTTGGCTTAATTTGTAAACTTGGAACTTGAGAATACTCCCTTCATTATCATCTCCTTTCACTCTCTACACTTCATCGCTTATTTTTAATGTGTCTGCCTTCAAATTTCTTAAAATATCCTCTCCTTGAGACTCCAAATGTTTATGCTTTATAACAATCAAACTTGCCTTTAATTCTCTACTTTCATCCATCAACCAATGCTTCACATACATCATGAATCAAAATTATGCACTGTATTTTTTATGTTACAAAGCTTCAATCTTTTTCAATTTATGTCATCCTTCACTTAACATTATATGTTCATGATTTTTCTCATACTTCACACTTGTTCTATCTTTTGAGTTCTTTATTCACAGTTTTACTTCTGGTTTTCATGCATTCTTCATTCATTGTTCTTCTTGTATTCCCTCTTTTTTCATCATCATCATTAACTCACACAAACCTTTATCTGTATCTTAGTTTATACATTACATTTCATTTGGAATTAGAAATTTCAAACACCTACTTGTCTATTCAATTTCCACACACACCTTTTTTTGGAACTCCGCCCACTTTGTTTTCTATTCATTCAAAACATACTACCTTTCTCTATCTATTCAACTTCTCTTTTAATCTATTAGACCATCTTTCAATTGACCCTTTGACTTGTCCTCACATAGTTACTATCTTTTCAACTAGATGCCCTTGAAAACTTGAACTTCACCTTACTGAAAAATACTGATATATTTGGTCCTTTGCATTCACTATGTCAAATTTTCAAGAGGTGATTGACTATCCTTATAGCTCTTAGGATTCAACTACTTGTATCATCTATATTCAAGTTGCAAATATCATAGTTTCATACAGTGCCTTCATGATATACCTATCATTGTCCAAGACTTGACTTTCATACACTTTCCACATCTTGTTATTTTTTTCATACTTCTATATCTCAAATTTTTTCATCCAAATGACTACTTAGTTTGTCATTCAATAACAAATTTTTTTTTTACCAAGATTGTGTTTTTATTAGGACTTCAAGCATTATCCTTTCAAGATTCTTTGATTTTCATACATTCTAGAGCTTATCCCTTTATCTTCTAACAAACAAAATTAGATTGAGCAACATTTTGAATTCATCTGAATTCAAGACACAATGCTGTTCACAATAAGACAAGCAAGAGACTCTTCATGTTCTTCAACGAGCAAGAAGACTTTTGATTTTGAACTCAAAATAGAAATGGATCTTATCTAATAGATTCATGACATTTATGCCTCCATTGATTTACCTTTGAATTTTGCAAAGGCATTATAAATTTGACAAGTAATAATTTTCTCTTTTGCAGTAACACTAATGCATCAACTTCATTTCAATAAATTTGTTGAGAAATTGATCAATATCCATTATTCAAAAAATATTATTTTTCCACATTTATATGAATCCAATAAAAACATAAATCTCAAATTTTAGAAAACTTGGTTTACATACCTTTAGATATGAGTTTCAAAATGATCTGATTTGAACAAACAAGGGTTTTACTGGTAGTGGAGGGATTCAATGAGAGAAAACAAAAATTATAATTTCCAGTCTCCATGATGCGTGAAAAATGAAAATTCAAAAGGTTGCTGAGCACATACTGATTTTCTCCACTTCCATCATCTGATGTGATTCTTCCTTACTTGAAAAATTTTGAATTGACCCTCACAAAGACTTCATTGTAGAAATTCATCCTGAAGTGATTTAGACTGAGAAGATCAGTCTTTCAAACAAATTTCTCTTGTCAATTTGCTAGTTGGTCAAGGTATGGGACATACAGTACCCATGAGATTTTAAAATTCATGAAATCTCCAAGGTAGTATTTATCTTACTCAAAGCATTTATATTCATAGGTCAATATCTCATAGCATCAATTCAAAAAATTCAATAGATGTGAAAAATTTTCAAATGAGTTACCATTTGGGGTTCTTTGAGAACAAACTCCTAGTCAACATTTAAAGTTCAATACCTCTAAAATCTAACTCCAGTCACAGTATAATCAGTCATAATAATGTCAAACTTGGAGATTTATTCAACCTATTTGACATGCATTTAGATGAGGAAAGAACCATTATGAAGTTGGATTTTTCACACCAATAGTACTGAGGATATTGTCCTTAGATAGTCAACTTAGACTCATTTATGTTAAAGAAAGAATTTTGACTTGAGCAGACTCTTCTCATTTAAAAGAAGTATTCTAAGAAATATTTCCTAGACTTTATCTTCAAAGGTAAATAGATACCTTGAATTCAATGGATTGTAACCTAGCATATTCAAGTGGATGTGAATAATGGTCATCTGCAAAAATTGTTACTGTTATGATTCCCAGGTCCAAATTCTAGCTTGAATCTATGTGAGCTCATGTCTTATTATTTGCAAACAATAATATAGCCATCTAACTAAACGAGATTGCAAATGATTCCAGTTTCCTTATTTGCAGGAAGGAGATTGAGATGAGGAGATTTTTGAGATTCTGACATGATTTCAAGATCTTCTTGAATGCAATGAAATGGTCACAAACCCTTTCTTCTAACATGACTTCAGTTTGCACTAACATTGATGTTCTAGAATCCTTTTTTTGGAAACAACACTTTGATTTTTACATCTCACCTTATCATTGTAATATGAACTGCACATAGAAACCAATAATGCTACCAATAAATGGCTGAATTGAATCACTCATAATGAAGACTACACCCATGCCTTTTTCTAAGGAGCTTGAAAAATGAGGACATTCTTGAATTGATTTGGTGGACCTTGTTTCTCCATAATATTAACATTGAACAGCAGTCAACAAGAGAGATGAAAATTGATTTCATAATAAGATTTAAGATCAAATAGACCACTTTTACCTCCATCGATTCAAGAATCTTGGGGAGAGAAAATAAAAAAGGATGGAAAAATGCTTATAACTCTTCTTGAAACTTATCCATTTTCCTTAAAACTTTTTGTAACACTTCAGGCTTAGAGTTCCTATTAAAAAATTTAGTCTATGATTTATCTGAAGGATTCTTCATATTTTTTCAAGAAGGTTGTTTTAGAAATTCTTGAATAACTCAAAATGAGCTTTTCAACAGACCATTTTTGTGAAAACTTACACAAGCTTTCTCAAATGACCTCCCTAAGGACCTGAAATTTTGGTGAAGCAATCATTTTACCCATAGATAATGTTTTTGACAGGAATATCTCTGAATTTCCATCCCTTCTCATTTCCATACAATAACATTAGTTCTCAAGACCAACTTCTGAGCAACATAGAAATCTAAATCTTGGGGCTAATCTTGAGCCTTTTCTTTTCTCACACATGTACTGTAGAAACTCTTCAAAATATTCTCCCATGTTCCTATCACCTGTACTTTTATCTTACCTCATCATGCTCACCAACCACCTGAAGAATGAGATTGTAGCACTACCAGTACCAACCTTTAACCTTCCATTCCTTCTTGAAACCACCTGAAACCATCTTGAAACTCTGAAAACCACCTAATATTCATTCTCTTGCACTCTCCCATTTCCTATCAATTCCATTCACATCAATGAAAACAACCACTAATGCAAAAGGGTGCAATAATCTCCCCCTTTGTTATTGATGGCAACACACTAAAACTTGATGGCAAAATGATTATGCTGACATTCTCATACCATGTAACAAGTTTCCAATACTCTCTCTCCCCCTTTGACATCTATGAAAAAGATGCAGAAGCACAAAAAACTGATTAGATTGGAAAAATTCAAGAAAACAGAGTATGCTCATACCTTGCAGGTACTCCCCTAGGGAAATGTTGTTCTCTTGTCTGAAGATGAATCAAGAATTATGCTATTATTCTTTTATTCAACACCTACAACACTCCTTCTGAGATATAAACTTACAAAATCAACCATTATTTATTGTCTTTACCTGACTAATGTTTTATGTGCTTGGAATTGGGAAACCAACTCCCCATGTCTGGACTCAAATTGAACCCTTGGAGTAACCTTGGCACATCAGTTGCTTCCCCATATCCTTCTGATACATTTAGTGACTTTTAGGGGCTGAAGTTACCCTAATTTATGCCTCAAGTGCTTACAACTAGCTCTAGGAAATGATTTAGTCATTATATCAGCCACCTTGCTTGAGAAGCATTTTTCTTTGTTTACTTCCTTAAGCACATACAAATGGTTTTTGGTTATTTTATCTTTTCCTACCACCTTTTTTGTTTCTCCTTTCCTTATATCTTAAAACTTTATCATGAAAGAGAACTATATATCCTTGTTTGCAACATTTGACTGACACTCAGAAGATTGTGTTTTAAGCCTTCAACATACAACACATTTTTCAGTTATAGTTTTTCCATTATCAAGACTTAACATACCTTTTCCAACAATATTTTATGATGTGTTGTCCCCAAAATTCACTATGCCAGATGCCTTTTCCTCTAAGGAGATGAATTTTTTCTTGTTCCCTGTCATGTGGCTAGAACACCCACTATTAATGTACCACTCCATATCTTCACTCTGTGAATGAAAGGTTGTTTTGCTATTAATTTCTATTAATCATTGTAGGATCTGATTTAACTCTATAGACATTCATGTTCTTTGTGGAGGTCTTTGATAACAAAACTTGGCAACATGCCCATACTTTTGACAATTATAACAAATCAACTCATCCTTGTTTCTTTCATAATAAGAATTTATGTGTCTACCATGACTTTTGGAATACATTCTACACTTTTTAGCCTTGTGACCAAATTCACTACATGTATAACAATATCCATAAAATGAGTATGCATACCTCATGGCATAGTGTCTCCTTGGATATTTTTCTTCTTGAAATCAGCTCTCTTGACTTTTGGAGGTTCTTCATTTGTCTTGGCCATCCTTTTACTTGCTGATTTGTCATCTTCCTTCTTCTCTTCATATCCCAAACCAGATTTTTCATTTGCATATTTTTGCTTTTATCAAAAGATCACTCAAATCAGCGGTTCTCTTCTCAAACTTATGATACATTTTAAGTTTTGCATAGGTCTGATCTAACTGAATTTTCAGCTGCTCCATCTCAGTTTTGAGCTTCAAATGATCTTCTTCTTTGACCTTGAAAGACTATTAAATTTTTTTTACCTGTGCTTAAAATTCCTTGATTATTTCTTCATGTTCTTGAGCTTCCTTTTTTTTAATTTTCTTCAAGAATTCTGATTTTTCCTTCATATTATTTTACCATAATTTTAAGTTTTTGGTTTCTCTTCTTTTGATGCTTTATTTCATCTAGAGAACTTATTAATTCAGTCCTCAAGATTAACTTATTCTTCTTCATTCATCTGAAATTTTATACTGAGTCTGAAATTTGCCTTTAGAATTACTTGCATCAAATATTTCAATAGACATAAATAAAGTCTCATCTAGCATACCTTTATCATCACTTTCAGGAGCTGCTAGAGTCACTTGACTGTGAGGATCTTGAATTCTCTTATGTATATAAGTTTTTCTTATTCTTGAAGTACTTATTTTTCATTATATCTCTTGAATTTTTTATTCTATCTATTAGAGGATTCCTCATCTTCTTTGTGTTTATTAGGACATTTAGAAGAAAAATGACCAAATTTTCCACAACTGAAGCACTTGAATGGGAGCTTACCTTTGTATTTTCCTGAACCTCTCTTCAGCTTCCTTACAAACATGGCTTCTACTTTTTCATCATCTATGTCCATGTCAGAATCAACTGCCTTGTTCTTTTCTTTTGACTTTTTGTCTTCTTTAAAGGCTGCCTCCTTCTTTACTAATTTTGAATCACTGATTCTCATTTCATATGTTTTTCAATATACCATGAAGATCATCCATTATTAGAGTAGTCAGGTCTTTTTTCTTCCTCTACTGCCGACAATTTAGCATCAAATTTTGAGGAAAAAGATCTGAGCACTTTATGTACAATCACCCTCTCTTTTATCTCCTCTCCCAAGCCTCTGATCAGATTTACAATTTCATCAACCCTATGTAAATATAAGGAAATACTCTCACTTTATTTCATCTTGATGCTCTCAAACTGTGCTCTGTATGTTTTTAGTTTTTTATCTTCACCTTACTATCTCCTTCATAGATTGTCTTCAGCTTGTCCCACATCTTTTGGGTTATAGTACACTGCATAAATTTTATAAACTCAGCCTCATCTAACCCACAAAGAATTACATTCATGGCCTTAGAATTGTTTTCAGTTGCTGTCTTTCCTACTTTGTCAGTGGGGAGGTGTTGCCGGAGCAGTATAGCCACTTTCAACTGATTTCCATATATCAAATCCAAGTGAAATTAGATAGGTCTTCATCCTGAAACTCCAGAAAGCACAATTTGACCCATTGAATAGAGGTGCTTTGGAAGTAGAGAATCCATTTTCTTGGTTTCTTTCCATAGTTGAATTCACTAGATCTCCCTTGAGTTGTTAGACGTACTTTGCTAGGGCCAGCTCTGATACCAATTATTGGAAAACTAGAACACTAAGAGGGGGGTGAATCAGTGTTCAATTCAACTTTTCAAACCAATTAAATTAATTACTCAAACTGAAAAACAATTCAAAAGATAGCAACCATCATTACACATACACAGGAGACAAGTATTTTTAAGTGGGAAACCCAAATTGGGGGAAAACAGACTGAACCAGTGCACTATATGGAAAAAGGTTACAAAGATTTGTTGAGATACAAATCAACCCTTGAGGCTACAACCTTAGTATCCACTCAAGATACAACTTGGTGTAGGAAGCAATAACTCCCTTAACAACTAGTCATATCCCATTAACCTTCTACAAGTTGTCACCTAAATGAAAGCAATAACTCCCTGGTACAACTGAGCTACAACTCATCTTGAACAATTAAGTGATGATCACTCTTCAGTATGATGCTCTGAACATCAGATGGTGACCTTATATTTGCTCTCTATATTTGTTGTTTTATCAATTTCTAACTTCTTCTACTTTGGGTTAATTTACAAACTTGGAACTGAGACCACTCCCTTCACTGTCAACACCTTTCACTCTCTACACTTTAGTCTTTTTTTTAATGTGCATGCCTTCAAATTTCTTAAAATCTCTTCTTCCTGAGACACCAAAGGATAACAATCAAATTGTCTTTAATGCTCTGCTTTCATACATCAATCAATGCTTTCACATACATCATAGAATCAGTCAATTATGCACTATATTTTTATGCTTCAAAGCTTCAGTATTTTTCAAAACAAATCATCCTTCACTTAAACACCTGTAATGTTCATGCTTTTTAATCCTACTTCACACTTGTTCTATCCTCTAATTTCTCTATTCACTATTTTAAGTCTATTTTCATGTATTCTTCATTTCATTGTTATTCTTGCATTCCCTTTGTTTTCATCATATGTTCATCAGAGTAACTCACAAAAACCTTTATCGGTATCTCAGTTTATACATCACTATTTTGTAGTTGGAAATTTCAAACACTGAATTGTCTATTTAATTTCCACACACACCTTTGTTGGAACTCCATCCTCTTTGTTTTCTAGTCATTCAAAACTACTACCTTTCTCTTTCTATTCAACTTATCTTTTCATCTGCCATCTTGTCAACTAGTTCATTCACCTATCTCCTATGAGTGACTAGCCTAGAGACTAGATAACACAACAACTAGATAACTTCAAGAAGTTACTGTAATATACTGATATATTGATGTCCTTTATAGTCACTATTCAAATTTTCACTATCTTTACTTCCTCTAGCTCTTTGTTTTTAACTACTTGTATGACTGTATTTAAGTTACATATATCACAGTTTCATAGCAATTCCTTCATTATATTCCTATCACTCAACAAGACCTGACTTTCATATACTCACACACATCTTGTTATTTTTTGTCATACTTCCATATCTCATATTGTTCATCCAAATCAAATTTTTTTTTCAATTGTCCTTAGCACTGAGTATATACTTCTTTCAAACTAATCATTGTTTTTTGTCGTTCTTCAACAACAACAAAAAACTTACCAAGACTGTGTTTTTATTATACTTCAAGCATATATAGTTTCAAACATCTTTGATTTCATATGTTCTAGAGCTTATCCCTTCATCTTATAACAAATTAGATTCCAAAATTTCAAAGTCATCTGACTCTTCAAGTTCCACATGCCTTCACAACAAGACAAGGAAGAGATTCTTCATGTTATTTAATGAGTAAAGAATACTTTGAACAATGTTGAATTCAAGAAATAACTTATCACCTTCTCAAGACACTAAGATTCAATCAATTCCACATTTGAATTTGCAAAGGCATTCATAGAGTTTGACAAATAACACTTTTCCCTGTTCTTAGTAACCTGTGTAAATTTTTTAAAAATTTCTGTTGTGAAATTCTTGATCCTCAAGGCATGATCTCAAAAAATTTCTTTTGTAACACATTTATATCTTCAATACAGGAATTAATCTCAAGAATTAGAAAAAATGGTTGGTGAAAACATTAGATATGAGAAAAAATCTCCTTCGTGCCCGAACCAAGGTTTTACTGGTAGTGGAGGACCCGAGAGCAAATAAAATTAGAATTCTCCCTCCATGATACATGAAAAATGAAAATTCAAAAGGTTTTGAGCACATAATGATGATTACTTCCAAATTTAATCGTTTTCCTTGAAAAAATTTGAATTAACTCATAGAATTCGCTGTAGATAATTCATCCTAAAGCACCATAGACTAAGAAGATCAATCTTCATTAATTTCTCCTAAATTTTCTAGTTGGTAAACAAGTAGGGCATAAAGTAGTCTTCAATGTTCAAAATTCATGCACACAAGGGTAGTATTTATCTTACTCAAAGCATTTCTTTCATGGGTCAATAGTTTAGAGCATCAAGATGTAAAATTTGCAGTGAGTGTACCATTTGGGGTTTTGAGAAGTAAACCCTAGTCAAGATTTAAACTTCAACATTCTTTAAATTTTCTCCATCACAGTTATCACTCTAATAAAACACACCATTCCTCAACCTATTACATGCATTTAGTGAGGAAAGAACCTCATGAAGTTGGATTTACACACACATTTTAAGGAAACTACCACTGGATGTCAAGATAGATTCATTCATGGAGAAGAAATAATTGTTCTTGATCAGACTCTATCTCCTCTTCTAAACCAGTATTCTAATAATATTTCCTTACTTTTTACCTCTAGCTATACTAATTCAACCATTCCTTCTAGAAGTGTAGATGTGTTAATGGTCATTTGCAAAATTGGTTATTGTGATGATTCCCAGGGCCAAAGTCTAGCTTGAGTCTAAATGAGGATGTCTTATTCTTTGTAGCACCATACAAATATAGCCATATAACTAAAAGAATTCATAAATGATTCTAGTTGCTTATTTGTAGGGAGGAAATAATATTGAATGTTACAGTCTAATATTTTTGTGACAGTGAAAGGTCACAGTCCCTTTCTTCGAACATGACTCAAATTGCATTATTTTAATGCTTAGAAATTATATTGGAAACAAATTTTTATTTTTACAACCTCAATAAAACAAACCTTAGACAATGATGCAGTTTGAAGACTACAACCAAAAGACTACAACCAATGCCTTGTTAAAGGAGCTTGAAAAAGGAGAAGACATTCTTGAATTGATTTGTTGATGAAGAAGCATAGTGTCAACATTGAATAGCTCAAAAAAATTAAATATTAGTTTGATAAAAATATTTAAGACAAAACAGACCACTTTTACCTCCATCGATTCAGGAATGGCTTGAGGAGAGAAAAGAACAGGGATGGAAAAACACTCATAACTTTTTTTAAACTTATCCATTTTCCTTGAAACTTTATGCAACACTTCATGCTTAGAGTTATATTAAAAAATTTAGTCAATAATTCATCTGAATGAGTCTTCATTTTTTTTTGTGAGACATAAGAATCCGGGCAGCTCAAAATGCATTTTTCAAGAAGGTTGTTTTAGAAAATCTTGAATAACTCAAAATCCCCATTTCAGAATCTGGTGAAACTTGACATGGAGAATTGTAATATATCCCTCTACATGTTCCAATTTTTGGTTATCCATAGGTTTTCCTTTGGAGCTCTGACCATCTTCATTTGCAAGCAAGAACATCATGAGTTCTCAAGACTAAATTCTGAGCAACATAGAAATCTGACTCCTGGGGCTAATCTGAGCCTTTTATTTACTCACACATGTTGTAGAAACTCTTACAAAGCTTATCCCATGTTCCTAACATGTACTTTGTCTTCAAAGACCAAACACCTGCCAGAATGAGCTTATAACACCCGAAACCAACTTGGAACCTTCTTGAAGTTGCTTGAAATCACCTGAAACGTCTTTAAACCATTGAATGCCACCTGATATACATGTTATTACACTCTCCATTTTCTATCAATGGCATTGAAATCAATGACAACAACCATCAATGCAACAGGTTGCAACAGTTATCAAAAAATATGCAACCTTTTGTACGACCTCTTTCACTTCTACGGCCAATGTCTCATACTCTGTTATGATCTTCTCCACCTGTCCTTTATTATTATTATTCTACATGGCCAATTCTTCAGTAGTCATCATTGGCCCACTCTTCATTATTATCAGCATCATCCTTACTAATTCCTCTAAATAATCTAACTATGTGGGATACTCATCTTGGGTTTGCTCAACCAATTCCGGGCACACGCTCGCGATAATTTTCTCTATATCAGTCACTTTTCCATAATAATCTCTCGTGCACTTCTTCTCATCCATCAATTCCTCTGTAATATTTTGAAATTCATTATATTTTTACTCCTTATCCCCCTGCATATTTCTGACTAAGGCCCCTTTATCTATATTTATTCTTGTAACCTTGCCGACCATTTTGTTGAATTCATTGTAGGCTTGCTTGTCAAATAGCTCTGTTGGATCAATGACAGAGTGGAATTTACATGTATCCTTCTTTAGTCGTATATTGGAGTATGATTATTTTCTTACCTCAAACTCTAAATCCTCCATATTTATTTGCATACTCGATGAAAACATCTTCTTTGTTTGTGATAGAGCCCCAACTTCATTTATTAACTCCCATCTGAACAGGTCCTTGATTGACACCATGCTCTAGAATATTTTGCTTAACAGCTTGGAGGGATCATTGATATAACTCATCTGGGGTGCCTGTAGAGGTTCTCATTTCTTCCTTCTTTTACTTTTCTCTCTCTTGTGTGTATATTGTGCAATGTTGAGTGGCACGCCACTTCCTTCACCTCCTGCAACACCTATCCCTAGTTGGCTGCTCTACATCACCTTTCTCCTCCTCCTCACACTCCACCTAATTTTCAACTTCATTCTCTTCATCACCCTTTAAGTCCTCTTTTCGTGTATTGTGCACATCCTCTTCATCTTGCATGGCCTCATCCTTGAGTTATTATTCTTCCTATGTAAGCTCCTCATTCCGCATCGACATCTCTTCCTACCATCGCTCCTTCTCATGCACTATCTCCTCCACCACCTATTCTTCCAAGTCCTTCTCATCTTCCTCAATGTAAATCACCTAAGGTTTCTTATTTTTTGGACTATACTTCTTCCTTAAAGTACTTAGTTTTGTTTTTGTTACTGAAGGAGACCCCTTATGCACCTCTAAGGTTCTTACACCCTTGCTTTCTTCTCTTTGTTTCCTCTGTATTTCCTTTATTTTTATTTAATCCAAGACAGACTCTTCTTCTTCATCATCTTCTTCATTCTCTTCATATTCTTCCCCTTCTACCTCTTCTTGTTGAGGGGGGTGCTTCTTTGTGCCTTCTCCTAGCCATTCCTATTGTCTATTTTTTCTATGGGGGATTTGGCATATGAAGGTCTCGCGTGTTGATGTACTATCCATCCTTAAGTTTAGGCCTTAGATAGATGTATAATCTATAGGCATGATTAACCACTACAACCGTGGTGGGGATCAAGTCCATATTGTCATATTCCATCGTTTCCACATACGCTAACCTTGATGAGTACACATAAGTTTGGCATAGGGTATGGTAGTTTGAATCAACCCTGTCTACATTGAATGTCAGCTTGTGTGCATCTTTTATCCTATATACAGAGGCTTGAAAAATAATTTTCCATCAAATCAAAAGGAAACTTACATAGAGGCCCCATTTCTCCATTGTTAAGTAAGAATCAACCAAGGTAATAATGGTGATGCACCGAAAACTCTTCCTATTTATCCAATAGTGTCTGAAAATCCATTGGTACATGCCACTTATTCTCGAATGCTTCGTACATTCATCTAAACCACTTCTCCATGCACATATTATATGGACTTGTTATCACTACATCACATGTGAACTTTGCAAACCTCTTTGGATAGACCCATATCTTGTTTTTTGGGTCGTATGGTACCCCAATCTCCCAAAACACTGTCAATAGTAGAATGGAACCCCAAGTTATATTTTCACCTTATCTCTTCTGGGCCTTAGCCTCCTCAATAATTCCCTTCAACAATATATAGGGAAATGTTGTATAGTGTCTTTTACGCCATCTTGTGTGCAACATACAACCAATTTTTATTCACTTCTGACCAGCATTCATAAGCTCCCAATTTGTAACTCACTAGGTGCATTACTACCCTTATTGCTTGGGTCCATTATACTTGTGATTGTGAATGCAAGCTTCCCTTGTTGATAGAGTAACTGTGTTGATGTTGTTTCTTTTGACATGTCATCCTCAAAATCTAGTCCAATTTCTACTCCGTTGTCGCACAAGCCAACCGCCTTTCCAATTAATTACGTAGTTAAGTGCATTATTATTCTTGCAAAATAGAAGAATTCCTCATGTACCCTCGATATAATCCATTGGTAGAGGCACTTAGGATTCGTAAAATCTGACAGCTCATATAGTTGTAGAACCCCTACACTCTCCAGGTCCTTCTCATCAATAACAAGTTTCCCTTCCGTCATTCTCTTGGATAATTCCTTCATGACATTATTCCTAATGTATCCTTCATGGGCTTGTGTCCCACGATTATAATCACTTATCTTGTACTTTATCATAGCTTCCAACACCCATGGATTCCCTACTACCACTTCTGGTGGGTATTGTATTTTGGAAAACCAATCCTCGGGTGCATCATCAATAACATTATTCTTTTTTTTGTTGTTGGGTGACTTATTGATCATAAGAGCCCTCTTTGGTGCCATTTTTTATGTTTTCAACTATTCAAACTTCAAATTTAAAAAATTATGTGTCGTAGGTGCTTCAACTTACGTGTTCACTCTTTGTGCCTGCAAATTCGAATTCCCAATCTTGTCACTCAACCCTTTCTCTTTTCAGCTTCCACTTCGTGCCCTAATTCCACCTTCTGAAATTTGTGCCATAGCTCTTGAAATATACAACTCTGTGAACTCAAACTTTGTGAACCCTATCCCTTCATCCTTGCTCGCAAACCCTAGCTCGTTATACCTTCTCTCCTATCTTCCACTTCCACTGAAGGAGATCCTAAATTCAAGGTATTTACACTCACTTACGTAGCTCTAGTTTTCTTAAAATAATTAGTTTTTTCTTCACACTTGATCATACTTTCAATCGTACAAACGCACAAGTACTCAACATCAAGGTAAGAATGACCTCTCCCGTGCACTATTTATAGTTTTTCCAAATTTATCTACATTAATTGCTCCTCGCCTACCATCACTTTTTTCTTTAATGTGTTTTTTACTTTTCCTCACACTTTTTCTTCCTCTTTCTTCTGCGCGTAGTTTTCATAACCTTCTGGTGTGCCACTACTTCTCAGACTGCATATCATTTCATGTACATCTCCCTGCATTGCACACATCCTTCCTCTACGCCACTTGCCAATTATTCTATCTTACTGCTACCTCCCTTGTGTTACATTGTGTGGATCTCTATTCACGTGGTTTCCAATATGAGAAATTCTTTCAAGAACCCTCATCCTTTGGCACCTTTGCCCTATATCCAACCATTCATAGCACCATCTTCTACATACCAATATATTTTTCCATCGTGCATCATTCTTTCACACTGTCATTCACACACTTTCTACCTTCCCAAGAAGTATCATTGTCACATTATTTCTTATGTGTACTTGCATCTGCTTCACATCACACTAAAAGTATGCATAGTCCTCTATCGCATCAGTCTAATATAAAGTAATCATCTCCTGCATGTGAACATGCTTATTACAACAAAACAAAGAAAACCAAACAGAAAGGGAAATCTAATCTAAATGGAAATATTGCCTTATTACAAACACAAAAGAAGCTTATTTATATTATGGCTTTAACTTAGTCCCATTGAATTAACTGGGAAACATGGTTCCATATAATTCCTGCAATTGACATGCACCTTATTCCAATATATTAGTTACTACAAATGGTCCCAACTACTACACTTTCAGTTTTCCACAATGGTTCACAAACTTGGATCCATATAAGAGCGCCATACTCCCTACTGTAAAGGATTTGTTATTAATATGCCTATCATGTCAAGCCTTTTTCTAGATTTATTTTTCTTTTGACTCTATCTTGTAATGGTGTGCCTCTCATCTAGTTGTATCGATTTATCAATGCGCTCCTCTATTGATTTTTCATTGTCCAATCCTCCTACGTGCACAATATGTAGGGAAGGTAACATGAAATTCATGTGTAGAACTGCCTCTACGCCAAACACCAACTAAAAAGGTGTGGCCTTGTCCAAACTCTTATAAGTTGTTTTATATGCCCATAAAACAGTTGATACCTTGTCATCCCAATCCTTCCTTCCAAAATCACAAATCTTTGTCAATGTTTATCCCTGAATCTTATTGAAGGCCTCAGCAGTTCCATTGGCTTGTGGGTGATAGGGTGTAGTCTTATGGTGTGCCACCATAAACTCTACTAGTAGGATTCTAATAGTCTCATTTAGAAAATGATTCCATTTATCACTTGTAAGGCTTAATGGAAAGCCATACCTGCTTATGATATTTTCCCATAGAAACCTAGATATTGTGGTTGCAGTGTAATCCTTTGTAGGTGCAACCTCTGCCCACCTTGTCAATTAATTTGTACATGTAATAATTTAGCGTGTTCATGTCCTACACATAAGGGGTGCAATTAATCCTACAAAGTCAATTTCCTACTTCTCAAACGGCTCTGCACTTGCTATAGGTTGAAATGGAATCTCATCCCTATTCCCTAGTTTACCTATCCTTTGAAAATGGTCACAACCCTTGATAAATGATTTAGTATCCTTATACAGTGTTTTCCCACCATAAACCTACAAGTAAAATCTTGCACATTGTTTCTTCCCCTACATAGTTTCCTCCAATTATTCCTCCATGCACTTCTTCCATGATAGTTTTGCACTCATGTTCTAGCACACATTGGCATAAGACCTCATCTCTACCCATATTATACAAGTATCCTCTAATGAGCTGATACAGTGCCGCGTAAATAACAAGGTGCTTCATTTGTAGTTTCTTCATACCTTCAAGTTTAATTCAAGTACGCAAGAGCATTGCAATGTGTTCTAAATCAGTTGGCATGTAGTTTAGTCTTAACAATTAGGCATATGGAATATTATCTTCTATGCTTTGCACATCCTCACTAGATTTAATCCTTGATAGATGATCATGCCCCAAATTACTCTTTCCAAGCTTCACCAAAACCAAGAAATCAAATCTTGGAAGAGAAAGATCCAATGACAGATGTGCCCCTGTAAAACCATCTTATTAACCAAGTAATTCAATGTCATATGATTAGTATAAAATATAAATGGTGCGTCCAATAAGTAATACATGAAATTATGAAGTGCTCATATCATTAACAAAGCTTCACACTACGTAGTTGTATATTTTTTCTCAGTCGACGTCAGCTTCATGCTCACAGAATAGATGGGATGATCTACGTTACCTTCACTTGGTTGAGTTAACATTGATCATATAGTTGTACCAGATGCATCGACATGTACATGAAATGGTTTGTTCTAGGATGGAAAGTGTAAGATGGGTGTGGTGATTAGCTTCTCTTTCAAGGTCTCAAAATCTTGTTGCTATGTGTATCCCCCAATATTATTTTCCTTTGGCTTTTAACAATTCTTCCAGTGGCACAAACAACTTTGCATAACCCTTAATAAAAAATTTGTAATAACCAGTGTGCCCAAGGAAACCATGAACTTCACTCTAATTTATTGGCTCTTCCAACCCCAAAATAACTGCAATCTTGGCTGGGTCCACCAAAAAAATTTCTTTACAAATGATATGTCCAAGTAAAGTACCAAAAGGAGTTGCAAAATTTAACTTCTTGATGTTCAAAGAGATGTTAAGATTCCTACATCTTTCAAACATTAGTCTCAAAAAATCACAATGATCTTTTACCAGACCATAAATAGTCCAATCATTTGAGTAAACCTAAAGAAACTTATAAATAAAATCTTGAAATGACTACACCACAATGTGTGAGAACAGTGTTGGCACATTATTCAAACCAAAGGACATGAATGTGTAGGAAGAGCATCCCCATTCTATTACAAAGGTGGTCTTCACCTAATCGTTGCATGTAATCTACACCTAATAGTATCTCGATGCTAGGAAATAATGGATAAAATATGTGGGATAATCCCTTACATAATCGCAACAGTAGAAACTAATATGCAGAATAATAAAAGAAAAATAAAAAGAGACAATATTTAACGTGGTTCACCCAATTTGGGGTACGTCCAACAAGAATCACTTGCTCAGATCTTATTACAAGCCACCGCTCTCTCAATACAATACCTAGATCTGTTTGTAAATCTATAGAATTCACACCTGAATTGAGACACATCTGCAATGTTACATCAAACCCTACCATATGCACAAAACCACATTAATAGACAACTACTTTAGCAGATTTACAAAATTATGGGTATCAAAACCATGGGCCAAAATTGTCCCATAAACCTATGGGTCAAAAATCCTGCTCATATGAGAAAAGCATGTTTCCTAGTATATCGAGCACATTTTTTGAGGCCAAAACCCTGACAAGACAACTATGGAAAGTGTACAGCACTCTTAGTGTGCAGTCTTCAAAATTTTCACACATGACAATAGGCTCCACAACCTAACACCTGAGAATCCATCGGTAAAAGAGTAGATCTCGCGTTGTGGCACTCCTTCCAAGATCTCTTTAGTAGATGGCATGGGGAAAGGATCTATGACACAAGAAGAATTGATAACCCTATAGTCAAAACATGTCCATATCTATCCATCCTTCTTAATGCCTATCACCATGGGGCTTATCCATTCAGACTCCTTAATAGGTTCAATAATTTTTGACTTGAGAATCTTATCAATTCCCTCTTTCAATTTGACATGTAAGTTGGGATTTATCTAGTAAGGCCTCTTTCGAACCAGTCATCCACCCTCCTTGAGCTTAATTTTATTTCCCCCGATGATGGATTTACACCTTTCAATTCATGATATCCCCTAGGAAATAGATCTTGAAAGTCACACAGTAACTCGATTATCTTTGCAACTTCAGGTTCAAACCATTAATCCCTAATTATCACCTCCTTAGACACATCTGTAGATGAAATATTCACCTTCTTGGTCTTCAAAGGCACATGGTATGCATGAGCTTGCTCATTTACATAGTCTAACACCTCACGCGCACTTTCTATGTGTTTAATAACCAGATCATCTACATATTTATCATCTATGAGGTAGACCAGATTTCCTTTCTCTTTTTCTCGACAATTGTGCCCCAATTGTGTCTGTTTTATTTCTATAGGGTCCTCGCGTGCCTCAGTATCAACATCACTAAATAGATCAATCATAATCTCCCTAGCCTTCACGATATCCCCCAACATGATGCACCTCATAATCTGTAAGGCTTTATGAAATGGTGGCTTAGTAGAAAAATAATCAAAAGTATGAACAATACCTTAAGTCAAGTTATGCCAACTTGTTGTCTCCTTCTTCAACTTAGCATGTACATACCAGGCATGCGTATAACCATGTAAAGTGGATTAAAACTTGATTACCCATGGAGATAGTGGCAAGGCATCTTGCCCTTACATATAACTCCTTTCACAAATTTGAACATGTATGAACTGAAAATTCTTCCCATCATAATCATGTATCAATGAAGATATATTACTCCTAAAATTTTTGTTAAGAATGACACTCTGATCTCGCACCAACCATGTAAATTATCTTTGTGTTTCACCCACCAACGTGTTATTGTCTCACATAATGTATATACCATCATGTTTCTCATATCACCTTCATTACACCATTATTCTTCCATCACGCACAAAAATGACTCAAGATTCTCTTCCCCTGTATACTTCAAAAACTTGGTTTTACTCAACCACCTAACCCATCGTGGCCTAACCATCCTTGTTACCCTTCTGCACACCTCACAACCAACCATTTCATATGTGTCATGAGAAAAAAATTCACAAGCCACGCTAGTAGTATTACTCATGGAGCATCTTCCCAATGAAACATGCCCTCCTTTGATGGCTCCATATTCTCAAGTTCATGTACCATATGGGCATAGATTTTATTGAGATCGTCTTCATTGATAGGCTCGATATAAGACCCAACCTTCATGTCATCTAGGGTTATTACAACACTTTCATCCTTGTTATTAAAACTGATGTACCTCTTACAGAACCAAAATGTAGTCTTATTTATTAACCAAGGTTTAGTTGGGCACACTGGAACTTCATCTATACATGGGTCTAAATGCTCACTTGAAGCATGCACAACCACCATGTCCCTCATTTTCTTCACTTATCAAGATGTGGTTAGAGAAATCATAATAATCATAACCATTACACATGCATGAATGGAGATATTGAAAGCACCCTAAACTTTACAAAGAAAATAATAAAGCTAAACAAGGAAGACTAACACCATTTCCACCTAATTAGCCAGGGCTCTAAGTATAGGAATGTAACATTAAGATAGAAGCTTAAAATAATGCTTAACTAGTATGAAAACAATGCAAAACTAACTAAACATTCCTACTAATATGATTAATTACCTAACATGGGCCTAAATAGACCTAAGGGTAAATCAAATGGTTAATGTTACTACTCAAACAATGGTGAAATGAGCTCTCACAATGACTTGTTAATTCACTTTAGATATTCATCTACTAACCTTATTGAAGTTTTTAAGCAAGGATTGGACTTGGCTTAGAAATCATATGTATTATATGAGATGCAAATCAAAGCATGGTGTAAAGTATAAAGGAATGAGGTGCACTCTTTTTATAGTTTTCCTTTCGGGAGAAAATTTTATTTTGGTGCATGTGGGACTAAAATCCCCAAATTAGATTAGAATTTTTAATCGTGATTAGGCCTTGCTAATCACAATTAGTGAATTACTAAGTGATTAAGAGGTATGGAGCCTTAATCAACCGCTTAGGGTAAATTAGGAGGCTAGGGTAAGCTTTTGAAACTTGTTAAGATGTTGAGGAAGTGAATGGGGTGATTTTGAGTGGTTGGAAGAGGGGTTTGAATCAATACTAGGGTATATTGACCAAATCAAGGGAAAAATAGGCTTATTTAGCCTATAAACGCTAATTGTCTATTTTGAAGAGGATTTTGACTTACGATTTGTCGTAAAGTGGCATCCTGAATACAAAATGGGTTATGCAATCAACAACATGGTGTTAATTGTATAATTTGGTAAGGAACGTTAGTTAATTAGTGAAAACCACTAATTATAATGGATTAGGTGAGAATGAGAGTGATTTGTGTGTGTTTTGGCAATAAGATTACAAAAGCAAAATTTAGGTGTACAAACAACATTCAAGACAGTTTCACCAATGTTTTTGTTATCAAGATGTAGTTCTTGAATGTTCCTATTGTAATGACAAGGGTTAAAAATGGTGCCCCAAACAAGGATACATGCGAGGGGAATAATGGAGGACATAAGTATCCCATGGAAAATATTTTGTGCACTATGAAATAGTCTCTAGAAACTCATTGTTACATGGGATTAATGATATAGTATGCAGTCGATCTTTTTGTTAATGCAGGTAGATCATGATGATCCACATGTCCTTTGAGACAAGAACAAGCAAGAACATCAGAAAGATGGTTTTGTAGGACCAATTTTGATATTCAAGGACAATGCAAGTGATACAAGCTTCAATTATATGTAAGCCATTTAAAAAAGTAAAAAACCAATTTTTTTTTGGTAAATCTAAATCCAAAATTAATGTTACCATTGTGTATTTTGCTTCAATAAATTTCCAACACAAAAAAATAGAGTTGTTTCAAGATCGGGAGTAAAATTTATGGCCTGCGCAATGCTAGGTGTGCCTATACACTTAGGGGAGCACCTATGCTAGGCAACATGGGCATCTGGGTGCCTATGTTGGCCATGTTTGTGTTGTTTTTTTGCATTTTTTGAGGTAGCATGGGCACCTTTTTTTGCTGGTGTGCCTAGTTTTTCTTGATTTTTTTGCATTTTCTAAGGCAACATGGGCCCCTGGGCGCCTGTGTTGGCCTACTTTTTGCATCTTTTGGATTTTAAATTGCAGCATGGGAGTAATCACCTAGGATAAGATTGTGTTGGCATCGTTATTCATTTTTTTTGAATTGTTGACTGCAGCATGGGTGCCTGGGTGCCTGTGTAACACTGAGTGCACTACCTATCTTCTGAAGGCCATAACTTTTGCTCCCGACCTCGAAACAAAATTCATTTTTTTTGCATTGGAAAGATATCAAAGTGAACTACACAATGGTGAGATAAATTTGGGGTTTTGAATTTCTCTTGTCAATTTTTTTTGGGATTTTGAATTTTCTATACTAATTTGTTTGTGTTTTTAATGTTTATTTGGATGTTTTGACTTTTCCGACTAACATATTTGAATGTTTTTTATTTTTGAGAAGTTTTCTGAAGCTATGTACATGAAATAAAGAAACATGGATGCTCCAGTGACAGACGGATGTACAAGGGTAGAATTCCACACGCATGCGCAAGAAAGTGAAGATGTGAAAATTCCCCCAACGTTAGTTGGGAATATACAAAGGAAAACTCTTCACGCACAGAAGATGGATCAAGGCCAATATGGATAGGTTCAACATGATGATGAATGTAACTCAATGACATGCTAGGAAGGAGCAAGGATTCCCCCATCATAAGCTGGCCAAGAAGCACATGATAGCACGACGTGGAAGATTATTTTTGTGAAGGGGAAAAAGGTGCCCGCAAACATGGAAAAAAAGGAAATATTATACACATAGATGTTCTAACCAAGTATCAGAAGAATGATGTGAATGTTGTGAATGTATCTTAGAATCCTCACGATGAAGAAAAAATGATTAGCCAAAGGCACGAATCATGAGACAAGATACAGACTAGAGTAAGAGTCTGAACAAGGTCCAAAAAAAGACACTTGGTAACATACTAATCATGTTTGGTCATAGAGATCCAGTGTGTGCACGTATACATTCAATTACCTCTTGGAGGGAAGATTTGATAGAAAACAAGTGAAGACACCCTAGCCAATGTGTAGGAATGATTTATTTTTCAAAGATGATTTTTATGAATGGATTGTGGAAGGAGAGTCCATACATTTCTCCGCTCCCAGCCAAGCGTCCATAGCCCCGACGGAGATGCATTTGATTCTAATCACAAAATTTCTCTACTACCAGTCAAGAATCCATATCCCTGGTAGAGATTATTGGAAATACCCAAGAGAGAGTTATATATCAATTTGTTTTTGCGTTTTTTTAGCTTTTTGTTTGCTTTCAACTTTGTGCTTTTTGATTTGATTGATTCTTTTTCTTTCTGAAAACTTATTTCAGCTCTCTTGTTTGACAAGGGGTTAAGAACCAATGATGGCTTGATGGAAGGAGGCGGAAGTGAATTATGATGATGACATTGTCTAGTGTCAACAAATATGTCCAAAATTTCTTCGCAACAACTTTTTTAGATGTGATTGTGATGTTGATTGTGATAAGGATCTCTATAAGGTCATTCGGTCTTTAATTTACCAAGGTGATAAAAGACCAAGGCCAAATAGATACCATAGAGATAAATGTCGTAAAATATGTGCAAGAATTGGTTAACCCAAAATATCACCGAAGGGATGAAAATGGTAGGAAGACTTGTAAAAGAAGAGCAAGAAAGGGAAGAAAGAACATCCATGTGTATGCAATACCTAATTACAATGTGTGTTCTTTGTACCTTTGATATATATTTTTTAAATGTTTTCTCCTTTTTTTTTATATTTTTGTTTTTTTTGAAAAGGTGGGACCGAAAAGGTCACTTGACATGATAAGATCCAATAACAATGTTAGCGATTTCCTTTATAATGAAGACTAGGCGTGTTTGCTTATCAAGAGTCATATTATCCCCGATCTCCATGATCATGGTGAGCTCATACTCAATAGATGATTGTGTTTTATCATGAAACATGGATTTTGTGTGTGGGAGATTGAGGTCCCTCTCTAGATTTTTCTACACTTTAAGCCATACTTGATGGGTGCATTGATGTGCATTTTTGAATCGTGCATTGATTTTGAAACTTTAAGATCATTTGAATTTTTGTGAGCTTTGGAACTCTTGGAATTTTTTATCGTGAGTTGGATGAAGGAACCGTTTTGGTTTCTTGTAAGCTATTATGTGACTTGTTCTAATCCCGAGAAGTGGGAGAAGAAAGTGGATGAATAGAATTGATGTGAGAAATGACGGTGGGTTTTCAACAATCATTGATAGAAGAAAAATATGATGGACGCAAAGGATACGGTCCAAGAATTGAAGAGGATGGGCTACCAGGAGGTGTCCCATAGACTGAAGATAAAGGACTAAAAGGATGTGGCCCTAAGAATAAAGATGAAGGACTTCCTGGTGGTGTCCCATAGATAGAAGATGAATGACTACCTGGAGATGTCCCATATATAGAAGAAGATGGGATACTAGGACGTGCCCCCAAGAATCAGAAGATAAGGGACTTCTAGGATGTGCCCCCAGTATAGAAGAAAGATGGGCTGCTCAGGAGGTGAGCCACATATAGATGATGTGGGGATACTTAGAGGTGGCCCACATATAGAAGAAGATGATGGGCTACCAAGTGGTGACCCAAGGTGAGATTGCGATTGCAGGAATCGTGATAGATAAAGAATGAATGATGTGAAGAAAAGATAATAATCTTCCTCAATGGTCCTAGGATCATTTCTGAACAAGGAATCAATTTATTCTGAATATGCAAGCGTATCAAAGTCAAGATTAAATCCTTCGATTGTAATCAATAGGGGAATGTCATTGTGTAACCTACAAAATTCCTTGATCAATCTCTTCCATCCAATTGAGAACATATAGAGGTCTAAAGTAGGTATATCTTGTAACTTCAAACAAAATTGATTAGATGAATGCTTCATGTAGTCAACTTGGATGAACTCTCTAGAAGGACTTCTGTCATTCTGAAATCTATTATCGGAAGTAGGGGTATTTGTTCTCTGATCATAGGGAGGTTGACTGGAGGAATGTGGCATGGGAACCAAATTGGATGTTTGAGTAGTAAGGACTTAGAGGCCAGATGATGATCTTTGAAGGATGAAGATAGTCATTTAGGTGAGCTGATAAATGGGAGTCTCATGAAGAGAGGGAAGACTATGACTTCAAGATATCGTGATTAGAGGAATAGCTTCAGAATGAAATTTTCAGAAGATCGAGGTGAAGCAAGAATCAGAATAATATATTGGATCGATTCAGAAGCAGACGTGGGAGGAACTTGAACTTAGAAAGATCAACAATGTCTATGAAATAGGACTTACCATGAGTTAAAGGTGGGGGAACTAGGTATGTGAATGGGTTCTTTAGTGCAAGAAGAATCAAATGAGGTCTAGTTGTGATAGGAATCCTTTGATGGGAATGTTGAAACATAGGTTCCCTATTATCATAATTATGTGGAATTGTGTGATAATTGGAGTCTTTTTCGGCACATTCCTAGACATAGATAGTCCAGGTGATATCACAGGGGTTATTGTGTTGACATGTTCAACAGGTGTATCTACACAACCAATGAGAGCATCCAAATGATTCTCCTCATTAGACACATAATTAGCATTCTTGTCCTGATTATGTTTAGGAAAATTCTTCATATTTGGGGAATTTATTAGGAGTGGATGAATTCATCTCCACATCACCACTTTCGATTAAGTCCTGGATGTAGTGTTGCGAACTTCAAACACTTATCTATTTTTTGACCTTTAATGAGGTGGAATTGGCAATATTCATTATCTCTAAACCATGATGGTTTAGGCTTGTCATCCTCATAAGGCGTAGTTTCAGGATATCTAACCATATTAACCACCTCTAGCTATTTTAATATTGATGGCATTGAGTCAGATAGAGGAGTGAAAGTATGATGTTTATACTTCATAGGTGGATTTCCTTTTGCAAGCTTTAAAAGGTGCATGGTTATGAACAACTTCTACCCACTTAGAGATTTACTATCCCATCACTAAGGTACGTGAATTTTGCTTCTCTATTAGGAACAAACTTTGGCTTATCGTCAGATTTAGAATCGTTGTATTATGATCAGGGGAGATAGGTTTCAGATTCCCCCTAGCTACTAATTCTTTTTCAATTTGACTCCCTTTTTTATTACCTCTTTGAATGTGTTCCCATAATGCATTTGTAAGTGGAATGTAATGTTTGGATGGAGGTTAGGAATAAATATGCCTATTAACTATTTTTTGGGTATGGAGCAAGGAAATCAGCTAGTTAATCCTCTCCATTACTTTAAAAATGAAGCGAAGTTTTTGTTGTTTGGCATTACAGAGATTCAACATGGTGACATCGTTTTCTATATTAAAAGAGAAGTGTCGTACGAAAATTTCTATTAGTTCTGGGAAAGTTGATATGGATCCCTTAGGGATGTGTTACAAACCATTCTAGTTCCATTTCAACTAAACTTCATAGAAAGAGGCACATAATATAATTGTCATTGAATGCCACCTCTTGACATGTCATATATGAGGAGAGTCCTCTTCCCCACCACTATGGTCAACCATGAGGATTATCCTATAAAATAGGGTTGTCACCTCCAAATATATCAGCTTCTAATCTTTGGGATTCCATTCTCATAATAGGCATACTTGAGATATGAGGTACAATGGGAGAGACTTCCATTGAGGTTTATTAAAAAGGGACCTTAGTCAAAATTTTTACAGCGTAATGACACTAATGTTGTCTCAAAGAATTGTTGACTATAGAATAGCCACCAACCCACTAGGTCAATGTGACCTAAAAACCAAATAATAAACACTAACTCAACCTAACAAGGTAATACACAACACAAGCTTATCATGAATAATACAATTATGTACAACGCTCAGAATTTAGCCACACCAAATAGTTTACTCTCTAAGATTCACCTAGATAGATTTGCAACCAAATAGTGATAACACAATATCACTGGTTAGGTCAAGTTTGCAACAAACAAGGCCTAAATGATAAGATAATGTTGACGTGATCTTCTAACAAGATATACTAAAAGACCAGTTTCTAAATACTAACAAATTCTAAGCTTTGTAAAATGGATGATACAAATGTGAACAGTGTAACAATGTTATTTGGAAATGTAACCAAACTTTGCGAGAAAGCAATATTTTAGTATCAAAATGACATTATTAGTAATGGTAACAAAGTAACCTCAACACTTACAAAACTCAAAAACAAAATCTAGGGTGTAAAAACTATGTCTATGTATATCGATAAATTGCTAAGCGTGCGAACATCGTAACTCTACAATATAGAGATTTAAGCCTAATTTCACAATGGAAATAAGACACAAATATCTCAATTATATGGATATAATGTGGGCAGCATAACAAATCAAAAGAAGACAAGGATGAAATCACCTAACTACGATGATAATAAGTCTCAAAGTATGGGTTTTTGAGAAAGGGGGCCTACTAGATCATGAGTACGTACCATGCACACTTTCAACACTTGTGCTCTGGCATTACAACCTAGTCATGCAAGTAGAATACAAAAGTGGTGGACATGTGATATCTAGCAGTATCCATATATGTTGTTTCCTTTTGTCCAAAAATGGGAAACAAGAAAACAAAGGTGTAGACCAAATGGTGTTGAAATAAACTTGGTGTTATTTTGGAAGAGTTTCACCTTGTCTTAGGACAAGTGAAAAACTAGGAAAAAATGACACTAAGTAGATTTCATGATGAAATGTCACGCGGTTTCAACTTTAAGAGATTCTTTCCCTTGTTCAAAAAACAAGAGCTTTTGAATCTAACAAAGTTGTCACTTTGTGAGAGCTCTTAAGTATAGTACTAAGACAAAAACAATGGCTCCAAGTTGGCAAGCTTCCTAGGTGGTTCTCTCTCTAGGTGTCACAAGATATCTATGGCGAGCTCGATTTACCCAAGGTTTCCACTAAGGAGTATCTTAGCTTTACTTTACCCCCTTCAGTATAATGAGCACCATTAAGTGTGTTCAGTTATACTTTCACTGGGGTCGCAATACAAATATCTTTGACTCTAATCTCACCAAGGTATACTAGTCAAGTCAGTAGTGTGGGAGCACTTTCCTATTTCATTCACAAGGTTCCCTCTTGTGTGAACTACTTTAGGGTTCCTAGGACCACCCCCATTGTTTGTAGCTTAAGGATTATGCCAAAGGGGTTATGTCCTAGTTAAGCGGATGAGCCGTAGCTCTTAACCAAAACCTGCAATACAAGTGTTTTGAATGGTGTGGTTGTATAATTTTTATCTTTTGGATTAAGTAATTTGGTTTAGACCACCAATGGAAACCTACAACACACGTGAATGTTAGAATTTTGGTTTTAAAGAGAGCCCTTCTTTCTTTGACAAGCGTTTTAGGTCCTTCACACAAATGGTTAGTAGTTCAAAAAGATTCACAATATCATAGAAATATAGCAATGAAAAATGATTGTAAATCAACTAACTACCATCAAAACTTTTTGCAAAAAACAAGGTATTATTCCCAATTAATCCAAGTGCTTATTAATGAAAAGACTAAATTTCTTTTGATTCCCAAGATCACACTAGGTGCAAGGGAAGAGCATACACAAATTTTAGCCTTGATTTTTTTATTAAATGAAAAATCTCTTAAACTAAAAGATCAAGTATATGTCAAAACATGCAAGTTTGTTCCCTTAAGAAAAAATGAAGGATGATTGTTCCTACTTACTCCCAAGAAGCAAAAAGTGATTTAGGGGTGTTTTTGATTCTCAAGATCACACTAGGTGCAAGAGAAGAGCATACACAACCCTATTCCAAACTCAAAACAAAGTATGAAAACATATCATCTATCAAACCCTAAGCCAATTTTGTTAGGAATATTGCTCTAAAATCTAATAAATTGACAAAAACATCTAAAAACCCTTAAAAATGATAGGAATCATAAAATTGAAATTCTGGAATTTTAAAAAAAATTACCTTGATGCATAGGCACCCCTCTTAGTGCACATGCACTCACAGTCATGCACAGGCACCCCTCTATCATTTTTCACACATTCAATAATGCATGGGCACTTCTAGTGAGGCACAAGCACTCTCAGTCATACACATATTTTTTTCACTCATAACCAAAAATGCAGTGTATAAGGGTGCTCACAGTCATGCACAGGCGCTCCTCTTTCCTGTAGGTGCTCAAACTATCTTCCAGAGGCCATAACTTTTGCTCCCGACCTCGAAATGACTCCATTTTTTTGCATTGGAAAGGTATTGAAGTGAACTGCACAATGCCAACATAAACTTGGAGAAAAAAGTTACCAAGAATTTAGGGTATTCATTTTTAGAAAACTATTCCTTTCTAACATATCTAAATGCTTTAATGAATGTTGTTTTGAGAAGATTTCTTGAAAAAGGTTCAATCTTTGGTATTTTGAGGGAATTTTGACAGGGCTTCACCTCTATATCCTACAAACAACATGAAAACACAAATTCTACCACTAATCTAGTTGAAACAACTATCAAAAATAGAAAGTGATTATAAAACTTTGAAAATTACTCTAAAACTTTGAAATTAATCTAAAAATCTTGAGAAACTAATCTAAAAAGCTTGAAAGTAATCTAGAAATATTGAAATTAATCTAGAAAACTTGAAAAAATTAATCTAGGAAACTTGAAATGAAAAAAAAACTTTGAAACTAAGTTAAAAATCTTTAAAAATTGAATGCAATGGGGTATGCTCCCACTAGGCGTGCCAAATGAAAGCACCCAAACTTTACAAAGAAAATAACAAAGCTAAACAAGGAAGGCTAACACCATTGCCACCTAATTAGCTAGGGCTCTAAGTCTAGGAATGTAACATTAAGATAGAAGCTTAAAAGAATGTTTAACTAGTATGAAAACAATGCAAAACTAACTAAACATGCCTACTAATATGATTAATTACCTAACATGGGCCTAAATAGACCTAAGGGGAAATCAAATGGTTATGGTTGCTACTCAAACAATGGTGAAATGACCTCTCCAAATGACTTGTTAAGTCACTTTAGATATTCATCTACTAACCTTGTTGAAGGTTTTAAGCAAGGATTGGACTTGGCCTAGAAATCATATGTATTATATGAGATGCAAATCAAAGCATAGGTGTAAAGTATAAAGGAATGATGTGCACTCTTTTTATAGTTTTCCTTTTGGGAGAAACTTATATTTTGGTGCATGTGGGACTAAAAGCCCCAAATTAGATTAGAATTGCTAATCATGATTAGGCCTTGCTAATCACAATTAGTGAATTACCAAGTGATTAAGAGGTATGGAGCCTTAATCAACCGCTTAGGGTCAACTAGGAGGCTAGGATAATCTTTTGAAACTTTTTGAGATGTTGTGGAGGTGAATGGGTGATTTTGAGTGGTTGGAAGAGGGGTTTGAGTCAATAATAGGGTATATTGACCAAAATCAAGGGCAAAATAGGCTTAATTTAGCCTTATAAATGCTAATTGTCTGTTTTGAAGAGGATTTTGACTTACGATTCGTCATAAAGTGGCATCCTGAATGCGAAAGGGGTTATGCAATCAAAAACATGGTGTTAATTGGATAATTTGGTAATGAACATTAGTTAATTAGTAAAAACCACTAATTATAATGGATTAGGCAAGAATGAGAGTGATTTGTGTGTGTTTTGGCAATAAGATTGCAAAAGCAGAATTTAGGTGTCTACAGATAAAATATACAAGATTGGAAACACATATAATAATTAAGTCATTCAACATAGATAATCAGTAATAATACTTGAATTCCCATAATACCATGCTCAGATACACAAACCTTTGCAATCCACACACAATTATCCATCATTACATAACAAATATGTTGATTACATCCAGAGCCATTACATTCATTGCGTTGAACCATGCACATATACAGAATAAATCCTCATACACTTACATACTTCTCTACCTTATCAGAAATCACTATTACATGGAGTGCTACACATATTTATACATGGTGGGGACTTTCCCTTCACCACTTACATGTGCTTTTCCTAATAATAATTGTGTTAATTATAGGCTACATGATTTTAAAACTCTGCTTTATCTCTAATTTGAGCTATAAATATCTCGGCTTTAACATGCTTTAATTCCTATAATTAGATCTCTTTCATGCATGCGCTTTTACCTCTTTGTTTTAATATTTCCAAAATTTTCTCACATATCACGTTATCCTACTTTCTTTCCTATTTTTAGCCTTGCTCTAAAAATGGATAAGACCTGAATCTATGTCTGTGCGCAAACCCTTGCGCAATAACTGTTATCATGAAATTATAACACCTCACTAATGGGATAGTTTGATGGACTAGGGCATTCGGTGTAACTTATGTAACATTGGGTTATCTCTCAATCTGTGGGACTTGCAGGCTTAAGATAACCCTCTAGAGAAAGTTGGTTCTTGCTCCTAATCCTACCTGCAACAAACTATTCCTAATGCAGGCAAGAAAACTACCTAATCCTACTCTAACCTTCTAAGGAAATAGGGAGAGGGATGCATGGAAATAAACCTACACTAAGAGTAGTGATACAACAGAAAAGGAGGTTGTTATACACAATCCAACTACCTGAAATGGAGAGAGGTGAGAAATGGAGAGGATGGACAAGATGCACCATAGACTAAAGGTGGATTCACACAGAATACATTTTATTTCCCATTAATCATATCTTTCAAAACCTACAATAAACATCAAGAATATTCATATTGTGTCTTGCAATGGAGAGAGGCAAGTAGAGACAACAAAGCATGCAAAGGATGGACAAGATGCATCAAAAAACATAGTCTATTGCTCCATTAAAAGTTTGCACAGTACATCATTAGTGGTCAAGAAGAAATAAAATTCCATTACATAGTTTGGAGAGGAGGCTTAAAACTCTACATTCATCTAGAAGAAGAAGAAGAGAGGGGGCAGATAGAAAAAAATTCTAACTCCTTTTCAAATGAGCCCCATTTATAATTTATAGAATTAAGAAGAGAGAGAGAGAGAGAGAGAGAGAATTTAATCCTGAAATCTTCTTTCCAACCACTTGCAAGTGATAATAAATTAGTGAAATTGATGATATTTTACTTGCAAAAGGCTCCCCATGTTGTCCTGTGACTTGCAGCAGAGAAAGAATGATTGCCCATGCCCATTAAATGCTCACTCAACCGCCTAGTAATTTCTAAACTAGAATGGGATATTCTTCTACGAAATTCTCTATCAAAACTTCATCAATCTGAAAATTTATTTATTTTTCTGTGTATATCTCAAAACCACGATTCCAACAAGACCAATTTTGTGCAATTCCGTTGAGAAATGCTCAAGTTATGAGCTTCTGAGTGATTACAACTCTTTTGAGTTGTCAGGCTTGGCTTTCACTCCAAAAGACTAAGCAATTAATTCCTTTGGCTATAAAAGACATTTCTTCTTATTTCTTATGTTTTCTACCACATTTAAATTATTTTGGAATTTTAAAATTGTGGGGCCACCTTGATTTTATCATTTTTACATTGAAGGGGAGGGTTGAATGCCTTTAATGTTTTTTATATGTTTTCCATCTTGACCGAGTTGGCTCCTATTTGCATTGCCACCCCCTTGCCTTGTACTGCAAACTCATATTTCCCAATGCATGTCGATTCATTGATTTGAATTTTGACCTCCTCTAAATTTGTTTCGAGCCCTCATATTTTTCATTGGCACATGGTTTGTGTCGATATTGTGCCAACTTGGAAGATGAATCATGTAACACCCTGAACTGTTGTTACTACTCCTCCTGAGCATACAAGTGTTGATATGTGATTTCTTTTGAAAGGATGTGTTCCCTTGATTGAGAATTCATGCTTGATATGTACTGTATCTTCTTTGCAAATTGCAGATCTTTGAATGAGTCGGAATATGATTGGACTCTTTTATTTCTTTCATTTTACACCTGAGTTTAATCTGATCTTGGAATGAATTATGGAGTTATCCATCTATAAGACTTAGCCTTGGATCAGTGGTATTGATCCAAGTGGTGCTTTAAGCTTATTCGTGATGAATTAAAATTATAGACCTTACGCAGGTTGCAAGGTCTGGATGCATTGAATAAGCTAGTCCTGAGTATAACTCAGGCTGATCGTGTTAAATGAATTGGTTCCCGATATCGTAATATATCTGGAAGGTCTTGATCGTGGACCAGGTAATAATTCAGTTACATATAATTCAATAGCCATTTGGCAGTGTGGGAGTGAACCCTATTCGTGAATGTATGTTGTAGGTTCTTTTTCTGAGCATATGAAATGTTAGACCTAACTGGATTTATTAAGGTTAGTAACCTAAAACTAAACTTAACCTAGACCTAGGCTAAGAGCTAATGTTCTAAGTTAGTATCTATGTGCTAAGAGGTTAGACTAGGTGTTATCCTAAATCCTAACCTAAAGTTACTAACCTAACTATTGAACAAGGAAGAAGGGGACCTATGGAAGGGTGCGAACTTTGGGCTGGCAGTTTCTATGTCATTAAATGTATTTATAAGTATGAAGGACAGGTAAATTGGTGGAAGTTTTAATGGCTAGCAAGAGCCGACGTGGCAGAGTCGCCAAAGTTAGAAATGGTCTTTGATGTGCATTTGTCCATCGCCAACTATGGCGGTCGGGTGGCAGTGGAGATTGAGCGGGAAATTGGGAGTAAATGCAATTAATGAACTCGGTCGTCGAGCTCGGGTTCCTCGGGAAGGCATGCAAAATGGAAAGTTAATGGTTTGTTTGGTTTTTCAAGCGCTCCGATTTTCCCCTCTGTCTGTTCACTAGTTCTTCGCACCAGTCTTCTTGGTGTTGCATGGCAAGTATGAGCGTAACTAGCTCTTGTCTCTAGCAAGGAAAATTTATAAGTCATGGTAATAGCAAATTTTTGTTGGTGGATCTAACTTGGAAAAGGAGGAGAAGGTTCGAGCTCTTTCAGTGGTCTGCTTCGAAATTTTAAGCAAATAACCAGGCATGTTAGGCCCTAACCTTTAAAAATCTTGCTCTCTTTCAAATGATTTCATTAGAACAACTCTGTTCAGATGATTTTTGGAATTAGATGGTTTTTTTATGGTAGCTTGGTGTGATCTTGTTACTGTATCTTCTTGCTGGTTCGATTTCTCAATTTAACCCATGTTGGGTGTGTATTGTATTTCGAACTGTTGCTCTATTTTATTGTGTTTTGCATTCAGGCGTAAGTCTGTGAAATGTATGCTTGAAGGATACTTGACCTGCTCTGTGAGAACCCAAGTATTGTTCTCTTGACGGGTACAGGTTACTGTTGATACTTGTTGTTAATGCTTACTTGTTGTCGATACTGGTATGAAAAGATACTGTGGACTTTTGATTGAATGTTCAGTATAACTCGACTTCCTTGTAAGTTCTGTCGTGGTTATTATAGATGGTGGTTACAGAATCCTGTTGGGTTTCGCTATGATATTTAAAGTTATTTATGAAAGGATAACTTGCTGTGTTACAGTATTTCAATGCGACCTTGTTGAAGTTGTTTTTCCCTTGCGTGGAGGTTATGGGATTCAACCCGTTGATAGTATGCAATATATATATTTATTGTATTCAAAACGACTCTGTGGAGTCCATTGAATGATTCGTATATTTTGGACCACTGTTGAAGCTATATATATATATTTGAATATTGGTAATTTGATTTTGTCAGAGTCTTGAAGGAGTAACAGGTAATGCGACCTCTGTTATTTTGTAATGAATTTTTGGTACAGACTCTTTGGGGTGTATTTTTACATTTCTTTTCTGTGTAAGCTTGAGCGAAAAAATATTGAAGAGGCTCAGTTGGATTCCTTGTTGCGAAATCAGTATTATCTTTTGTATAAGCCTGATTTTGAATGTTTACCATTGTTGGCACAGTTGGAATCATTAACTATTATTTATCTTGTTTACTGTTGTTCGGATTCAGTTGAATCCTTGATGGGCAACCAGTGTATCTGCCTCTAATTAAGCCTGATTTGGTACACTGTTGTTTTTGACACTATTGGGTTCCTTGAGTATAGATAGATATCATGTATCTTGGCTTTGTAAAAGTGGGTCATGAATACCATACTTCAAACTCTGAATGCGTCCAGATGTGAGCACGGTATGTTATGTTTCCTTTCTGATTATTCCAGTTAGATGAGGCTGTGCATGTTGCGGGAATTTTGTATGATTATCTCTGCATAGTCTTAGGGAAACATCAATTGCTTAATGCCATGGAGTCTATTGTTGACTGCGATAAATATAATTTCTTTGATTTTGACCTTGGGTCTAGAAGCCTTACAGTGTTTAGTAGGGACTAGAATGGGCTGTAGGTTGATATAAGGGATTGTTGGCGTGTTTACGTCTTCTGTTGCAAGGATATCTATTTTTGAGCTTAATTGAACTTAGGAGTTGTCGACTGCACCTCAACAGGAAATGGCAGTGAATACCTTCTTGTTTGTCACTTCGTGTGAGAGGTCATATAGAGTCTATTTGGTAGATAATCATCACTGTTGGTGTGACAGCTACTGTACTATAGTTTGTTATATTTTAAACCTTAACAAAACAGTGGTGCTTTGGTGGTCTCGTCTGATTTATTTGTATGTGTTTAAGGTGAATGCTTGCTCTTCGGAAAGACGGTACAATCATGAGCTAGTTCTGAGGGGAAATATGTATGTTTCATTTATTTCTCTTCTGTTATAAAGTATAGGTTGATATAAATTGTTGATCTAACTTTTGGAATTGTTCTATCATGCTGATGGAATCATGAAAGGTTATTCATTATATTATGTTGAATATATTAGTCCGTCAGATGTTGTTGTCCTTGGGATTCAGATGGATAGTTGGTTAGATGTATTTGTTTTCTTGGCCTCTAACGTTTTGATGAAATATTTGAAAGGTATCTGTGACTATTTAGTGACTATAATATGAGCTACGCGTTTATAGTCATGTTGTTTTACAAAAGCATAGTCTGAAATGTGTTTACTTGTTTGGTGTTTTGATCTCATTTAAACAGGGTGTTTAATGAAAACAATTGATGGATTGCAATTGTTTTAAGAGTTAGTGCTTATCATGCTCAGTTCATTGAACTGACCCATGTTGACAATTTTTGCAGATGGATGCCGTAAAGGGTAAAAAGCACGCAGATCTGATAGGATGATCAGATTGTTTAATTTGATTTTATGTTGAAATACAGCTTGATTTTCTAAATGTACTATATGAGGAAAGATGTTCTTTTTCCGTAGAGTATTGTATCAAGTATGCTGAATGCATAAAATGTATTTGATTAGTTCTGAAAGGAACGGAAATTGATATTTGTTACTTATGTGTTTGTATTCTTATCTTGATAGTTTGACCTTTTTTATTCAAATATCTTGAGAGCATTGTTATTATTGTATAATTTGGAGACTTTTGTGATTATCAATGTAAGCTTGCAAGAATATGTGACTGAATACTTATGATTGCTTAGCAATTCTAGTGTGTTCTATCTAAAGCTAAATTGAAATATAGATCACTGTCTTACTGGAAACTAGGGTTAAAATAATCCTAAGCAGGACGCTAAACAAGCTTAACTAAATTATTAATTCCTAGTCTTGATTAAACCAGGACAACATGTAATTGGAATCTTAATCACTATATCTTGATACTTATAAGTAAGATATAAGTTCAGTTATGAGAACTAAATTAAACCAAAATGGGGGTTCAGATGGCAATCTCATGTGAAGTTTTATGAGTTATTGTCCAATTTCGTTGATTTAGAATTATGTATATTCTATGAACTCCTGGATGGAACCTTAGTCTTAATAGCTTCTCTGTGTAAAGGGTTTTATTAAGAAAGGTCATTCTAAGGTGAGGAACCCCGGGATCGAGAAAGGCTAACCTTAGGGGAACGTCTTTTAATATAGTTTAACTCAGCGTATGTAACACTTTTTAACAAGTAGATCTTTTCGAGGCGGATTTAAAGGTTGGCAGCACAAGTCAACTGCAGGGTTGTACCTCCGAGAAGGTTAGGATCTTCTCGAAGATACAACAATGCAGGTGTCTTGTGACAACACCCTTTGCATTGATCGTTAAGATTTACACCTTTAACTCAAAAAAGTTACTCTGGGACCGATTAGGAATGTGGTCACATTATATGGCTGCCTAGGAGACTCGGGGTATCTTGACACACTGGTTTAACTAGGGTTGGCCCCAGTATGTCATCTTATCCCTAGTCCTCGGGTGCATCCATATAACGTTGTCACCTTACTAATCCGTTTCTGAGGTGAATAATTTGGGATAGGAGGGACTGACAGAAGTCAGTATAAGACGTTCTATATAATTTAGGAATGGGGTGTAGGACGTATTCCCAGAATTGACAAGTATGCCGTCAAGGAATACGAGACATAAGCAGTATGTTTCAAATCTTTGGCCCAAAGTATCACAAGCTGCTGATTGTGTTGTCCTGAGTCACCTGGGTCTAAGGGATGAGATGCCGATGAATAATGGTAACAATTATTCAGTTAGGTTCCTTGGACAGAACATTCTGAATCCCAGAATAGGGAAGAGAACCGCGAGAGTGAAGGGTTAAATGAAAACTCCAACTCTTATTACTCATGAATAGATCGGTAAATTTCCGAGTCATGGAATGAATAGATCGGAGGTACTCTGAGTCATTACAGCTGCATATGGTTATCTGTTATAAAAATGGTTATTTGATTTGTGAGTTCTAAATTATGTATTTAGAACCTAGAAGCATTTATCAAAAAAAAAAAATTTGACTTGTTCTAATGTATAAAAAGAGGATGTTACAAATCACCGAGCTGGCCATTATTCATTCACCTCCCTCTTTCCATGAGCATCGAGTTGTCCCCATCCACATGGTGGATCTAGTTCTTCCCATGACTGAGTCACTTTGAATTTTCAACTCACTTCACCCATTTGTTTGTCAGCAATCTTGGGTCCTTTTGACACCCACATCCCATGGGCCCGTTCGGGCATCCTAATGTCGATTCACCCGCATCACTCGAGTCTCATTCACCTCCTTGAGTCCGCATCCTCTATTCCTTTGGTGAATTCAAGCATCCATGTATCACTTTTCTTGTGCCATTCATGCCATCTTGACATGCATTAGCTGCAATGAGCTCTCCCAATCCTATGTCGGTCGAGCTAACTTCACGAGTGCCCCCGTCGAATCCACAGTGGGTTCCTGGAACCCGTTGACTACCCGCAATTAGCCTTTGACCAACCCGACGCGTACACCAAGTGCATTGTAGTACTATCATGCCTATGCCATACAACCATACCAACTCATCCAATCTACTTAAGCTTCCAACTTGTTGAGAAAACATAATGTTTTTCTAAGGAGAAGACACACAAAGAATACGTGTGCAGGAACAAGGCACATTTGAAGGCGCAGAATGATAAGGAAGGAAATGCATGCTAGAACAATTTGGTTCGGACTTAGCCATTTTTATGGATACATGTTATATTAAAGAGATATCTTACAAAGCACACATTAGGATGGAGACTTTCATGATGCGCAAATGGTATTTTGGGAATGAGCGGCTGATAAGCGCTATGCATGGTTGTAGTTAATAATAGGATTACTTCTTCCATTTAACTATAGGACATCTATGATTAGTGCACTTACATGTGTGCATGTTATTGTAAAGGTGCATGGCTATTAACAGCATGTGACCTATTTTTAGAAGTGAGTAGGTGGTGAAGGGAAATTCCCCGCCTCTATAAATATGTATTAAACTGTGTAGTTTAGAGAGAGACTAGTTTGTGATTTATTGTAGAGTTATGCTGCTGGATCTAATACGCGCATTACTTATGGTGATACTTTAAAATGTAAGAATATTCTTTATTTTATAGTGTTTAATGTAATGGATGACATTAGCTGGATAATGGTGTTAGAAATAAATGAAAGTGGTTCATGTATGGTTAATCTTATTACAGTTATTGTTTAATTCATGATTCTCTAAGATCTAGATCTGGATTATGCATTATGGAATGTTCATGTTTAATTATGGATCTGAATATGTCTTAACTTCATCACACTAACATCCTGCATAATCAACTCTAAAGAGGGGCTTGATACCTTTGCACGCTTTAGGTGAGTGCTCAGCTCAAGCTAGGTGATGTGTCAGTGCACAAGGGTTATTTATAGTAGATTCTAGGCTGCATCATTGGTTCCGTTGTTGGGATGGCAATGTGCTTTAGTGTTGAGTAGATATAATATTATTCTAAGGAGAAGACACACAAAGAATACACATGCAGGAACAAGGCACATTTGAAGGTGCTGGAATGATAGCAAAGGAAACATGTGCACTAGTAAACAGTTGGCTCAGGACTTAGCTGTTTTTTATGGATAAGGGTTATTTTGGAGATAGTGTGTGGAGCACACATCGGGATGGAGACTTGCATGACACACAAATGGTATTTTGGGAACAAGCATCTAATAAGCTCCATGCATGGTTGTAGTTAATAATAGGATTACTTCTTCCAGTTAACTATAGGACATCTATTATTAGGGTACTTGCATGTGTGCATGTTATTGTAAAGGTGCATGGTTATTATCAGCATGTGACCTATTTTGAGAAGTGCTTAGGTTGTGAAGGGAAATTCCCCACCTCTATAAATATGTATTGAACTATGTAGTTTAGAGAGAGACTAGTGCGTGAGTTATTGTAGAGTTATGCTTCTGGATCTGATACGCGCATGACTTATGGTAATACTTTATAATGTAAGAAGCTTCTATGTTTTACAGTGTTTAATGAAATGGATAATATTGGCTGGATAATGGTGTTAGACATAACTGAAATTGATTCATGTATGGTTAATCTTATTACATTTATTGTTTAATTCATGATTCTCTAAAATCTAGATCTAGATTATGCATATGGAATGTTTATGTTTAATTATGGATTTGAATATGTCTTATCTTCATCACACTAACATCCTACACAAGCAACTCTAAAGAAGGGGCCTGGTACTTTTACGTGCTTTGGGTGAGTCTCAGCTCAGGCTAGGTGATGTGCCAGCGTGCCTAGGTTATTCACAGTAGATTCTAGGCTGCATCATTGGTTCCATGTTTCTAGGACCTCTTTTTCAGTTATTTTCAAGATGTTTCATGATGAAGACGTACCAGAATTGACCTTAGCAAGTGTTGAGGAGTGGATAAAATATCTAGAAGAAGAGTACACTTGGAGGTTTAGCACTGGATTTGAGTTTGACGCATGCACATGGGTGGAGCAGAATTTGTATGATTGTTTGTATAAGAGATTGTTTGATATCTTTCTAGTAGAGTTGTACGAGTGGCTGGTTTCTTATGCGAATCTAAAATGAATTGGAGGTATCGTACACACTTTTTGGATGCAGGAAGAATTTCAGGCCCTCTATGATGTTGATCTGATTTGGACGCGCGTTGTGGACACTTGGTTATGTGGTTTTTTGAATAGCTATATTTTGGAGTACTCAATTTCCACTTATTCTTTCCTGGAGGTAGCTGAGTTCCATTTTTTATGTTATCCCAGGGGAACTTATTTGCAAGGCATTCCACTGGATAAAAATCTTGATGGTAACTCTTAGAACTTGGAAGAAAAAACTGATGGCTAGCTAAACCCTACCACGCTTGGGGGCAGGAGCAGGTTTGGTGAAGGATGGTGTACCTAGCGACAGAGAGGAAAAGGGAAGAAAGGAAGCTTAAGTACAATGAGGCACGTGAGAGGGAGATAGAGAAGTAGCAACTGTGATATTGCAGAATGGATGGCATTGAGGAGAGAGATGGCTCATGAAGGATTTGGAGCTCATGCAGAAGGCATGGAGCCAAGATCATCTAGAACTCCCCCATTTGGGAAAGCATGACAGAGGAACCCTTCTTGGCCTCATATGGGAGTCACACCAGCATAGAGACAACATGGGGCCATGGGTGTGCATCTGAATCTACCTGGAAACCTAGCCCTTGTGCTTGGTTTTCCAGTATCTAGTACAACCAGTAATCAGCAAGCTAGTTTGGGGAGTAGTAGAAAAGGAGTAAATCAAGTAGAAAGTGCATCTATGGCTGAGAAAATGTCTTTTTTTTATTTGGAGGTACCTTTTCAGGTGCATCATCAGCACAGAAATCAAGCATGTAGAATTTTGGACTCACTTCTAGGAGTAGTACCACCTCGCAGACTGTAGGAGTTCAGTTTAGTACCACTATTGGGACACAATGTAGTACATCCATTGGTCCACTTCCAGCTATAGGAGGAGGATCAGGGGGCATAGGTGGCTCTAGTTTTGGTGGATCTGGTGGGTCTAGAGGTAGAGGTAACACAGGAGGTTCTGGATCAGGTGGGCATGGTCCTCATCAACCCCAGAATATTTACATGGAGATGTCACTTCATCTTCCAGAGTATAGGGGAATAGAAGATGTTGTTGAGCACATGCACATGTGTGAGATAATGTGGTGTGCAAAAGGAATCATGAATTCTGAGTGTACAAGGCAAGTCATTTTGTAACTACATTGCAGGGACGTGCTCACAGTTGGTATAGAAAGTTTGACCCTGATCAAACTTGCGTAGATTATGCAGCATTATGAGAATGTTTTCCTTAAGGATTTTCATATCACTGAGTTTGAGTAGAAGAGTATAAGTGCGCTCAAGGATATTAATCAGGGCACTACTGAGAGTGTTCAGGAATATGATGCCCATTTTAAAACACTGTTGTCTAAGCTTTCATATGATATTCATGCAAGCCAACATGCATAGTGGTTCGTTGGGGGTTTTCATCACACCATTTAGGAGGGCACTATCACATAAGACATATACGGACCCGCACGAAGCACTTGAAGTAGCATTTGCATGCTGAGGAAGTCAAAAGTATAGACACTGGAGTGAGCCCATTCCTGGAAGCACAAATTGCAGCTATGGAAAAGCAGTTGGAGAAACTATCAGCCAATTCAGCACATGAGATGTGCACTGGGATTTGGTGTACATATTGTGAAGTGGAAATGCACACTAAAGATAGTTGTCCCCACAGGTCAGTATGTACATTATTGCTAGACTGAGAGATATGTCATTTAGACCATGATGTAAGCTCATTTCCCATTATTACAATGTGATAAGAAAGAATGTATCTTGCTATTGTAAGATTTTTCGGTCCACGACTCACAATACAGAAGACTGCAGGTTGATTGGTCAGATCCATGATGCCATAGATATTGGTGTGTGATAGACAGGAGTATCAGATAATTCTAAAAGTAAAAATGAGCACCATGATCATGATCACAACCAAGGGTGCTATGATCGGAATGAAGGGTGTTTTGAAGGAGGTCGTGGTAGAGGTCGAGGATACCATGGTGGATTTGGGGGCCAAGGCCGTGGTGGTGGATGAGGTGAGTTTCCTTGTGGAACGTGTTTTACATGTGGATCTCCTGACCACTATAGGTGTGAATGTCCTCAGAATATTACTTTTTCTTTTTGTGGGAAGAATCATAACTATGAGGAATTCCTGGACTTATATGAGCATCTTAGTAAGAAGAATAAACAAGAGAACAAGGGCAGCAAGGATGGTTAGAATACAGCGCGCCATAGAGAATCAGTGGATGCCAAAGTTGGCACCAAAACCTGAGGTAGTACCTGTGAATATTACTACACACGCTTGAAGTTACGTGCACAGAGAGACATTACAGTAGAAGCCTACCATCACTAAGGAGGAAGTTTTACATGCAAGGTACCCAGATCCTACACATCAAAAGGAGGTTTATCAGGAAACCATGGAGGTACTCAGAAATATTCAGGGTGAAATACAGTGTTTAAAGGAACAGTCACAGGAAGTTGGAACAAAAGAAGGCAGCATAGACAGTCCAATCAGATATTGATGATTTGAAAGAGGTATGCAAGATGTTGCACTAGGAGAATATCATTCCATTACTAGGGAATTGGATAAAGGGGAACACTCCACATGTAGGTATTGAGAATGGATGACAGATCCTACATGTTAATCTTCCCCCTCATAGCTTGGATTATGACAAGGAGATCACTCTGAATGTTGTTGTGGATGGATGGCTTTTGAGATAATATATTGATTGACACAGTGTGGAAGTGAATGTGCTTACTTTAGATGCATGGGTACAGATGGGAAGACCTCCATTACAGGAATCCTCTAATGTATTGTTTATGGCTAATCAAACTAAGGCCACTCCAATCGGAGTTTTAAAGGATGCATCCATTACTATACAAGGGGCCAAGTTCACTAGGGACTTTGAGGTCTTAGCACTTGCAGAAGCAGACAACTTCCCATCTCTACTTGGGTGCCCTTGGTGTTATGCAAATAATGTTTATCTACGGTTCAACAAGGGGTATATAATTTTGAGAACAAGGAAGAAAGATTTATTATCCCTTTGACAGATGGAAATTCCACACCTTATGTTGAACCATTGAGTGAGGAAGACCTAAACAGATTTATGTACACGTCATTCGGGATCCGGAAGTACTCGATCCATCTAAGGAAGGAATCCTCCAGTGGGAAGATGCATAGTCTATTAGTGATACTACAAGTATTTCTTATGATAATTGGGCACATGACACCTATGAGATGGTTGGGCACAAAGTTAAGAAGCGCATTTATGTGGAGAAGAAACCCATTGTATTTAGGAGAATAGGTAACAACTTTATACCTCGGTATACTAGAGAAGGAGATCCCTACGGTATTCTTGCACGGCATGGAGGAGTAGTGGACGAATCCAGTTGAGAGAAGAAATATGATAGTATAGACCCTGCAGGGGATGGCAAACGTACTGGTGGATGGTTTACAGGGATAATCTCATATAATGGAATGAAGTCAGAATTGCTCTAACAACTCAGTTTCTCAAGAGAAATGTGCCTACTCAAATCTACATATATCATGGTAATCAACATGTTCAGCACCATGTTCAGTAGTGTGAGAGACTCTAAACAGTGGGGTAGGAAGCTTTACCACCTTCACTTTGGGTGCATAAACTTTATTCCACTTTACAAGGTTGCGCACACACTTGGTATGTTTATGCAGAACTACATAGGGATACTGGAAATTGGTAGGACTTGATCGTAGGAATGACCCAAAATTTTGAGTACTTCTCTTTACTAAACCTCTGGTAGAGAGAGGCATTACAGGTTATGGAGCACTTGACTATGGGAGATAATTCCAAGGTTGAAGAACTCATTTAGGATTTATTTGGTGAGGAAGAACAAGGAGTGTGTTTTGATGAAGTAGATGATACAGATGTCGATCTATTTACACGCGCTTGCTTTGAGAAGGAGAAAGGAAAGATGGTCTACATAGTGGATGATGAGGAAGTAGAATATTTAGACATATCTCATTCAGCAAGTGCATGTAAGGTTATAGACAGTGCGGATAAAAATGCACGCGTCTATCATGAACCTATGAAGACCAAGAAGGTGAACATTGGCACGGATGTTGAACCTGAGGAGGCAATAGTTGGGGATTATTGGTATGATTCTGAAGTAGCAAAATATAATTGAGTTACTACGTGATTTCTAGGCATTATTCCCTAGGGGCTACCATGATTTAAAGGGGGTACATGAGTCATTAGGCGAGATGAAGATTAAACTAAGGGAAGGAGCGCACCCGGTCAGGAAGAGACCTTACTGGATGAACCCGAACCTGCGCATAAAAGTTAAAGAAGAAATTGACAAAATGCTGAAATCTGACATCATTAAGCCCCTAGAAGAATCAGAGTGGGTTAGCCCCATGGTAATTAGTATAAAGAAATATGGTTAGATTAGGATTTGTGTGGATTACAAGGAGCTGAATGTTGCATGTGTGATTGATCTTTTTCCTACGCCTTTCACTGAGGAAATATTAGAAGGCGTTGTAGGGCACAAAGTTTACTCTTTTACAAATGGATTCTCTAGGTATCATTAGGTTAGGATTGCACAAGAGGATCAAGTGAAAACTACTATCACCACTGAATAGGGAAGCTTTGCATATATAGTGATGCCCTTTGGTTTGAAGAACGTGCATGTTCTATTTTCGCGCATAGTTATTCAAGCATTCCAGGATTTTATTCACAAATTCTTACAAGTTTACTTGGATGATTGGATGGTATATGGGCTTGTTAAGGATCATTGTGACAATTTTAATGTTTGAAATATTTAAACAGTCAAACATCTCTTCAAACATCAATAAGTGTGTGTTTGTTATACCTTTTGGAACTCTGTTAGGGCATATTATTTGCAAGGAAGGTTTTTTAGTAGATCCAACTAAGGTTGTAGTTATTATAGGCTTGGAGGAGCCTACCAGTTAGAGTGAGGTGCGTGGATTTTTGGGCCACACAGGGTATTATATAAAATTTATCAAAGGGTATGTGAAGATTGTCACACCCCTGGAGGAGTTACTAAAAGAAAAAGGGACGTTCTATTGGAGATAACTGCAGAAGTGCGCATTTGAGGCATTAAAGGAGAGACGTAATACAACGCGTATTCTATGATTTCCCTCATGGAACCAACCATTTCACGTGCATGTGGATGCCTCTAGCACGGCCATTGGAACAGTGTTAGCTTAGCCTAGAGAATGTATTATAGACCATCCTATTTTTTTTGCTAGTAGAAAGTTGACTCATGCGGAATAGAATTATATAACTAAAGAGCATGAGGCCTTGTCAATGATCTATGCACTGCATAAGTTTAAACAGTACTTGCTAGTGACACCTTTTGTATTTTATACAAATCACATAGCATTAAAATACTTGGTAAATAATCCTTTTTTATAGGGTCACATATGTCGATGGGTGCTCTTATTCTAAGAATTTGACTTTAACGTTGTGGTAAAACCATGTAAAAGTAATTCTGGCCCAGACCACTTATCAAGGATTCAATCAAGGGAGGACACGTAGACAATTAAAGATACAATGTTGGATGCATAGTTATACAGGTTACGTTGCATGCCTTCATAATTGGAGGATATTGTTGTCTTTTTATGCACAAGTATGACACCAGAAGGAATGAAAGCCTTAGAGATGAAACAACTTGCAATTCATGTGGCACCCTTCATGTTGATCAATGGTGACTTATACAAACTAGGTCGAGATGAAGTATTGTTCCGATGTGTACTAGAACATAAGCACACATATATCATGGAAAAGGCTCATGGCAATATTTCAGGTGGGAATTATGTAGGTGACGCCACCATGCACAAGATTCTACTCATTGGATTATGGTTGGAGACCCTATACAAGGATTATAAAGAGTATTGTAAGGTGTGTCATCATTGTCAGTGCCTTTACAAACCTGGGAAAAGAGATGAAATGCCTTTGAGGCATATTACTAGTGCAAAGCCATTTGAGAAATGGGTTATACACTTTTTGGTTCCTATTTCCCCAGCCGCGTGTAGAACTGGATCATGATATATCATCACTTGCATAGATTATCTTACAATGTGGGTAGAAGCAGCACCTATAAAGGATTGTATGGCAGCTATGGCGGCAAGGTTCTAATGGGGAAATATTCTCACTAGATATGGATGTTCGTTGAGTTTGACAAGTGATAGGGGCACACACTTTTTGAATGAAATGATCAGGATATTAATGGATGAGTTTATGGTCGTGCACCATAAGACTACACCTTATCACCCTCAAGCATATGGGACTGTTGAGGATTTCAACAAGATATTGAGCCAAAACTTGAAAAACATTTGTGATGTTGGAAGAAAATATTGGGATGATAAATTTTTTGTTGTACTTTAGGCATATAGAACAACCTACAAGAGGTTGAATAAGTCCACAATTTTTCAGTTGGTGTTTGGCATAGAAGTAGATCTTCCAATGGAATTCATGTTACCATCATTGTGTATTGTGTGCACTAGAGGTCTAGCTGATAAACAGGCATTAGAAGAAAGAATTGACAAGTTAATACAGTTGGATGAGAGGCGTGCCATAGCAAGTTGGAGTCAGAAGTAGGAAAAGGCCAGGTAGAAGGCATGACATGACATAGACACATCAGGGAAAAGAAGCTTGAGGTTGGACAGATGGTACTTCTTTATGATTCCAAGTTTCTATGCCATCCAGGAAAACTTAAGGTGCATTGGTTGGGACCGTATGTTATCACTCATATACTTGAATCAAGCACTTATCAGTTAGAGGCGCTTGATGGAACACGGTTACCTGGTTACTTTAACGGGAGTAGGTTGAAGCCCTACTATAAATAAGTCTTCTTGGTGTTTGTAATAAGGTAGTATTGTCATTTAGTATAGATTTCCCTTTCTGTATTTCTTTTAATGTATTTCCTTCTTTGTCGCTATGCTTTGTTAATTTAGTTTGGTGTTTTGTGTAATAAGCGTGTTTGTGCACTGGAAGCTAATTACAATCCAAAGTATTTTTATGCGCAGAGGACTACACATACCATTGGTGTGGGGTGGTTGTTATTTTTTATTCAAAAATGGGTACACATAAGAACATACTATTACAGGTGTTATTTAAAGATGGAAGGAAGTTGTCTAGAAAGAAAGATTGATCCTAAAAGAAGACCATAGTTGGAAATAAATGAATGAACAGTATAACGCGAGGTAAGCTACAACCGTGGAAACTACTAGGGGAAGGTGCAGTGGTGAGGTACTTTGGTGCATGGAAGCATGCAGAAGATAAGTCTATAGCCAGAAGGTAGGAAGGCATGCTAGAAGGTTATAGTTGGGGCACGAAGGTGTACTACTCAGAAATTGGGAAAATGGTCAATTAATGAGAGGATTGGTGGTAGGTGAAGGAGTCAATAAATGCAATAAATTTTTGAAAATCTATATAAGGATGTGATGCGGGTTCATTTTTACCTTTGTGATCACAATTATTCTAGCGAGCTAAGTGTGACTGAGCCAAGTGAAACGTGTTGAGGTGTGGAGAGCTATGAAACTAGATGTGGAGAGCATATTTGTGCGCAAAAGTGGCTTGCATCCCCATTGGTGAAGGGTTTGAGCACAACAGAAGCATTGAGAAGGAGCTAGGGCATGTGGTTTTGAGCTAGGGCATGTGGTTTCGAGCTAGGGTTTGAGCTTACTTGACACAGAAGACAAAAGAAGCGGGATTTTTATAATGGCACCAAAGAAAGAACCTGCAGCAGGTACGAAGGGGAAGAAAAAGGTGGAAGTTGAGGTCGAAGTTACTCCTGAGAGAAATTTTTCAGAGATGCAGTATCCAGAAGGAGTTATAGTCAGATGGGATTAGGATTCCCACATATCTGCAGATGCAAAGTAAGTGATTACAACCACTGCACCACCAAAAACAAGGGAGAGTTGGATGCTTTGCTGAATAAGAAGACCAACAAGCACACGGTGGATGATATGTCAGTGTATGACGATGTTGGGGAGAAGTTTCTCAAGAAGGTAGGGGTTTATTAACTATATGAACTCCCATATTTTGGAAAACTAGAAGCTTTATACCAATGGCTTATGAGCAGATTCCATGAGGACTTTTTCTATTTTTCTGGATGGAGGGTAAGGATCACAAAAGCCCTAATTGCTACATTAACAGGACTGAAGGGCACATGGACATATATTATTAGTGATCTGATTGATAAGGCAGTTGTTATAGCCACCAGTCAAGGAGTTAGGATACTCCAAGGGTCTTTGCTAAATGGACATATACAAATTAAGGAAGTATCATGTGGTGCAGACAGCTGCGCACCTTCTCACTAAGTTGAATGATCAAGAAAATTAGTCATAGGTAAATACCATGTGGCTACATATCGCGAAGAAGATGTCATAAGGAGAAGTCTACAACTTAGCTGGCTACATTATAGAAACTATTATTGAGGAAGCATGCACAGGTGAGGAGATAAGTTTTGGTGCTATTCTATTATCTCTTGTGTTTGTAGAAATTGGAGTACCCGATGGGCCAAAGAAAAAATTTGGGAATACCCCATAGAGAAGAAGTACCCTCGCGAAGAGGTTCAAGAAATACTTATGTGAAGGAAAAATGAGTGGTATATTCAAGAAAAGGGTAGAACTGTGGTATGACCGACTTCGTGTGGAATTTGAGGAGGAATGGTGCATTCCAAAGGATTTACCTTCAGTAGTGGGTAAGGCAGTATAGTTCGTGGTGTATCAACATTTCTGCATCGCACAATTTGCAATGAAGGATGGGACATGGAGTCCATGGTGCAAACTTCCCTATGCCTTCATAGCACACTACTTCCAGACTTCAATTCACAGGTTTACTGATGCACGTCGGCTGAACTTCAGTGCAGACAAGGTAGATTGTGACTACCATACTCTCAGAAAAACTTATGTATATCCAGGCCGGTCTGCCTACAATTAGAGACTCATTTCAGATGTTATAAATATAAATATAGTAAGTTTTGCTATTGAGGACAGTGGAGTTGCACTCATCTATCTTCAACTCAAGCCTAGGTTGGAGAATAAAAAGTATGTGGAGAATGATTTTATGCTCCCAGGGCCACCTAAGGGAAAAGACAGTTGAGAATGTGAAAGCTATAAATCCTGTCACGGCCATAGAGATAGATGAGGAAGAAGAACAGGAGGATAGTGGAGGCTTTGGACCATAGAGGCTGGAGGAATACCCATAGATAGAGTGGAGAGTGAGCACGTAGATACTCCACCATAGGTGCAAGAAGGAAAGGAGGACTTGGATGTGGATGTAGTCCCTAAAGAGTGCCAATTTAAGAAGGTATTCATAAGAGCTAGGACTCAAGGCATAGGAACATCACAGCCTGTACAAAGATCACCTCAACTCTCCCCTCAGAAAGAAGCACCAGAGAAAAAGAAAAGAAGAAATTTTAAGCTTAATGAGGAGGTGGAGGAGTCTGAAGAGAGCTCGCCTAGAACCCCAGTTCAATCAAAATATGTGGAGGAGCCCGAGGACAAAGAAATGAGAGATGAAGAAGAAGGGGTGAAAGAAACAAAATAAATTGTGCACGAGTAGACCAACGCGCCTTTTACAACTCAGGTAAGAGAAGGGCCAACTCCAAACCTTGGTGCTCATGATCCTAAGGGGTCAAGGACAAAGAGAAGTGAATAGTATGTTGTGCCTAGTTTGGGCTATGCTGAGGACACAAGCTAAATCATCTGCACCCGGTTTCAAAGCACAGTGGACCTTAAGGAATTATATGGATCGGAGCTTATGGATCCAGATATGGCCACTACACGAGCAAGGAAATAGCTATCCCGGTCCATGCAAACCCATATGGATGAACTAGATTTTGTATGTATGTGAGGATTCTTGTGTCTCAAGAAGAGTAAAGAAGGCACCACAGAGCAAGAACATGACCATAAATCCCACTCTTATAACTGATGAGTAGATCAGCAATGCCTTAGTCAAGGTATCTACTGAGGTGGCAAAGAGAAATATTGATAAGGCCACCACCATTAGAGCATTGATGGAGGATAATAAGTAAAAAAATACAGAGATAGAGTGGTTAAAGGCAGAGAAGGAATGAGAATGCACAAAGAATGAGGCCTTTATATACATGGCTGAAGAAATTGGTGATTATATTCTGAAGGCAAGGCCTCATCTTGAACCAAAGGTACCTGAAAATTTTCCTTCTGCTATGCATTATGTGCACACTTTGGTTGATTTGGTGTTAGAAGATGGACCAATTTGAATACCCGCACCAAAAGATGGTGAACAAGAAGCAGAGAGAGCAAAGGCCTCTATGATCAGGAAAATTTCAACTTATGAGGCATTGCTCCAAACTTTAAAGGATGAGCTGAAGAAAGCATACCAAGCTCTTAATTTGTGTGCAGCACCAAAGGCAGTAATAAGGATCAAGAACTCTAGTTGAAGATAATGAAGTTCTGACAGCAATGAAAGATGAGACTTTAGGATGCACAGAAATATTGGCACTAGTAAAACAAAAGTGTAAAGCCCTTTCAGCAGCCCAAGATCCACATAAGGAGAGGATAGATGAGATTGGGAAGCTCATAGCACAGAGATGGATCTTCTGGAAGGAATGATATCTATTATGGCCAATGTTGATCTGAGTACTACAGAATGAGAAGGAAAATATTACTCAGGACAAACTAGATGATATAGCCACAAGCATTCCAGAAAAGACAAGGACAAGGCTAGATGGCTGGAAAACACTGGAGGAAGAAATCAAACTTGAATATCCATAGGTAATCCTCCCAGTTGAAGAAGAGGATGTTGCAGAGTAAAGATTCATTCTTTTGTACAGTGATTCTTTGAATTCATTGAATTCTTATTCTTTATTATTTGGGAACATCAGAAATAATCCCCATTTGCAGGATAGAAATGTACTTTAGTGTGGGGTAATGTTGAGAAGATATAATATTGTTCTAAGGAGAAGACACATAAATAATACGCATGCCTGAACAAGGCACATTTGACAGTGCGTGAATGATAGGAAAGGAAATGTGCACTAGAACAATTGGCTCAGGACTTACCCAATTTTATGGATAAGGGCTATTTTTGGAGATAGTGTGTGGAGCACACATCAGGATGGAGACTTGTGTGACATGCAAATGGTATTTTGGGAACGAGTGGCTAATAAGCACCATGCATGGTTGTAGTTAATAATAGGATTACTTCTTCAGTTAACTATAAGATATCTATTATTAGTGTACTTGCATGTGTACATGTTATTGTAAAGGTGCATGGATATTATAAGCATGTGACCTATTTTGAGAAGTGTGTAGAAATAAAGTGCAAGTCCTCACCTCTATAAATATGTATTGAATTATGTAGTTTAGAGAGAGACTAGTGTGTGAGTTATTATAGAGTTATGTGGCTAGATCTGATACACGCATGACTTATGGTGATATTTATAATGTAAGAAGCTTATGTGTTTTACAATGTTTAATTCAATGGATAATGGTGTTAGACATAAATGAAACTAGTTCATGTATGGTTAATCTTATTACAATTATTGTTTAATTCATAATTCTCTAAGATCTAGATCTGGATTATGCACTGTGGAATGTGTGTGTTTAATTATGGATATGAATATGTCTTATCTTCATCACAATAACATTCTACACAAGAAACTCTAAAGAGGGGCATGGTACCTTTGTGCACTTTGGGTGAGCACTCAGCTCAAGTTGGGTGATGTGCCAGTGCACCTGAGTTATTCACAGTAGATTGTAGGCTGCATCACAACTTCTTATTTTGTCGTAATGCCTTGTGCCTTGGGCTCAACCCCTTCGTTCATCAGTGATTTTGGATTTACATGACACGTGAGGCCCAGTTCCATCTAGACTACTTGAGATGTGTTTTGCTAAATCAATCGCAATGGCTTATTTGTGAGCTCGCTGATTTTTCTAAGTGTTGCCCCTTTTATTCATCGAGCTCTTCTTGTTTTGCCTTAGCTCGTCATTCACGTTTCTTTCGACGTCCAGCCCCCCATATGCTTCCAACTTGAGCTTTCATTGCTTCACAAAATGACTCAGTGTCATTGAAATGCTTCCCTGAGTTCATTGAACCTTTGAACTCTATGCTCTTTATTATTTGTAGAGACCCCAAGTTGATCTAGCTCAACTCCCATCTTCTGTGTGCATTCATCTTGGCTCAGCCCAAAGCAATGATATCCAATATGCATGGTCACCGAGTTCTGCATCATGAACATGCCCCGATTACTCCTTCCTATCCACTATTGATTTGTATTATTAAATCTGAGCTTGAATTGCCAAGATACATTTTCCTATACCGCCAAATATTCTTGTGGCCTATGATGCTTGCATTACCATGGATTCGTTGTTGGCTTGGTTCAGTGAGGAAATAGCTCACCCAATCTTTATGTGAGTTTGGTCACCTTGCCCCCAACGTGAATCACTGCGTGACCTCCATTCTAATTTTTCTCGATCATGTGAGTTCATCCTGGTTGCAACGTAGTGCCTAATCCTCTTAAACAACTTGCTCAGCTTTAGACTTTACACAACTCGATAGAGCTTCACAAAGCCCGATCTTTGAAGATGGCTCGGTTCCCTTTATTATCCCATCCTCCTTCCATCACAACTTGGTGAGCAATACAAAGAGCTCAGTCACCATGCACAAGCTTAGTCTAAAGTGTAACCAGCTCAGTTTTTAAATGCAACTCAGTGGGCAAAGGGAAACTTGGTCATAAGCTCGGTTAGCTCCCTCAGGATCTAAAATGTAACCTTTCCACTTCCTCTAGCCCTTTGTCAAATTCTATGTATTTTTTAGGATTTCTTTTGCTCAGGTAGGCCCAAGCTATGATTAGAGATTCTCCTAGATGAATTGTTGGACTTTGTCATTATTTACCAAGTGGGACCCCCTTAACCAATTGTCACAATGCAAGCTTCCCAGTTTTCCAATTTCACTACGGTAGTGAAATTGGATAACAATTTGGTGACTCGTGGGGCCATCTTCCTGCTAGATTAAGTATGACCAGCTACATTTAGCTATCTATTGGGCATGAAGTCTGCATGATTAACATGAACTGGTCCAACCTTTTAAAATATTGACCTCAGAATGCTTGAAACACTGTTGTTCGGGCTTGAAACCACCTTATTGCTTGCATTTTCCAACCTCAATAAGAAAATCCAAAATTTTATTTTGTGAGAGTGGAAAATTTTCTTCAAACTTGAATTTCATCCATTCTTGCAACTGTGATTCGTGAGGCTGGATGATGGACACCTTTAACTGCTGCCCCAACATCTGATCTTTTCTAAGTATGAATAAACGAGACTGATTTTCTTGGCCAAGTAAAGCACACTATAGAATTGGAGTGAAACACCTATTATCTTGGATATTATGGAACTCTATTAAAGTTTGATTTCCTTTCTTCTTCTGAATGTTCCATCTCTAACATGCTATTTGGAGTTCTGCCGAAGGTTGGAGCTGATCCAAATGGATTATCGAATGATCTCTTGATTGTTTACATGGGTATAGAGTTTTTTCGTAATTGTTCTTGGATGGAATCATTAAAATCTCCTCCTTAACTAATTATAGTTGCTCTGCATTTGTTTATTTTTGAATATTGCAACTATTACATGCAACTATGAGCTTCCTACTATAGCAACTGAAAAGCATTGTGCAGTGTACTTCCTAGAGTAACACAAATAAAGCTATATATAAACGTGAATTCATACATACCCCAAATGAGACATGCAGAGTGTGCAAAAGCACTTCTTCTATTGAAAATAAACCTTCTCCTACGTTACACTAACCAGAGAAATGGGAAACTTCAAACAAAACTTGCTACTGGTGATGAGAAGTATCTACCCCTCCTCACAATTTGTAGCCATGTGGATGATTTAGCAACAAATCCAACTAATATTAGGAGTATAAAACTAGATACAAATTGATTCTTCACTCCCCATACATCAAGGTATTAACAAAAAACAAGACATATACCTCTTCTGTCTGCTGCTCACTTGGCTCCAAGAGGTGGTGTTTATCCTTGGCATGTTGATGCTCTTCCTCATGCTTAGAGGCAATCATGACTAGTTTTGGCTCTTCCTTTGGCTCTAATAAATCCAAGTACCTGATTGGGAAAGGTTTGGTCCATTGAATTTACCCATTGCTCTGAATTCCATCATCAACAAGGAAGTCTTCTTGCAAGCCTTCCTAGAAAAGGTGACTATCTGTAATTGGATTTTCTTCTTTTTTCACATCTACAGACAATTGATGTGTCACCTGAGTGGGTGATATGAGAGAGATGACAACTTCATGCTCTTTTCCCTCCATAGCAACACGGAACTCTCCTTCCAATGTAGCTTACTATTTTTTATTATAGCATCTAATGGGGTCACTTTTGTGTCATTACAATTTACTGCTACTTGTTCATCTGGGAGCTCTTCCTTTGTTGCTTGAAGACTGAATTGATTTTAGATATCCTCTTCCTCTAGCATAAATTTTGACACATCAAACTCTTTAATATGTTGGTCTAGAGGACTGTTGTGGGTAGCAAGGTCTTCCTGAAATCTCTCCTTCATCATGGATTCTTCAACTAAATAAAATTTTTTGAATGAAGGAAAGAAACTTTCAAATATTTCATCCTCATTAAGTTCTCCTAAATCTGATTTTGTCTCCCCCAGGTACTCTTCTTGAGTGGAACTTAGAGATAATTTTTCTCCCCCTTCTTCGATTGATTGTGTGGCTAGAATATGATCATCAATTTTTTCAAACAAAGTGCCATCATGGACACCACATTTAGAACATATGGATTGTTGATCTTACTCTTGTTCTGTTGTTGCAAAATTTTCTTCAACATCAACCTTGATTGCTTGTTCCCAAACCTTGATCTCATCTGCCGATTTTACCATCATGGGGATTTTATCAATTCCAAACATTTGAGACCATCTTTTCATATTCTCTATCATTTCTTTTTTGTTATGCTCTTCTTCTTGTTGCCCTTGGTCAATTGTCTAATTGTTTTCTTCCCAAGAGTAACTTAGACAGCAAGAGGAGGGTTGGATTGGGCTACAATAGATTTTGTTATTATTTACGGTGGTGGGAGGGATAGAAATTCTTGTTTCCTTGAAGGGGATGACTGCTTAGAAGGGGAAAGGGAAAAGAATTAAGATGAGATGGAAGATTAGATGATGGAGAAGGGAAATCAACACTTGGGGTAGCATACAATGGGCTTGACTCATGACAATGCTAAAATAATAAAGCTTGGGAAGGAGAAAAAGAAGAACAAGGAATTGATGTTTGACTTACCCATTGACAAGGTTGTCCTACATTTTACTCATAAGTATCTATCTCCCAAGCCCAATTTGAAAGTTGGGGCAACATCTCAACCATGAAATAAAGCTTCTACTGTAAGCTATAATGTCTTGGAAAAGGACCTTCCCATGGAAAAGGTGCCCTGTAACCAATCTGTTGGCGAGGAAATTTGTCGGGTGGACAAACTTGTGGATTCCTTGCCAACTATCTAGGAATCTAAGTCCCTCTACTTAACCGGTGCAGCTACCATATATGCATGTGTGAGAAAATGTGAATTTTTGTGGTGGCCTTTTGGTTAGAGATCCAACAGGGGCACTCCACTGACCCTGCGGAAAATTCTTGTAGTTATCTGCAAGGGCAGGAATTTTTTTCTGAAGGTGAGAAAGGGAGTGAGAAATGAGATAGGGAAACTAATGTTGTAGATAGGAAATAAAATTCCTACACACATTAGTCATAAACTTTAACACATGCATTTATGAGAAGAAACATTACAAATGGAAACTAGACGAGATAAGATTGTGAACGCAAAGTTTCTAAAATCTCCTCATCAAAGAGGCTACAAAATCCTTCTTCTTGTATTGATGCTTAAAGAGAAGTTGCACATAAGGTGGGAATGGAAGAAATTTGAGAATGGAGGGAATTAGAAGAAAATGGCTAACTCCTTTGCTTTCTCTAAGTAAAAAGAACTCGTGATTTTTTTTTTCTCTAGAATTTCCAGCCCTTTACAATGACTTTTAGGGTTCATGATATAGCCCGTAAGAAATGGTTACAATCTACTTAGGTGAGAAAGAAATAATTATAACCTATTCTAACTATTTGTGCCCCTTCAAATTCTTGATTCACAAGGAAACGTTTATGGTGGAAAGAAATAGTTTTAAAATATTTGGTCGTTACATTATTTTGCCAGTTAAAACATGGGTCATTCGATTTACTTTTACAACTTTAAATCATGGCCGCCCACATGGAAGGAATTGATTGGAACAGGCCTACAGATGCTTTTACTTTCTACCTTTTGTTTGGCAAGGCTGGATATCTGACCATGGACGTGTGGCGGGCCAGCGCTCATTTGGAACCTACCTCTAGATTTTGTCTTTGAAGTTGCGCCAATCTAACACGTGGAGAGCTCTGTTGGTTCCTTCATACTTAGCTAATCTGGGGTCAATTCATGTTTGACTCATGTTGAAACCTAGACACGTGGAGAGCTAGTGCTGATTTGAGTTTCCACTTTGGAAGCACCTTCTAAAATTACGCTAAGCTGACGCGTGTCTCCTTCTGCCAGGGTTAGAATTTTCAACGGCCAAATTATCTCCTTAACTACGTGGCAAGCTAGCACTACTTGGAGGCTGAATCTTGGATTTTACTTTTGAAATGGCATCGTTGCAACATGTGGAGACCTCCGCCGACCCGCCCATACTTAGCCAATTTTTAGTGATTAGCTTTGTCCCTTTTGGACCTGGGACATGTGGAGGACTAGCGCAAGTTTGAGGACTACCCCCATCTTTGAATCTTGAAATTGCACTGATGAGGCATGTGGAGCCATTTCTAAGCCTTCCATACTTAGCCGATTTTATCCCGTTTTACCTTCATTTTGTACCATGGGACACGTGGAAAGCCTGCGCCTAATTGAAGATTGTCCATTGGACCCTTCCCCTAGAGTTGCATTGTTTGGATGCATGGAGGCTTCCGCTAGACATTGAAATATGATCGAACCACATCCAATCAGAGAGACCCACATATTACCCATGGATTCTAAAGAAAAATTTAATGGGGAAGATCTACCTGTCATTCCCGACTATGGAAAAATGTAGAGAAGAGGAAAAGTCCACCATTTCGCACCTGAATTTCAAATTTCTTTCACGAGCCAAGGAATTGAAAACAATACAAGGTTTGGTGATCTAGGGGCATAGAAAGATGGACCATTTCATTCAAATGAGGACGATAATAAAATTTTCACGTGTCCAGACAAGAAAACAGAAAATTTATCAAAACAAGTAGACTGGGGATTCGAAACAACTCTAGGGTGTGGATTTTTCTATCTCTTCGAACTTTCAACTTGGCTTAAATACTTTAGGAGGGCAAGAGCTCAAAATTTTGAATTTAAATTGGAAAACAAAAAATGGTTTTCGGGAGACAACACAATCCTAAAATCTTTGATCTGGGTTGTTACCCGAGATTGAACCATGTTTTCCTCCAACTATTGGATTTTCTCCTACACATTAGTACCCTATAGGTAACTACTGCCATCACATGCATACCCTTATTCTTGATAGGTTCCATAGCCAAACTGATCTTGACATTGCTCATATGGATGGGCATAGTGGTTTTGAATTTGATCATATGACTGATCTAGAGGAGTTGGGAAGTACATTGGAGGCTGGTTACACTACTACGAGCGTGAATTCCATTGTGGGAATGAAGTCATGATTGTACAACTTCATATAATGAAATAAAAGATATGGAAAGGAAAAATGGATGGAAATAGATAAAAAGAAAGGTCTGTAGTTTTAGAGATTGGGTTGTTTGGACCAAATGGAATCACTATATGTGTTTGTAAATGCTTCCAAAATCTGTAATTTAATAAGAACACACCAACATGTTAAAATGAAATCTACTCCAATGTTGAATCTACACTCTAGCTAATGATCTTGACTTCTTTTGTTGTCCCACCAGGCGTGCCAAAACTGTTATCAAGTAGTGGAGGTAGCACGGTGGCTGGAATTTGTTGTAATTGAACACTAAATAAAGTATACAACTTTGAATGTGTAATGTCCCACTGGCTTCTAGATTCTATATTAAATTTTATCCCACCAGGCATGTTAGAACTATTTTATGGACCCCCCAAATGGTACAATTTTATGGACTGGGGCATTCGGTGTAATTTGTGTAACATTGGGTTATCTCTCTAGATGTGGGACTTGCGGGTTTGAGATAACCCTCTAGAGAAATTTGGTTCTTGCTCTTAATCCTACCTGCCACAAAATATTCCTAATGTAGGGAAGAAAACTACCTAATCATACTCTAACTTTCCAAGGAGACAGGGAGAGGGATGCAGGAAATAAAGCTACACTAAGAGCGGTGATACACCAGAAAAGGAGGTTGTTAGACACAATCCAATTGCCTGAAATGGAGAGAGGTGAGCAATGGAGAGGATGGACAAGATGCACCACAGAAAAAAATTGGATTCACATAGAACACCATTTATTTCCCATTAAACACAACTTTCAAAACCTACAATAAACATCAAGAATATGAATAGTGTGCCCTACAATGGAGAGAGGCAAGTAGAGACAACAAAACATGCAAAAGATGGACAAGATTCATCAAAAAAAACAGTATATTGCTCCATTAAAAGTTTGCACAGTACATCATTAGTGGGAGAGAGGGAAGAAAATTCCATTACAGATCTTGGAGAGGAGGCTTAAAACTCCACATTCATCTAGAACATGAAGAAGAGGGGGGGCAGATAGAAAAAATGTCTAACTCCTTTTCAAATGAGCACCATTTACAATTTATAGAATTGAGAAGAGAGAGAGAGAGAGAGAGAGAATGTAATCCCAAAATCTACTTTCTAGCCACTTGTAAGTGATAATAAATGAGTGCAATTGATGATATTTTTCTTTCAAAAGTCTCCCCATGGTGTCCCATGACTTGCAACAGAGAAGGAATGATTGCCCGTGACCATTAAATGCTCACTCAACCAACTGGTAATTGCAAAACTAAACTAGAATCATTGTTTTGAATAATTCTAGATCAATCCTTCATCAATCTCCAAATTTCTTGATCCTCATGTGTAGGTCTCGGAACCAGGATTCCAACGAGACCAATTTCATGCAACTTCGTTAAGAAATGCTCAAGTTATGAGCTTCTGAGTGACTGAAGATCTTTTGAGTTGACAGGCTTGGCTTTCACTCCATAAGACCGATCAATTAATTCCCTTGGATGGAAAAGACATTTAAAATATTTCTTCTTCTTTCTTATGTTTTCTACCTCATTTAAATGATTTGGGCATTTTAAAATTGTGGGGCCATCTTGATTTTATTGTTTTTACATGAAAGGGGGGGTTGAATGATCCGAAAATAATCAAGTTATTACTACTTGATCTCGGACCCTTGTAGGCTTTAATTATTTGCCAAAAATTTTCTCCTTTTAAGTAATCAATTTTAAAATAAATGCAAGACAATAAGACAATTGCACAAATATTGATTACGGAGTTCGGCAATTCCCTACGTCTCTGGGTTCGTGGTCGAACCATTCTACTAGTCAAAACTTGTAAGTTACAATAGTACTTTCACAAGAAAACCTAATGGAATTTTACTTGCCTATCAGTACACCAGTTCTTCAAAAACTTCTGATGATCAATCGAATTTTTCTTCACTTTCCTGATGCACAATCTCCTTCAGCTTCGATCAGCCTTCCCGACGCTATCAATGCGACGCTAGCACTTCGGTTGACAATCCAGGATTTGCAAGTAATTGGTGTGGCTCAATGGGCCTATTGGGTAGTTTATTTATTCCCAATCACAAATATTTCGTCTACTATTGCCTAAAATAATAGGCCAATAAACAATATTTGTTGACACATCTCACAAATAAGCTTAAAAAATAATAAGCTTGGGTTGTCTTTACAATGCAAATGGGTTCCCTATTTATACAAAAAATAGGGCCCTTAAAAAATGCAATATAATTTATCTTAAGGCTATTTTTAAACCTTAGCCGTACATAGAAATTGGGATAAAATTTCCAAATTGGCAGATTGCATATGAAATGGAATTAATACCTATTTTAGTCGATTTGCATTTTAATGGGATTACATACCCAAATAATGGCGGCATAGCATTTGATAAGGGATAAAAATCCCATATTTGGTGGGATGGAAATTGTTTAAGGCTTTATCAAAGCCTTTTCCCCACATGTGAAGTGGTCAAAAGACCACCTGAGGCTTAACCACCCCCATCTCCACGTGGATTAATACCACGCATGGCTTTAAGCCCCCTAACAACCGCTTCATCACCTTCCACGTGGTCATAACATATGTTGGCGGTTAGGAGAGTTATGTAGGTAAGGTGGATTATTGTGGTTTATACTAATGTTTGAACATTAATATATATATATATATGCATGGCATTTGGGAATAATGTGTAGTGGACTTACCAAGTAAATAAAAATTCGACCCATGTGGTATGGAAATAATTAACTCGGTCAATAGCATATATTCCACTTGTCGTCTCCCTATAGGCAAATCAATCATATTCGATTCGTGGTGGCCGTGGTGGCAAGCCATGTGGTGGCTTGTGGACCCACCACGTCAGCGATAATACCATAGTCCACATGGTGGTCGAGCTCCCCTTCCGTAACAAAAGTTGAGCCTCTTGTTCCAACGCGCCATTCCATTCCACTATTGTCGACGATCGATGGTTAAAACCCCTCCAATTTCACCAATGCTTTTTTGCCACGTGTCATAGTGCGATTGGTCCAATATTGACCAGTTGACCATAGTTGACTTTCCTCTTGACCAAACTTTGACCGGACATAACTAGAGCTCTCGATGTCCGTTTGCCGCGTTCTCACAGTCGTTGGAAAGCTCTCGAGATGATCTTCTGCACTGACACCATTTAGGGATGTTTAGGGAACTTTCAAAAATTATCCCCTGATCACACCTCCCCACTAAGAAAGGCTTTTTCTCCCAAAAAGCTTCCATACTGTCCTGAATCTGAAAAACTTTGCTGCCACCTCAGAAGTGCTGCTGTAGTAGACCCTTAGGTCTTCTCCTCTGCAACCTTCTCACTTTGACAACCTTGCTCTGATCCTAGACCTGTGGGTTATGGGCCCACCACGCTTCTGTTGCGCCACTTTGATATCCAAAGAAGACCTTCACACCTCCGTTGTATGGTGCTAAGTTTCTGAATGAAACCTCAACACTCCTTATGTGCGGTGCTAATCTTCTTGATATCTAACAACAAGGATCTTCTTTGACTCTATAACACAGCTTCTGGCTCCGAGTTGATTCCACAAAATCCAAACTGGTTTGAAGGAACTCCATGTTACGTAGAGATATGATTGATCCGATGTCAGTGATGGACAATGCCTTGTCCCTTTACAGACCTCAACACCTCCAATGCATGATGCTAAGCCTCTTTCAAGACCTCGAGCCTCCGATGCATGATGTTAAGTTTGTTACAGACCTCAATGCCTCCGATGCATGATGTTAAGCCTCTTGCAAAACCTCGAGCCTCCAATGCACGATGCTAAGTCTGTTGATCAGCTACCATTCATATGTGTGGTTGCAATGCCTTAACACCGAATGACATTCTAAGCTGATCCTTTTAGAGATCCTCTTGTTTACATACTAATATCAGGTACCATTCTGCTGCATGATCGCAATGCCTCTACATAAAATGAAGTTCCGACCTGATGTTAATGCCAATGGTGATTCAGCTACCATTCTGCTTCACAGCCACAATGCCTCTACACAGAATGAAGTTCTGAGCTGATCTCTACAAATTCTACTATCTACACAAATGGTAGATTAATCTCCAAGCTTTATATGAGTTAATTCTTGTATCCAAGTTGTAGCAGGTACTCACACGCTGATTAGGAGATATGTTTGGAGCATTAATCAAATTTTCTAAGTAAGAAAATCCACTGAGTATTGTAAACCTTTCTCTCAGCATTTCCTCACAAAATCTGATCTCCAAACTTAATACTGCATACTATTCATCAATTTGAATTATGCAATATATAATTGAAAAATTGTTGACTTACCCATTTGAAAGGACTTTCACTTTCAGGTATTACCTGGTCCTGGGTTAAATTGTCAACTGGTGGTGGAGTAGAAACTTCTTCTACCTTTGCAATAGGCCTCCATTCCATCTTTGGCTTGTCATTACTCTGATGGCGAGATGGATGCAGTTTCCAGCAATTTTCCACCCGATGCCCATTCCTCTAGTAATGAGCACAAAAATTCCTCTTAATCACCTTCTTTTGGGATGAGGAACTCTTTCTACCATTTCTCAACTCTGCATGACGAGATTGGTCTTTCTGATTTGCCTTGTTCCTTACAAACGACATCAACTTCTTTATCAGTGTCCTTCTTTTCCAGCATCTAGCCACAGAATGATTATGCAATCCACAAAAAGTACATGGAAAGGAATTCCACATCTTCTGAAAATCATAACCATACTTCTTAAGCTGGAAAATTGGATCAGAATTTTTACTGTGCTTATGATTATGGTAAGAAACTGGAGGTGGAATCTCATTACCTCTTCGCTGATTTCTCTTACCACATCCTACATGTGACAACGAAGCACAACTTTCCTACTCAGAATATTCTTGCAGGACTAGTGGGGTATTCACTTTTCTTTCAGAAGCTTGTCTCCCGTCAGTGTTCTTAGAACATTCTCCAATTTCCATTCCCGCACTAGGATAACCCAAACCTGTAAAACGAGGACGATCCTCAACCTGTATTGGGTTAGAAATGCCTTGGCCATTTTTACCGAGGCCTCTTCCATCAAATCCCATTTTAGATAGTAACTTGGATCCAATGCCTCTAGTATGTTTTTCAAACAAACAAAAGACTTCATTACCTGAATCCGAAACCGAATGGGAGGAAGACGAAGATTCTAGTGGTGAACAACTTACAGTGCAATCATTTGCCATGGCCTCTGCATATGAAGTTGAAGGTATTTCCTTCCTCTGATCACCACACTGCAACCTTGCCAAGAGCTCATCCTTGGTTTACAGTTCTGATTTCAAACGAGCATTCTCCTCTTCTAAGGAGTAATACATTGATCGCAGGAGAGAGTTCTCTTCCTGGATCTGGGGATTATAAGCTTCAATTTCCTCAAGCTTTTCCTGTTTAGACATCTTACCCATAGTGCACTTGTACCCTATTCACACAAATTAAACCAAATGCACCAATCTTGAAGCAATCACTTTGTTAATCAAATTTACTGAAAAACAAATATGGAGCTAAACCAGCTCTGATACCAAACATGCTTCAGAGATTAGCAAGTTTGCAAGTGTCAATCACCATCTCTGATAGCAAACATGATCCAAAAATAATCAAGTTATTACTACTTGATCTCGGACCCTTGTAGGCTTTAATTATTTGCCGAAAATTTTCTCCTTTTAAGTAATCAATTTTAAAATAAATGCAAGACAATAAGACAATTGCACAAATATTGATTACGGAGTTCGGCAATTTCCTACGTATCTGGGTTCGTGGTCGAACCGTTCCACTAGTCAAAACTTGTAAGTTACAATAGTACTTTCACAAGAAAACCTAATGGAATTTTACTTGCCTATCAGTACACCAGTTCTTCGAAAACTTCTGATGATCAATCGAATTGTTCTTCACTTTCCTGATGCACAATCTCCTTCGGCTTCGATCAGCCTTCCCGACGCTATCAATGAGACACTAGCACTCTGGTCGACAATCCAGGATTTGCAAGTAATTGGTGTGGCTCAATGGGCCTATTGGGTAGTTTATTTATTCCCAATCACAAATATTTCATCTACTATTGCCTAAAATAATAGGCCAATAAACAATATTTGTTGACACATCTCACAAATAAGCTTAAAAAATAATAAGCTAAGGTTGTCTTTACAATGCAAATGGGTTCCCTATTTATACAAAAAATAGGGCCCTTAAAAAATGCAATATAATTTATCCTAAGGCTATTTTTAAACCTTAGCCGTACATAGAAATTGGGATAAAATTTCCAAATTGGCAGATTGCATATGAAATGGGATTAATACCCATTTTATCTTATTTGCATTTTTAATGGGATTACATACCCAAATAATGCGGCATAGCATTTGATAAGGGATAAAAATCCCATATTTGGTGGGATGGAAATTGTTTAAGGCTTTATCAAAGCCTTTTCCCCCACGCATGTGAAGTGGTCAAAAGACCACCTTGAGCCTTAACCACCCCCATCTCCACGTGGATTAATACCACACATGGCTTTAAGCCCCCTAACAACCGCTTCATCACCTTCCATGTGGTCATAGCATATGTTGGTGGTTAGGAGAGTTATGTGGGTAAGGTGGAATATTGTGGTTTATACTAATGTTTGAACATATATATATATATGTGTGTGTGTGTGTGTGTGTGTGTGTGTGTGTGTGTGTGTGTGTGTGTGTGTGTGTGTGTGGCATTTGGGAATAATGTGTAGTGGACTTACCAAGTAAATAAAAATTCGACCCATGTGGTATGGAAATAATTAACTCGGTCAATAGCATATATTCCACTTGTCGTATCCAGATAGGCAAATCGATCATATTTGATTCATGGTGGCAAGCCACGTGGTGGCTTGTGGACCCACCACGTCGGCGATAATACCATAGTCCACACGGCGGCCGAGCTCCCCTCCGTAACAAAAGTTGAGCCTCTTGTTCCGACACGTCATTCCTTTCCACGATTGTCGACAACCGATGGTTAAAACCCCTTCAATTTCACCAATGCCTTTTTGCCACATGTCGTAGTGTGATTGGTCCAATATTGACTAGTTGACCATAGTTGACTTTCCTCTTGACCGAACTTTGACAGGACATAACTAGAGCTCCCGATGTCCGTTTATCGTGTTCTCACAGTAGTTGGAAATCTCTCGAGATGATCTTCTACACTGACACCATTTAGGGATGTTTAAGGAACTTTCAAAAATGATCCCCTGATCATTGAATTCCTTTAATGTTTTTATATGTTTGCCACCTCAGCTAGCTCAGCCAAGTTGGCTCCTATTTGCATTACCGCCCCTTCCATTATATTATGGACTCATATTTCCTAATGCATGCAAATCCATTTATTTGAATTTCAACCTCCTCTTAATTTGCGTCGAGCCCTCATATTTTACATTGGTGCATGGTTTATGTAGATAATGTGCCAACTCGGCAGATGACTCGCCGAGCTGGCCACCATTCATTCACCGGCCCCTTATCCATGAGCATCGAGTATTCCCCATCCACTCAATAGATCCAGATCTTGGGTCCTTTCAACTCATCGTTCCCATTTGTTTGTTGATGATCTCGGGTCCTTTTAACACCCACTTCCCATGGGCCATTCGAGCCTCCTAATGCCGATTCACCCGCATCACTTGGGTCTCATTCACCTCCTTGGGTCGGCATCCTTTATTCCTTCGGTGAAGTCAGACATCCATGTCCCACTTGTCTCATGCCATTCATGTCATCCTAACCCGCTTCAACCTCAACAAGCTCTCTCGGTCCTACGTCAACCGAGATAAGTTCATGAGCACCCCGTTAGATCTGTAGTGGGTTCCTATAACCCATTGACTACCTATAATGGGCCTTTGACCAACCCCATGCCCACACTAAGTGCATTGCATTACTCTAGGGCCTACGCCGCATAACCATCCCAACTCACCTGGACCACTTGGGCTTCTAACTTCTGATTTTTTCCGCAGTTCCTTGTGCCTTGAGCTCGACCCCTTCATTCATCGGTGATTTCAAATTTATATGGCACGCAAGGCCCAAGTCTATTTGGATCACTTAGGGTGCATTTCATCTAATCAGCCGTAATTTCTTGCTTTTGAACTCACCAATTTTTCTAAGTGTTACCCCTTTTATCCATCGATCTCATCATGTTTTTCCTTAGCTCATCATTTGCATTTATTTTGACGTCGATCCCCCCATATGCTTCCAACCCGAGCTTGCACTACTTTGCAAAATGATTTGGTGCCATTGAAAAGCCTCCACAAGTTCCTTGAACCTTTGAACTCTACACTCCTTATTACTAGCAGAGACCTCGAGTTGATCATTCTTTACTCCCATCTTTTGTGTGCATTCATCCTGGCTCGACCCAAAGTAATGATCTCCACTATGGTCATCAAGTTATGCATCACGAACATGCATCAATGGCTCCTTGTTATCCACTGTTGAGTTGTATTATCAAATATGAGCTTGACTCACAAAGATAAATTTTCCTATACCACCAAGTCTTCTCATGGCATGTAATGCTTGCATTGTCATGGATTCATTGTTGGTTTGGATCAACAACAAAATAGCTCACTCGGTATTTAAATGAGTTTAGTCACATTTCCCCCAACTTGACACATTGTTACCTGTAATCTGAGTCGGCTCGATCACGTGAGTTCATCCTGGTTGCAACATAGTGTCTGATCCTCTCAAACAAATTGCTCAATTTTGGACTTTGCATGGCTCGATAGAGATTCACACGTCCCGATCTTTGAAGATGGCTCGGTTACCTTTATTATCTCATCCTCCTTTCAACACAACTTGGTGAGCAATGTAAAGATCTCGGTCACCATGCACAAGCTTGGTCTAAAGCGTAACTATCTCACCTTTTTAAATGCAACTCGGTGGGGTAAAGGGAAACTCGGTCATGAGCTCGGTTAGCTCCCTCGGGATCTAAAATGTAACCTTACCACTTCCTCTAGCCCTTTTTCAAATTCTATGTGTTTTTAGGATTTCTTCTAGTCATGGAGGCCCAAGCCATGATTAGAGATGCTCCTAGATAAATTGATGGACTTTTCCATTCTTTACCAAGTGGGGCCCCCTTAACCAATTATCACAGTGTAAGCTTGCCAATTTTTCAATTTCACTAGGGTAGTGAAATTGGATAACACTAACTTATTCCTCTGTGTTACGATCACTTTCACACATTAACCTATTTCCTTCCTCTCTATGCATGCTTCCATGTATCCTTAGTTCCTTAGTCACTTTCATGTTATCTCTTAACTCCTTGCACAAACTCCTGCACATGACTTCTAACCTCCGTGCATGGATAATACTTAGCCATTTCTTATGACCAATAAAAAGAAACATAAGATTTTGAAGACATCTCTATTAAGTAATGAATCCATATCACATTCATTTCACACATCATGATGATGAAGTTTTGAGACTAGTGTTCGACACCAATAAGTGACAACAACCAAGGCTTACCAATTTTTTATCAAACATCATTATGGACCAGCTATTGAAAAAGTAAGGATTCTACAGTGAAGTGGTCTCTTGATTCAAACAAAAAATATGTAATTAGCAAATGGAAATAAGGTTAGTAACATTTCTACAAAAGTTTTGGAAAGAGTATCTAGAATAAATAAAATTTCTTCTTGTGAAGATGATATCATAAAATCCTTGCGGCTTCAATTAAAAAAAAACTCTTTCTAGAGGAAAGAGGATGGGAATTGTAGATGTTGATGATGAAGAATATAAGGGCTGGATGAGAAAGATTCAAAAGAAATACAAGATGTTGTATGAGCAGCATGAGGATGAAAATTTTCCTCAAGCTGATGTTTTGAACTTCACATAGCTAACGGATAAACTCAAAGCCTCATCTTTTGTCTCTCTTCCTCTAAAAAATGTTATTGCTTATGGAGACGAAGAAATAACAACCTTGAAAAGAGAATTCATCGCAAATGATCTTGATTGTTACAAAAGAGAATCTCGGTCCCTAAACCGATCTCAAGATTTTGGATTATGTTGTGGCTATGCAAAGAAGTTATGAGCAGCTTGAAACATGCCATAATGGTGAAGAAGAAGAGATTCATCCTTTGGAAGAAGATTATGATGATTCTCATCATTATGAGGTGTTTTTTCCTAAAAATACTCCTATGTATTACTCATGATTGCACTCTTCTTAAGCCTTCCTATGAAATTCAAATCAGAACCTTGAAGGATAATGAAGAAAGCATGAAATTTGAACTTCCATTCATAAATTCATTCTGGCTCGAGGCATATCCCTTTAGAGTAACAATATATATGAGAGATAAATATTCTTGTTCCATGAAAGCTGATCCAATGCTTTTTGAAGATTCTAATAACCATGAAGATGTTCAAGAAATCATTCCTCCATCTTGAACTCATATTATTCCGGAGGATGAATTTGAGGTAATCATTGATGGTTTTCTTTCTTGTTTTGATTCTACATTTGATTCACAAATGCCAAATGAAAAAATGGAGGAAAATGGAAGAACCCAATTTACTTCTTGAAACAATCATGGATGAAAAAATGGAGCATGACATCTCTGAGGAGTTGATTTCCCTGTCATCTCTAAAGGAATGTGATAGTAACTATAAACAGTGAGCATGGAGTATTCCCTTTACCCTGTGAAGAAGAAGTCTTTCTAAGAGATGTTCGAGATGGAGTAAAGGATTGTTCTCATATGGATGCCTGATCTTCCAAGAAGGTAACCATTGGATGACTAACATTGTATTCTTCCTCTTGTCATGAGGATGATTTGATAAACCTTAAACTGAAAGGTGTTCCCTTCCCATGTAGTATGGATCTCTTCTCTTGGATCTCCACAGTCAAATCTTTTGTAACACCTATAAAATATCAAACAAAAATTAACCATCAAATCATGATTCAAATTCCTCACCAAAATAAAACATCTCAAAATCATCAAAATTTTAAAATTTTCTACTACATAATCCGTGGTGGCTTAACACTTGTTATCATGCAAAAGTAGGACCTTATTTCATGTTTTATATTTTCATACTTGTTACTAACAATTTCTCTTCAAGGTTAGATGTCGCTAATACATATATTTCTAAGAATGGGTGCCTTAAGAGGATCGTTTTAGGATAGGGATATGGTTATTCACATAACCATTAGGTTAGGGATGATACGTGGAGATAGAATAGATTTTGGTCTTCTTTATGCACCTTTTTTGCTCTTTTCTTCTTACTTTGCTTTGCACCCTTCTGACACCATACTCGCACATGACCACATTTAATTTTTCCTTGCTTTTCTTTTGTTCTTCATGACACATTGCACACACCACATGTCCTTTCCCTCCATGTCTAATGCCATCCCCCGCGGGTGATTACATCGGCACATTTTCAAATTCCTAGCCAACGCCTTCACCCACGGGTGTTGGCGTTGGTATAAATACCAAAAAGATAATTTCACATATCATATCACATCATAAAGATATACAGGAACTCACCATTTGCTCTGCTCTTTTGCGCCAAACTTCATCTTCTCGTTCATCTCTTATATTTCTTACACTTTGACTCTTGGATTGGATATTATTTTTGTTGGATTGGTTTTCTTACACTGTTAGGTAACCTGTAGTGATTTAGGACAAGATTGTTTCCCCTTCTCCTCCCAAAATTTATTCTCTATTTGTGTATTGTCCTTTGGGAAATAGATGCATCTGTGAGCACCTCTGAGCAGGTAAGTGCTCTAACTTGACTTGTTATTTTGCATAGAGTAGTATCCTATATGTTTCCTTATGCATATGTTAGCCTAGTATTTTATGCACATGTTAGGTTAACATAGTGTTATTCATATTTTTATCTTATGTTGCATGATTTACTTCAATTAGCATAGATAATGTATGTTTATTTTGTTCATAATCACCCCCATAGTGATGATATCCCTATAGGGTTCCTTCCTCTTTTTCGGCCTTGGGCCTTGGGAACCCTAGGTTGTCCTAGTGTAAGGGTTAATTCCCTTTGGTTATGCAATCTTATCGGTCCCTATACCCCTTTTTAATTCTATCTATCGTGTGTCAATCTTGGTGTGTCTCTTACCCATTGCCTTGATACCCTAGTTTAATGGATGATAGGATATGGGATGGTCTTCAAGTGTGGGACTTGCAAATTGATAAAAACCTTCATAGAAGGATAGTTCCTCTACCTATAACTAATGTTAACACTACTCCTACAACTGAAAACATAACTATCGAATACTAAACTAGTCATTCACGGGGACCAAAGTTAGAGAAATATGAAGAAATTAAATCCTAAGCCAACAAAGAGGTTATAACGCTAAGAAAAAGTTGATAAGAACTCTACATGATAGAAAATAAAGAGGAAATGTAGAAGGAGATGTCATACATAGGTGACACACACACCAAAACTACATGAAACCCTCCATTTTAGACACAAAACACTTCCAAAATGAAACCTACTAGGGAGAAATACATGCACAACATACTAACAAAAAATGGAGAGGCAAGAATGCAACAAACATCGGACTAGGGAAGATAAATAACCACAAAATAAGATTTTACTTCCAAAAGAGTATGCACATACCGTTAAATTTGAAGTAGAAAGCACAAGAATACATTTTAGAGACCACGTGGAGTTCTGTAACTCACAAACACTTGGGAAACCATTATGGCATGATGCCTTTGCATTCTGAGGTGTCTAACCCTTTACAAATTAATGATTTGAAAAATATAGAGAGAAAGGGGAAGATAAAGAGGAGGGAAAGAGAGAGAGCACGTTAAATCCAAATCCAACCACCCACCAAACATAATAAATTCCTGTAAATACACATGAGAACCTGACAAAGCCATCTTTCCATGTCATTTAACTTGTGGAAGGAGGTATGGGTGGCCATGAAGAAATAAATTCATCTGGTGAAGTGGTTGTATGCACGTAGATGTAAAAAATACACTTTTCCCCTAAGAATCCCGTATTTTTATTTTTCACCTTCAAAAATCAATAAAATCTTACATTTCTTTATGCAAAAATGAATCCCTTGAAGAGACGATTTTAACACCACCAATTTCATCAAATTTGGAGTTATGAGTCAAAAGTTATGGCTAAAAATCTAGTTCTTCCTTTCTCCCTAACTTTCACAACCTTCTGTGGGTTTTACAATGTTCCATAGATTTGAATTTGAACATCTTTGTGGATTGAGAAACCCATGAGACAATAACTCCCACACATTTGTGAAACTCTTACCTTTCTTGTCTATGGAGTCTCTTTGCTTTACAGAATTTTAAATTTCCCACATCTATTCCTTGTTGAGTGGCTCTGAAAGATTCCACACTGGGTCATTTCATGCTTAAGCTTATTGTGGTGGTCTATTTCATCATTGTGTGACATTCTGACTTGTGACCATGTTTCTTCATTTAATTAATTTTCAAAACCCGCAGATCACTATAATTGGGAAACCCATGGAACACTAGGATATTATTTCAAAAAATCTAACCTTAATCACTTCCAAACTTGTATACTTTCTCTTGTCATGAGGTGTCTCATGGTACTTTCCTTTTCATTGTGGCTTCACTAGAGAAAATCCATGCTACGAAGCACTAAGCTTCTTCCCACTCTTTGCTCCATAGATCTTATCCTTAGTCGATTTTCCAAATTTTCATGGGCCTGTAAACCACGTAATGCTCTAACTTTCCTTCAACCCGCAAGAGACTAATTCAATGTTGTGAAAGATCAACTTCCTTATTGTCGTGAAGGAATAATAATCTCCATAAAGCACTATCTCTATCAAAATCTACCTAATTCTTGAGTGTTTTTCCCTTTCTTCTACGGGTTAGGAGACCTTGTTAAATACTAAGTTCCTACCTTTTTATGCGGGTTAGAAGAACCCACAAAAAGATAAGTTCCCTGATTCCACAAGTTAGGAGAACCTATATAACACTAATTTCCTTGATTTTGTGGAACACTAAGTTTCAATCTTCTATGGATCTTGACCACAAATTTTCCTAAGTCCAAAATTAAATTTGTAGGTTGCCAAACAACGTGGGGGGTTATTTTGGACAACAATTTGTTGACTCAATGGGGCTATCTACCTACTTGATAGAAGATTAGTGTCCTTAAAGCATCCATTAGGCATGGAATCAAGCTTGAATTGTTTTTTAAAAATTGTTCTTTTAAACTTGAAAATCTTACCTCTAGATTTACACTGACTTAGAATTGATCTAGAACTACCTACTCTTACTCTTGAAAGTTGATTTCTTGGGATTTTTTGATAAAGCTTACAAAATATCCCAAAAACATTGATTTATTTCCAAGGAGCATAGATAACTCTGATTTTCATATGATCTTGGGAGTTAAAAGAATAACCTTGAGGCTGCCCCCAAAACACCTTGTTTCCACCATAAAACATGTTATGAATTGGATAGTATGATAACAAAGGCCCAAAAACTATGTACAAACATGAAAATCATACATTCTCCAAGTGGAAACATGCAAAGTGTGCACAAGCACTTACTTTACAAAAAACAAGCCTAATCTACCCTACTCTAACCAAAGACAAAGGAAGCTAAACAAAATTTGATATAGGATGGGAAATGTAGCTTCCCTTCCTTACAAAATGTGGACGGTTGATTAGTTTTGTAACTAAATCACATGGTGGAAGTGAAATCATGGCCCACACTCCCTTTTTACACAAAGTATCATCCGAGTAAAGAGAATGCACCTCCTCTAATTACTCTGCATTTTGTCTTGATGGGTGCATGGGTTGACCTTTGATGCTTTGAAGCTCTTCCTCATGCTTTGAAATGAGCATGACTGGTGGAAAATCTGCATTTAACTCAAAACCAGCCAAGTATCTAGTTGGGAAAATATTATTTTGAACTATTTGGATGATTTGCATGGTTTTCCCATCTTCTTCGCATTACACTCCATGAATGGAGCTGGTAAAGACACTTTCCTCTTCATTGTAGATGTTTGCAAGCTAGTTTGGACTTTTTTTTTCCTGCTCTTGTGTAAACAAACTTGTTTCTACCCTTGTGTTTTGACCCTCCTTGGCTTCAAATGAGTAGTTTGGAAACTCAAAAATATCCTCCTCAATGGCATGAAAATTTTCCTAATCAATCGCAACAACTAATGATGATCTTGGTGAATCACTGCAATCATCCAAAAGTACAGAAATCTCTAAACATGAAGAATAAAAGGGGTCATTGTATCTATTCAAAACATCTTTCTCACTTTGAATCTCTTCCTTCGGTTTCCTGCATATGCCTTTAGCTTGAAACTCATCCTCCTTTACATGTAGCTCAATTAAAACATCAAGATGCTTGAAAGACGAAGGAGGAATGCCATTTTCCTATGGAGGAAGCTGATTAGTAAGAGGAATTGGAGAAACACATGGAGGAAATGAGGATTTGGAAGGAAAGAGGGTGGAGAAATGAAGATAAGGAGGAAGGGGAGAATATGGAGAACATGAATCCTCAAGAGGAGCTGATAGAAAGCTAGGAACATGGAAACTAGACTGATATGGTGAAGATTGGGAACGAGAAATGGGAGGGAAATAAGGTGCTGGTGTAAGCTTGGCCCATTGACAAGGTTCCATACAACTAGATTAATGAGACTCCATTAACTCAACCCACATTGATATTTGAGATGACATCCCAGGCATAAAATATAGTTTCTACTGAGGCCTAAACTAGTTTGGCATAGGACCAACCCATGGAAAAGTCACCCTAAAACCAATTCGCATTGCCTTGAGTATGAGAAACACCCTCAACTATATCATATTTACCTTCTATCTTCCTAACCCACCTCTCGAAATCAATGCCTACAATGAAATTACTTCCATCATCCGCATATCCTTGTTTTTGCCAAACATTTTGGTTGATAGGATAACCATATGGGTCGGTAAGTGTTGGGTTATATGCATATTCATCATGATAAGGATCATAAAACTAATATGGAGGGGGATTTTGGAAAAATGCAGGTGGGGGAATAATATTGCTCCTAAAACTAAGGGTTCTAATGAGGAAATGAAGTCATGATTACACAACTTCATGAATGAGAGAAGAATGGAAGTAAGGAAAAGGTTTGCGGATGAGATAAATGGGCTTTTTGGATCAATGGAGTCTCCATATGTAGTAAGAAATGCCTCCAAAGGATGAAAAACATCAATAAAAAATCAAACTTGATGATATTAAGTTGTAAAGCTCACAACTCAGTGTCCCATCGGGCGTGTCAGAACTGTTATAGCGGAAAAGTAGCACCATAGGATTTGATCATGGAAGATCAATACTTTTGGTTAACATGGGATTGTCTTGAAGTGTGGGATTTACATCTTCATACAAATCTTCAAAAAAGGCTAGTTCCTCTACCTATAAATAATGCTAACACTACTCCTACAGTTGAAAACACAACTATATAAGCCTAAACTAGGCATTCATAAGAACCAGAGTTAGAGAGATGTGTGGAAATGAAATCCTAAGCTAACAAAGAGGTGACAACACCAAGAAAAGGGGAATAAACACTCTTTATGAGGGAAAAAAAGAGGAAATGGAGAAGGAGAGGTCAGACATAGGTGATATAGACCAAAACTACATGAAACCCTCCATTTCACACATAAAACACTTCTTAAGTGATATAATATAAATTTTAATTAAATCTTAATTAAGAGTAACCTACTATAACAAAAAATATTCAGATGATTAAGTACAGTAATGTGCAAGCATTAAGCATTCGAGGATGTAAAACCCTAAGAAAATGAGATGGGGATGATGACTTAGTTGAATTTGTGTAACCTGAGAGTGATCATGATTGTGTATTTGCTAGAATAAGTTGGAAACAATGTTGCAAATGCTTGATGAGGGTTCGCAACCCCAGGACTGTACAAGGTAGAAGCACCCACTGAATGGTAGGAGCACTCGAGGCATTAATGACTAATCTAGGCTTCTATGTCTATTGAAATAAGCAGGCTCTAATATTTTTTGGGGTAGGAAGACCTTTGTTGTCAGTCACTCTTTATGACTTTGGTTTCTCTATAAAATCATTGATCACACATGTAACCTATAAAATAAATGACTACCTACACATACCCACAATCCAGACCAAATCTAATAAAAAATATGCAGAATGGGGAGTCAGACTGACTCCAACGGTCACCTTAAGTGTGAACTTATGACTAAGCATTGTACTACATCTCAGAATCCATGTATAACTTTATATGTGTATCCATGTCTTGTGCCCTAGGTTGTCCTTGTGTAATTTACAAAATGATATCGAGATAGATCTAAATTTTCCTGAATATGTAAAATGTGTGTGATGGAATAAAATAAACTCCCCTCCTATGCAGTGTATATAGACCAATGTAACCCGTGACTCTTATATGGATGTGCTAGATATGTACTTTGTAGTGCTCTTGTGCCTTAGTGAAAGCTTAGGTGGTGATAGATAATGCTTATAATGATTCCCCTTTAATTGAAAGAAGTAACTAAGTATATTTATGATTCCCTTGTTTGAATTTCATAATTGACAACTAAAAGGCCGACCTAAATTCTTACAAGGTGACCAAGAAGTGAAAGGGACTCAAAAGAGTAAGAAGAAGAAAGAGAGGGACAAGAGAACTCAGGAGGGACAGGAGTACATGGGCACTTCTATCCTAACTGGGCACTAGTGTCCAAGGACATCAAAAGGTAAATCAGTCACGTGCTAACATAACTATAAGATGTGAAAAGCCAAAAGAATGCTCAATCAAGCTCATAAATAGTAAAGTGCAACATATAAAAGCAATCAAAAGGCTAAAAGGATTTGTTTAGATGACAAATATGGCCAAAGTCTAGTAAGCATGTAAGGTTTGGGCACATAAACATGGGGCACATAAAGCACACATGGAAAAGTAGTAAGACAGGGCACGCTCGGAATCAGGACTTAGCCATTTTTGGCATGAGGATATTTTTGGATATAGAGTGCGGAGCACGAAAAGATATGGAGACTTGCATACTACACCAAGGCTATATTGGGATTTTTAGCAGTTCGAGTGCCATGCAGAGTTTTGATCTAATAATAGGATTTGCACTAAGAGTTAACTTTAGAATAACTATTATTAGCACTTGCATGCTTTTATATTATCTTGTAAAGGTGCATCACTTTTATTAGCATGTAGCATATTTTTGTAAGGTTCATGGGCGGTGAAGGGAAATTTCCCACCCCTATATATATGTGTGTGTGTATGTATGTATGTATTGATTTACACGGTTTAGAGACCCCGTTGATACTATTTGAATGTAGAATTATGTTATTGGTTTTATTCGTGCACATGACTCATGGTGACACTATTGCAATGTATGAAACTTATGTGTTTTATAGTATTTAATACAATGGATCATATTGGATGGATATTGGTGTTAGATGTGACTGAACATGGATCTTGTATAATAAATCTCATTATAGTCATGGTTTAGCTAATCTTTCCTATGGTTTAGATATAGATCTAGTTTATGCTCTGTGGATTGTTTACTATCTATTATGAATCTAGATATATGCATACTCAACCATGTTAACATTCTAGACAAGCAACTCTAAGGAGGGACCAGGTACCTTTACACACTTTGGGTGAGTGCTCAGTTCAAGATGAGTGATGTGTCAACACGCCTTGGGCTAATTGCAATGAATTCTAGGTTACATCATTAGTTTCATTGCCGGGACCTCTTTCTCAGTTTTTTTCAAGATGTTGCGTGATGAAGACGTATCGGTTGACCTTGGCCAATATTGAGGAGTGGTTAGAAGATCTAGAAGAAGAGTATGCTTGTAGATTCAGCATTGGACATAATTTGACTGCACGTGTGTGGATTGAATAGAACTTATATCATGAGTTATATGAGATGTTTTTTTCTTGCTTCCCTATAGAGTTGTACGAGTGGCTGGTTGCTTATGTGTTTAAGAGGAATTAGAGGTTTCTCATGCTTATTTGGATGCATGAATAATTTTAGTCCTTGTATGATGAAAATCTGATTTTGACACACTCTATGGATGTTTAGTTCTGTTGTGTTTTGAATAGCTACCCATTAGAATACGCAGTTTCAACTTATTCTTTCCTGGAGGTTGTTGATTTTTAATTTTTGCACGAACCTAGAGTATTGTATTTGTGCGGTATTCCACTGGTGATTAAGATCATGATTGTAACCCTAGATTTGGAAGAGAATTTGATGACTAACTAAACCCCACCACATGTGGGGGAAAGATCAGGATTGGTGAGGATGGTGGACCTACTGAAAGAAAGGCAAAGAGAAGAAAGGTAGCTTGAATTTAATGAGGTGCATGAGAGGGATTTAGAGAATCAGTGTGAAGTTACAAAATAGATGGCATTGTGGAGAGATATGGCTCATGAAGGATTCAGATCTCAAGTAGAAGAAATGGAGCCAAAGCATCTGGAACTCCCCCATTTGGGAAATCATGGTAGGGAACCCTCTTTAGCATCAGATGAGAGTGCACCGATAGAGATGACATGGGCCATGGATCACATCTAAATCTACTTGGAAACCTAGCCATTGCACTTGGTTTTCTATTTTCTATGACAGTCATAAATCAGCAAGCTAGTGTGAGTAGTAGAGTTGCAGTAGATATAGTTAATTTTTCAGTTAAGTTCAGGAGTTAATTATGGAGCTTATTAATCTATGGCACAATTGTCATCTACTTTATTTAGAGGACCATTTGGAGGTATCTTTTCTGACACATCTTCGGTACAGAACATAGGTGCATAAAACATTGGCATAATGTCTAGAAGTAGTGCAACTTCATAGACTATGGGTGTTTAGTTTAGCATAACCATCGGAACACAGGGTAGTGCATCCTTTGTTCCATTGTCTGCTACAGGCAGAGGATCAAAAGGATTGGGTGGCTTAGGTGCTAGAGGATTTGGTGGATCTGGAGGTGGTGGAAATATAGGAGGAAACACAAGAGGCTCTTGATCTGGTGGGAAAGGTCTGCACCAACCTCAACAAATTTACATGGAGATGTCTCTCCATCTTCCAGAGTATATAAGCATTGAATATGCATCAGAACATGTGCATATGTGTGAGATACTATGGCACACAAAGGGGATTACAGCTCTAGAGCGCAAGGTAAGTTAGTTTGTAACCACGTTGTAGGGACGTGCACATAGTTGTTACAGAAATTTTGATCCTAATCAGACTTGTGTGGACTATACAGCACTGTGAGATGCTTTCTTACAGAAATTTTATATCCCTGAGTTCAAGTAGAAAATCATAAGTGCACTCAAATATATTAAGTAGGGAACTACTAAGAGTGTTTGGGAATATGATGCTCAGTTCAAAACCCTTCTATCTGAGTTATCTTATGACATCCACATGAGCCAGCATGCACAATGGTTCATTGGAGGACTGATCACACCTTTAAGGAGGGTGCTTTTGCATAAAATTTATATAGATCCATGCAAGGAAATTGAAGAATCTCTACGCGCTAAAGTGGTAGGAATCATAGATATATGAGTGAGCCCATACTTGGAGGCCCAGATTGTAACAATGGCTAAACAGTTAGGAAAACTATAAGCTAATTTAGCACATGAGACACGTAGTGGGATTTGGTGTATAGATTATGAAGTAGAAGGGCATACTAAAGATACTTTCCCTCGTAAATTGTTGTACTCCTTATTGCTAGATTATGAGATATGTCATTTGGACCACAGTTTGATTCGGTGCCCATTGTTGCAGCGCGTGATAAGAAAGAATGTGTCCATTTACTATAAGATTTGCAGGTCTTTCACTCATGATACTGAAGATTATAGGTTGATTGATCAGATCCATGATGTCATTGATGTTGGCGTACGTTAGATTGGTGTTGCAAATAATTATAAAGAAAAAGGTGAGCATCATGACCATGATCATAATGAAGGGCGCTCTGATGGAGGCCATGGTAGAGGTCAAGGATACCATGGTAGATTCAGAGGTCGAGGTCATGGGGGAGGAAGGAGTAGTTTTCCCTCATGGAACCTATTATACATGTGGATCTCTTGATCACTACAGGTGCGAATGTCCACAGAATATTTTTTGTTCTTTCTGTGGAAAGAATCATAGTTATGAAGAATTACTGGACTTGTATGAACATCTAAGTAACAAACATAAACAAGAAAATAAGGGCACAAGAATGGTTAGAGTACACCACGTCATAGAAGACCAATGGATAATAAAGTTAGCGTCGAATCCTGAGTTGGTACCTGTAAATATTACTACACGCACTGAGGTTGTACATGCTAGAGAAACTTTGCAACAGAAGCCTACCATTAATAAGGAGGAATTGCTCCATGCCAAGTATCCAAACCCTATGCATCAGAAGGAGGTTTATCAAGAAACCATGGATATAATTCAGAATTTACATGGTCAGATACAGTGTTTGAAGGAACAAGCATAGAAGTTAGAATAAAAGAAAGCACTTGAGCTTCATCAGACAGATGTTGATGATTTGAAAGAGGTTTGCAAGATATTGTGCCAAGAGAACATTATTCTGTTATTAGGGAGCTGGTTGAAGGTAAACACCCCATGCACTGGGATTGAGCATGAGAGGTAGATTTTGCATGCTAATATTCCTCTGGACAGTTTGGATTATGAAAAGGAGATTACTCTAAAGGTCATTGTTGATGGTTGGATTTTGAGTAACATTTTGATTGACACAGGCATAGAAGTGAATGTAATCACTTTGGATGCATGGGTTCAAATGGGTAGACCTCAATTATGGCCATCCTCTAATGTGTTGTTCATGTAAAATCAAACAAAAGCCACACCCATTAGAGTGTTGAAAATATGCATCCATTACCATTCAGGGGGGCAATTTTACTTGGGATTTTGAGGTCTTAGCACTTGCAGAAGAAGACAAATTTCCCGCATTACTTGGGAGCCCTAGGTGTTATGCAAACAATGCTAACTTACACTTTAACAAGGGGTATATCAGTTTTGGGAATAAGGAAGAGTTTTTCATTATACCTCTGACAGATAGGAAATCTACGCCATATGTAAAGCCCTTAAGTGAAGAAGATCTAAACAAAATTTATGTGCACACCATTAGAGATCCGGAATTTCTTGAGCCATCAAAGGAAGGAGTTCTCCAGTGGGATGATGTACATTCCATGAGTGATACTATGAGTGTTGCATGTGAAAACTAGGACACATGACACTTATGAAATGATTGGACGTGAAAGGAGAAGTGCAGTTACGGATGTAAGCGGGCCACACAATGTCAGATGTTTGGGCAGCAGCCAGGTACTGAAGTACACAAGGTGAAGATAATCCAGAAGTATTCCTTCTTGCTATGGAAGTTCAGTGGAAGTGTCAGGTGGAAAGAAGGAACATGTTAGTTTATACTTTGTGTAGGATAGCAATGCTCTGGTGGATTATTCAAAAGGATAATATTTTAGAGTTGAGAGAAGTGAGGATTTCTTTATCTTCTCAGTTTTTAAGGAGCAATGCACCTACCTAGATCTATGTATTTCATGGTAATGATCCAGCATCACGTCAATAGTGTGAGGGACTCTAGACAACGGGGAAGAATGCTTTACCACCTTCGTTATGGGTGCATAAGTTTTATTTCACATTGTGAGGTCTGTGTGCGCGCATGGTATGTCTATGCAGAGTTTAATAGAGGGACTGGAAAATTAGAAAGAACTTATTGAAGGTATGATTCAGACCTTTGACTAATTTTCTTCTAAACCTCTGGTGAATGAGGCATTGAAGGTTATGAAGCGCTTAACTATGGGAGACAGTGCAAAGGCTAAAGAGTTACTTCAGGAGTTGTTAGAAGAATTAGACTCTAGTGTCACGTTTTGAAGAGGAAGAAATAGATGTTGAACAACTTGGGCACACTTTTCTTAGAAAGAGAAAAGGGTAAGATGATCTACATGGTTGATAATGAAGAGGTAGAGAACCTGGACATTGAGCACATAGATGGTACACATGAAATGTCTTGGATAGTGAAGATGAGAAGGAGCACACCTACCATGAGCCCATGAAGACCCAAGAAAGTGAACATTGGAATGGATGTTGAACCTAAGGAAGCCATTATCAGTGAGATTATTGGTCTGACTCTGAAGTTGCTAGAGATCATTGAGTTATTGTGTGACTTTTAGGACCTGTTCCCTAGAGGCTATCATGAATTGAAAGGAGTACATGAATCTTTGGGAAAAATGAGAATCAAGCATTAAGGAAGGTGTCATGCCTAGTTTAGAAGAGGCCTTACAGGATGAATCTAAACTTGTACGAAAAGTGAAAGAGGAGATTGAAAAAATGCGTCAATTTAAGTTAAAAAGTGAAGAGGATTGAAAAAATGTTAATTTCTGGTATCATTGTGCCCATCAAGGATTCAGAATGGGTGAGCCCTATGGTGATCAGCATCAAGAAAGATGGTAGAATTAATAATTTGATATGGATTACAGGGAGTTGAATGTTGCATGTGTGTCATAGATCCCTTTCCCACACCATTTACTAAAGAAATCTTGGAGGGCATTATAGGGCATGAAATTTACTCCTTTACTGATGGATTCTCTAGATATCATCAGGTAAGGATAGCTAAAGAGGATCAAGAGAAGAAAACTTTCACCACCGAGTGGGGAAGTTTTGAATACACGGTTATTCCCTTTGGATTAAAGAATGCACCTGTAGTATTTTCACATGCATAGTGGTACAAAATTCCAGGATTTTATTCACAATGTTCTTGTAGGTGTATCTAGATGATTGGACAGTCTATGGGCTCAGTGAAAGATCACTGTGATAATTTGAGGCTGATGTTTGAGAGATGTAGGTAGTTGAGCATATCTTTGAACATTAAGAAGTGTATATTTTCCACCCCTTTGGAATTTTTTTGGGGCACATCATTTGTAAAGAAGGCTTACTATTGGATCCTACTAAGGTAGTTGTGATTTTGGGCTTAGAAGAACCTACTAGCTAGAGTGAAATACATGGATTCTTGGGGCACATGGGTTATTACAGAAATTTTATTAAGGGATATGCCAAGATCACCATGCCCTTAGAATAATTACTCAAGGGAAAAGGAAAGTTCTATTAGGGTGAGGCACAACAATCGCGTGTTTGAGACACTGAAGGAGAGGCTTACTACAACACCTATTTTGCACTTTCATTCATGGTCTAAGCCCTTTCACGTTGATGTAGATGCCTCTGGCATGGCCATTGGTGCATGGTACTAGCTCAACCTGGAGAAGGGATTATTGATCATCCTATTTGCTTTGCTAGCAGGAAGTTGACTCCAGTAGAATAAAATTATACAATGAAAGAGTGTGAGGCCTTGTCTATGATCTATGTGCTTCATAAGTTTTAATAGTACTTGCTGGCTACACCTTTCATCTTTTATACAGACCATATGGCATTGAAGTACTTAGTGAACAAGCCCATTTTGTAGGGGCACATATGCCATTGGGTTCTATTGTTTCAGGAGTTCAATTTTATTGTGGTGGTTAAGCCAGGTAAGATCAATTCTGGTCCAGACCATTTATCAAGGATTCAATCAAGAGAGGATGCATAGAGCATTGAGGACACAATGCCAAGATGCACAGCTATTCAAGTTGAATCGCGCACCCTTGGACTTGGAGGATATTGTTGTCTTTTTACGCACAGGTGTGGTGTCCTGAAGGGAATGAAGGCCTTAGAAAAGAAACAACTGCCTATTCACGTCCACGCCTTACATGTTGATCAGTGGAGACTTATACAAGTTAGGTCATGATGAAGTTTTACATTGGTGTATACTTGAGCATGAGCATGAAGAAATTATGGCATAGAGGCTCATGGTGTTATTACAGGTGGACACTATGTAGGGGATGCCACTGTGCACAAGATTCTACTAGTTGGTCTATGGTGGGAAACGTTATACAAGGATTGCAAAGCATATTGTAAGGCATGTGACCATTTTCAATGCCTTGGAAAGCCTAGGCATAGAGATGAAATGCCTTTGAGGCCTATTACTAGTGTAGAGCCTTTTGAGAAGTGGGCAATTGACTTTGTGGGCCCTATCTCCCCAGCCACATGTAAGACAGGATCGCACTATATTATAACTTGTACAGATTATCTTACAAGGTGGGTAGAAGCAGTGCCTACAAAGGATTACACAACAACTATGGTAGAAAGGTTTCTATGGGAAAATATTATTAGCAGGTATGGATGCCCTTTAAGTTTAACAAGTGATAGGGGTACTCATTTCCTTAATGAGACTATCAGGATATTATTGGATGAATTTATGGTTGCACATCATAGGACAACCCCTTATCACCCTTAGGAAAATGGGACTGTTGAGGCCTTCAACAAAATACTGAGCCATACCTTGACCAAAAAATTGTGATGTTGGAAGGAGAGATTGGGATGAAAAGGTTTTATGATGTACTTTGGGCATACCAGGACAACCTGCAAAAGGTTTAATAAAGAAACACCCTTTCAGTTGGTGTTTGGTGTAGAGGTAAGTTCTACCCAATGGAATTCATGTTACCTTCTTTTTGTATTGCATGCAGGAGGTCTTCCAGATGAGCAGGCATTGGAAGAACATATTGATAAATTTATGCAGCTGGATGAAAGGTTTGCCATAACATGATGGAGTCAAAAGAAAGAAAAATTCAGGTAGAAGGCATGGCATGATAGGATCATCAAGGATAAGAAGCTTGAGGTTGGGAAAATGGTACTTTTTGTATGACTCAAACTTTCTTGCGCCACCCTAGAAAGCTTAAAGTGTATTGGTTGGGACCGTATGTTATCACTCATATACTTGATTTAGGAACTTTCTAGTTAGAGGTGTTAGATGGAACACGGTTACTTGGTTACTTCAACGGGAGTAGGTTGAAGCCCTACTATGAATAAGAATTCTTGGTGTTTATAATAAGGCATTATTTCCACTTAGATTAGGTTTCCCTTAATGCATTTCTTTTATATATGTTTCCTTCATCGTTGTTATGTTTTGTCAATTTAGTTCAGTGTTTTGTGTAATAAGCACGCTTGCGCGCCGGAAGCTGATTATTATCTAAAGTGTTTCATACACAGAGGATCTATGCATACCCCTAGTATGGGGTGGTTGGATAAGGATTGACTACTGGTTGTCGTATGATGGATTATGGTGCATGATAAAGATAAACTCACAAGTGATTTAGAAAAGAAAAATTCACAATTCAGGAAAGTTGCTTGAATTTTAGGCCACACGTAGGGAGATGGATGCTCAATATAACAAAAAGGAGGTTGTAGCATTGGAGACTGCTTAGGAAGATTCACATTGGATAGGTACTTCAATGTAGGGAAGCGCAGGGAGAAGAGGTATGTGACAGAGAAGTAGTAGGCATGCCAGATGGTTATGACTGAGGCAAAAAAATACTAGGCATGGAAGAAAGAGCGCAACATGTGGAAAAGCATAGATGTGGAATTAATGTTGCGTACAATGGTAGATGGGATCAAGTAATGTGAATGATTTTTTAAACTTTCTATAAGGATGGTTTTTGTAATGTCGTTGTTACCTTGCATTTTTAGAGTGAACGAACTACAAAGTGCGAAGGAGAGCTGAAGACAAAGAGAAATCTACAAATCAAAAAAACTAGGTGGGATCAAAGCACAATGTTGAGAAGCATTCAGGCATAGAATTGAGATTTTGGTGGTTGTGCATGTGATTTTCATAGAGTTCGTACGAATAGGGTTTGAAGAAGGTAGAGTGCAACTAGGGTTTAACAGGTTGAAGGATCTGGTTCACATCCATGGAAAGCAAGGTTTTAAGTTGACAATTTATAAGTTACAAAAAGTCCCAGATAGGTGAGGAAGAGAGGATGGCACAACAACAAGCTCCAATTCCTGAGGTAGAGGCCAGCGAAGCATCAGAAGAGTGGTTGGTGGAAATTTTTTACCCAAAGGAATTAATTGATGGGAAACCATGGAAAATAAAGATAACATAGTGTAAGATCTCTGATACCAACCACATAATGGACAAGTGTATGAAAGATATTGTTGTCAAAGTTATCCGAAAGACAAATCGATGGATGGAAGATGCTGAGAGGGTTTTGGATGACTCTATGAGGGGATTTCTGGAGAATGTGGGGTCATGAAAATCCTTGAGTTACCTTACTTTATGAAGCCCAAGAAACTGTATCAGTGGTTTATGTCACGTGTACATGAAGACTTATTTTACTTCACAGGTAGAAGAATGTGGATCACCGCTAAGCTTATTGGGAAGGTAACAGGGTTATGCGACTCTAGATAGGAAATTGCAAGTGACTTATTAGATGATAATGGAATTGATGCAACAGCCTCTATGCTCAAATATAAGAAGGGGGGCCGAGTGTTTAAGGTGACTAATATTGAGGACATGGCCACCATTATGTTTGTGGAGCCTATTTTCATGTTAGAGTGTGGTACACCTTCTATGTGTTACACTCGGGTATTTTTACGGTGGTCCCGCTTGCCAGTGAGCAGGTCAGGGGGATTCGGGGGGGGTGAAGCCCCCCGATCGATGGGGATTCGGGGGCAAATCCCCTGAAGCAAATTTTCATGGGTGGTTTATTAACCCATGGGGTAATGGGTAACCATTATGGGCTATTTTTGGGCCCATGGTTTTTCAGTACCCATTGTTTTGATGCCCATGGTTTTTTGCCCATGGTTTTGATACCCACAGTTTTTGCCCATGGTTTTAATACCCACGGTTTTGTATCAAATTGCTTAAACAATTTTCCATTTATATGGTCTTATGCATATGATACATAGATAAGCAAATGTATTAGAGATGTGCTTTTGAATTCGGGTGTGAATTCTGTAGAGTTTGTTAAGCATAGCTCCAAACAGATCTGGTTATTGTATTGAGAGAGTGGAGGCTTGTAATAAAATCTGAGCAAGTGATTCTTGGTGGATGTAGCCCAAATTGGGTGAACCACGTTAAATATTGTCTCTCTGTGTTGTGTTATTTATTCTACACTTTTATTTGAGATCTGTAATATTTTATGCATATTAGTTTCTATTGTTGCGATTCTGAAAGGGATTATTCTGTATATTTTATCTCTTATTTCCTAACAGCCACAAGGGTCACAACATTATCGACGGGCTATAAGCTAGGGGCCTCTAAGAGATGGAATGAGGTAAATCAGTGTTAGTTGCACATAACACATAAAATGGCCAACAAGACTTATTATGACATTGTCAGATACATTGCGAAAAGCTTGGTGGATGAGGCACACATTTAGGAAGATAAAGGTGAGAAAATTACTTGCAGCACCATTCTTTTATTGCTTTTATTCAATGATATTGGTGTACCTAACATACCAAGGGAGAAGGTATGGGAATTTCCATTGGAGAATAATTCCCTAGCAAAGAAGTTCTCAAAATATATATTAAGGGGTTCAATTTCCAACACCTACAAGGAGTGCCAACAGAATTGGTTTAGGTGGCTACATCAAGTGTTTGAAGGGGAGTGACACATCTTGCGCGAGCTTCCTACAGTATTGAATGGCGAAGTAGACTTCGTCATCTACCAACATTTCAGTTTGGGGCAGTTCCATATGAAGACATGAGAGAAAATCCCCTTGTGTAAGTTACCTTTTGCGATTACTACATGATATTTTAGGGATTCTATCAATCAGTTGCATAACACACACAAACTTCAATTTGATTTTTATAAGGTCAACACTGATATTCATATCCTACAAAAAACATATGTGTGGTTAAATCGGGAGGCGTATGTTGAAATGCTTGGAACAGATAACATTGACATCACCCCGGAGACTATGGACATAGGAAAAAATGGATTCAACGTGTGTCTATATATACTTAAGGCCGCCGCTTAAAATATGGAAAGGTAATAAAGGGCGAGGACATAGATCTACCAGGTCCTCCAAAGCTGAAGCAGACAGTGGGCACTTTAAGACTGGTTACACCCGCGCCACCCACTCAGGAAGAACCAATGCCTACAGGCTTGAAGAATGTTCTGGAGCAGGAGGAGGAGCCAGATGATAGTACTAGATTGGACCATACCTGAAGATTTTTGAGCAAGAGGCATACATCCATAGATATTAGTGTTGGGATTCGATAACTAGTAATAAGGTCACCATGGGTCACTCCGTGAAAAATGTCAAAGAGAAAAAGAAGAAGCACCGGAAGTATGTGTTGGTAATATATAGCGAGGAGGATAAGTCCTCTCACCAGAGCGCGTAACATGAAATGGACTCTCCAAGTCTAGAGATGCAGGAGAATGAAGACATAGGTAACAAGGTGGTTTATAAGGAGGTTGGTCCTAGCATAAGTGCCTAGGAGTATGATGGGGATCAAAGCAATGCTTGTGGAGATAGGGAGATCGTCATATATACAACATGTGAAGAAGAGGGTAATAAGGAAGGAGAAGTGCAACAAATTATCAGTACTGGGGCACACCAGGATGTAAGTACTCCTGCACAAGAAGATATCAGAGAGTTTACAAGTGAAAAAAAGGAGGATGATGTGGTAAGGACTCAAACCATGGGATACATTGATGATGTGACTAAAATTATTTGCACCCATTTTTAGAGTACCTTGCCTAAGGAACAGTAATATGGCTGGGATTTTTATGGACCCAGAAATGGCGATAACGTGTACTTACAAATAATTGTCTTAGAGCTTGGAGACTCACATAGATGAGCCTAAATTTGATGTTTGCAAGGATTCATGTGTATCACAGAATATGAAACTATCTCCACATAGCCATCATGTTACCATTAATCCTACGCAGTTATTAGATGAACAGGTAAGTAATGCTCTAGTCAAAGTATCTCAGAAGTCACGTGACATAACATTGATAATGCAGAACTTATAAGGGAACATCTAGAGGATAAGAAGGAAAAGAAAACTGAGGTCAAGTGGCTTACCGAGGAAAGGGATAAGGCAGTGATAGAGGTACAATGTTCGAAAGATGGTCAAGTAGATAGTTGATGAAATTATGGAGAAAAGGGTAGACTTTCAAGAGAAGGTGCCACAAAATTTCCCAACTACACTTCATTATCTATGCACAACAATCCATTTTCTTTTGGAAGAAATACCAGCACGCCTCCTGAGACCGAAGGATGCTAGAGAAGAGGCAACACGGGGAAAAATCCACGGTTGCAAGAAATATTTTCAGTTACAAGTCTATTATGTAGGCTTTGAAGGATGAATTGATGAAAGTAGATATGGTATTAGCTATGTCTGAGGTGCCATATGTCATTATTAAGATAAGGACTCTAGCAGAAGAAGATGAGGTCCTTCAGGCAGCCAAGAATGAAACACTTGGGCGCATGGAAAGACTTTCCTTGGTAGAGAATAAGTGTGATGCGCTTGAGGCTACCAGGATCCCACATAAGGAGAGAATAAAGGAAATTAGAAAGGTCATTGTGGATAATATGGCTGTGATGGAAGGGATGGTCTGATGTATGGCCAATATACTCATAATTCTACAGAATGAAGATGCTAAGGTGACTCTGGATGAGTTGGAGGGTGTAGTTGCAGACATCCTGGATAAGAAAAATACGACGCTAAATTCTTGGTATGCATTCAAAGAAAAATTCCACAATGATTATATCGAGTTAATTCTTCCAAAAGAAGAAAAAGATACCAAGTTTGAATTACTTTGTAGCGTTTGTTAGACCATTCTTTTTAGCAAAGTAATTATTCATTCTTTCATTCATTATTCTATATTTTTTTGGAGGGATAAGTTGGTTACCCATTGCTAAGGGCGGAAATCTAATTTAGTGTGGGGTAATGTTGGGTTGACAAATATGGCCTAATTCTAGTAAGCATGTAAGGTTTGGGCACGTAAACATGGGGTGTGTAAAGTGTGTGCGCAGAAAAGTAGTAAGACAGGGCGCACTCGAAATCAGGACTTAGCCTTTTTTGGCATGAGGTTATTTTTGGACATAGAGTGCAGAGCATGCAAAGATATGGAGACTTACAGACTACGCCAAGGCAATTTTGGGATTTACAGCAGTCCTAGCACCATGCATATTTTTTATCTAATAATAGCATTTTTACTAAGAGCTAACTTTAGAAGATCTATTATTAACACGTGCATGTTTTTATATTCTCTTGTAAAGGCACATGGTTATTATTAGCATGTAGCCTATTTTTGGAAGGTGCATGGGCAGTGAAGGGAAAGTCCCCACCCCTGTGTGTGTGTGTGTGTGTGTGTGTGTGTGTGTGTGTGTGTGTGTGTGTGTGTGTGTGTGTGTGTGTGTGTGTGTGTATTGATTTGCATGGTTCAAAGACCCCGTTGATATTGTTTGATTGTAGATTTATGTTGTTGGTTTTGTTTGCATGCATGACTCATGGTGACACTATTATGATGTATGAAACTTCTGTGTTTTACAGTATTTAATATAATGGATCATATTGGATGGATATTGGTGTTAGATGTGACTGAACATGGATCTTGTATGATAAATCTCATTATACTCATGGTTTAACTAACTTTCATATGGTTTAGATCTAGATCTTGTTTATGCTCTATTGATTGTTTACTATCTGTTATGAATCTAGATATATACATACTCAACCATGCTAACATTCTAGACAAACAACCCTAAAGAGGTACATGATACCCTTACACGCTTTGGGTGAGTGCTCAGTTCAAGCTGAGTGATGTGTCAGCATGCCTTGGGTTAATTGCAAAGAATTCTAGGCTACATCAGTTATCAACCACTAGTTTTCTTGCTTATGAATCATATATACATTAGTATGATTTAGGGCCTAAAAATGTACCCAAGTGCATAGATTTTTTGTCTACAATTTACCCCACTTTATGATGTTGATTGAATACTTGATGGCATAAAGTAGATAGAAGATGCATACCTTGTAATCCAAAGAGAAGTATAGCTGATAGCATGCCAAGTGAACAAGTATCCATGTGAAGCGTGACAGCTAGAAAAACGTGGTAGACCCTAGGGGTGAATCATATGCTTAGTAGAGTGTTGTTGGAGGTTTTTATTATTGATGTGGGCTAATTCTTGTTTCTTGTAAGGATGGACCTTTAAAATAAGAGAAAGAGAGTAATCAAAGTCTCGTATATGAAAAATCAAAGTAACGTATGTATAAGTAAAAAGTGTGTAAAAGTACTAGCTAAGGAAAGAGTACACCTGATGTATGAGAGAGTATAGGATAGAAAATTGTAATGTCTGTCTTGGAGATGTTGGTGGATGGGATTGGGAGTGATTAGTTCCCAACCAAGAAAGTGTCGAGCCATGGATTTGAGCATCCTGCCACCAAGGATGAGGTTTTTGGGTGATCTCACGCCGAGGATGATTTTTTTGAGTGATCTCACGCCAAGAGAAGATGTTTTAGGAGAGGGGTATATTTTTCTCTCCTTCTATGACATTTCTCAAATGATAAGTGCCACTACATATTGGAACAATCTGATTTGTAACAGAATTTTAGTCAAATTGTGACTGAATTGTAGCTGAATGACTAAGTTATATAACTAAAGCTAGTATCTAATACTATAGATCCGTACTGTAAACTATTAAAAAAAATTCTAAACTAAGAAATTGTATGATTTTAACCCCAGGACATAAGTTCCCACTATTCATGTCTGATATTGGGCATTAGTGTCTACTCTATGTTTGTAATCCAAGTCTAATTCTAGACCACTCTATAATTGTGTGCCTTTTCTAATTCTATACTTGTGTTGTTCTATTTGGGAGCTTTGTGTTGCTGGAAGGGTGATTTGTTCACCTAATAGTTGCCCCCTTGTTTGGGGTGTGTGTGACAAATGTAGGAGGATGCGGCCCAAATGAGAGGACCAGTGAGTGATATTGTAGTCACAAAATAACACACTTACTATTACATTTATACTGCCAAGTATGTTATTTTATATATGGATCTCGCATAATAAAAGTATTCACTAATGACTCATCCCCTATTCTTTTCATTAGTTAGTCAATCACCATCGTCATTTGTCTAGTAAATTCATTAGTTATCTATTTAGTTTTGGTTATCTCTCAGTGAGTCTTAAGTGTCGTAATTTGCTTGATTGTCATCTCCAGTCCTTGACTTGGACACCTACGGTAGCGTTGGGGCACCCACGGGTGCCCCGGTACATTATTTTAGGTGCCCTAGTCCCCGTAACACTTGGGTCTAATTTATCTATTTGAGGTCAGTCTTTTTCATTTTCTCATTCGTTATCCTAGGTACTAGTCGGCATGTCAGGTCATTAGTGTCGAAATTTAAACAAGAGATCCCTATATAAACATAGCACACTCACTATTTTATGCGCGGACTATCATCTATCAAGGGCTAGTTATCTACTAAGGCAAGGGACTACATTTGGGCATATTCTACATCTACATCACATAAGCATAAGGGGAAATAATTTTATTTTTTCTACCATCCACCATTTGTGTCTTTACATCTAGTTATTGCCCCCTACTTCTGTGTCATTGGTGTTAGGACACCCTAGGCACAAAATTGCACACACAAAAACATAGAACTACATTGGGTCTGGAATGTAGTGTAACATTTAGTTGTAAGTCCACCATTATGGCAGCTAAGGTCAGTCCGACCTATTCATATGCATTTTTTCTTTTTAGGAATTTGATGCTTTGAATAGGATTTTACATGTAGATCTTCACATCATATACATAGCAACATAAGTGAAGATATTATGATGACCACATGACAAGGATAAATATATTGTGAAGACATTGTGACACTTCCAGACTCAAATCTTGAGATTTTTCATAGACCACAGCACCCAGAATACAGACCAGGGTGCCTATAGGTGCCCTAGTACTCTCCCAGGCACCCCAGCCTAGCCAAGTCTCCAACTATTGCATTTCTCATGGTAGCATTTTTATATTTTTCCCATCCGCATATCAGTCTATTCGAGCCTAGCACACTGCGAGGTAAGTTATATTCAGGTTAGTACCTTATCTATTCTATTTCATTTATTCTACTTTATTTAAGTATAAAAATAATAAATTTTATATTTGTATTTCATTGGCTATTTCTAGTATTGTTACTATTTAGATTACCTTAAAATATAGATTTCCAAATATCATTATTTTAGTTAATCATTTTTGGTGAACCCAAAACATTGAATAATTTTCCCTAGGATCCAATCAAACCCTAATGGTTAAATATCGCTCATCTTATTCACCCATCATGTCTCACTTTAGTGTTAACCCCATTTATGATGAGGCTATCGTAGTTGAGCTCAAAGCTCTCTATAGTGTTTCACTTGATACACCCGATCATATTCAACAACAACTCTTAGATGGCTAACAACATGTGCCTACTATTTTTGTAGATTCTTGTATTGGCATTAGCATTGTTGAGGATCCTATCACATTTACTCATTGTACACCATGCCATTAGGTCACTTGTGATCCTCCTGATCTTTCACAAGAAACTTTAGATGATTCCCTTATTGATTACTTGTTAGGTATTGATAATCATTCGCAATTCCAAGTTGATTCTTCTATCACTCCGGCGACTGATATTATTTCTTCTCATGATCCTACCATTTCTGACATTCCTTCCCCTACTACATCTCCTACTAGTTTGATTGTTTCTTCACATTATGTTGACGATTTTATTGATAAGCTCTTTAGCAACATTATCACTTTGGTGGCTCTATCTGATACTAGTGAGGCCGATGATAGTCATTGTTCTCCTTCTACTACACCGCTAAATGTGACTCTCCTACTCCATTGTTACCTTCTCATGATATCGCATCTACTGTTGTGCCTGATTCACCGCCATCTATCACTTCTTCTTCACCTCTTACTACATCATCTACAACTCCTAGTCCTTCCTCTCTTATAGATGTGCCTTCATCGGTCACTTCATCTATCAAGGTTTTTTCTAATGATAGTCACAACATAGCTATAACTATTTCATATATCTCATCTCCTATAGCTTCCTCAACACCTACTCTTAGTGTGCCCTTAGCATCAGAATATTCCTTGTCACCTCTTAATATTCCTATGATTACCCATAATGGAAAACTACAACCACTTAATATGTTATTGCCTTCTTCCACCATTCCTTCGAATGACATCATCTCCCTCATGCATGCAGTAGATCAGCTCCAATCTCAAGTACACTCCCTAACTTTAGAAAGTAGGGCTTACTATGCTTCTATTGACAACAACTCATTACATCATGGTAATCCGGTCCCTAAAAAGATTCGTAACTCTGCATTTCCTCAAGATTTTTTCATGCCTACTTTCACATGTTTTGATGGTACTAGTGACCCTCGTGCTCATCTCCTCCATTACCGCTCGCTTATGGCCTCTAATTCCAATGATAGATTATTACTTAAGGCCTTCTGATATAGTCTTGTTGAAGAGGCATTACAATGGTACACCCATCTCCCCTTTGGGTCCATTAGTACTTTCTATGACATAGAGGATTCTTTCATATGTCGCTTTATCATCAATAATGGCCCTAGAGTCACTTATGATTGTATACCTACTTTACATCAGGGATCCTCTAAAGCTATTAAGGATTATATCTTGTGATTCAATGTTTGTATGCATCAACTCGTATTTCAACCTATTGACCTAGAAAAATAATTTATTTTTTATCGTGGCCTAATTCTGTAGTGCCCACATTTTTATAGCCTCATTTATCTATTGACTTCTTTATTCATAGACATGATTTGACAGGGATTTGATATATGTTGGACAGTATGTTATGATATATGACCTTCTTGGACATGTATGGATATTTGGGTGCGTAGCACCAATTTGATTTGATTAGTATGTTGACAGCTTTTTCATTTGATGTTACGGATACTAACTTATTTTGATGTTGGTTAGACCTGATTGAGATATGTTAGATACTTACTTAGTTGCATGCTTGGATTATATGGATGTGTGTCACTTTTATGTATCTCTAGGGCTAACTCATGGTAAATTGTGTTGTAATCATGCATGTTGTTACATTTTCAATTCCAGGATGATGATATGCTAGCATAGATTTCATTGATCACTTATTAAGTAGTTGATTTACATTGTATCGGATAGGTGCGTTTAATGTGTGCAATGAGTGTGCAGGTGACAGGTCACAGGAGAAGGTGGGTTTCAGGGTGGCTACACAAATTGTGCACAAGCGGCCCACGGGGCTAAGTCCTAACTGTGTTTATTGTATGAGGCCTTAGTATTAGCTTTCATCATTTCAGGCACCATGAGTGACCCTCATTTGTAATGTAGTATGTCATGTAATATTAATCTTGTTTAGGATGTTTAGTTTGCTTTGTAAACTTGATTTGGGGACTTAATGGTCCCCACTTGCATTAAGTTTTGTGTTTGGGTAATGGTGTATTTAATTAGAGGGGATTAGGGTCACATGTGAACCCTTGGGTGGGCCCCACATCCTCTACACTTGTGCCCAAATGTGTCAAACCCGAAATTTGGCTATTTTAGGCATTTTAAGTGACCCCTTTTAAGTTTGGGAGTTCACTTAGCATGAAAATAGGCCCTTGGACCCTACCTAATAGGTAAAGGGCTTAATTTCAAGGCATAGAGGGAGTTTCCCTCCCATTTTGCCTCTCTTTGGTCACCATCCATGTAAGATGGATTGGTATGTGTGTTTGTTAAAATTTGCACAAGTTTGTTTTGTTTTTCATTTTGGGTAATTTGGGAGAAGACTGTTAAAAGCTAATTTATCTTTTCTCTCTTTTATTTTGAGAATATTTGACTTTGAGGGAAGAGAAGGGTGACACATGTCACCCCCTCATTTATGAGGATATTTGTTGGCTTCTCTTCAAATTCTCCCTCATGGGGGAAGAAGAGAACTTTTTTTTTGGGAGTTTTTGCTTGGGGGCTGGGAGATTTTTGGAGCTAGAGCTTGCTTGGATAAGGAAGTGGAAAAGCTTAGAGTGTTGGAGAGCTTTTGGAGGTAGGTCCTTTGTGCTCTTTTTTATGTCTTAAGTTATACTATATTTTAGCCTAGTCTTGTTTGAAATATATGCTTTGTTTCATGTGTGTTTTTTTTGGTTGAGTATGCCTTTATGTTTTTAGTTTTCTCCATCCATCATATAGCTTGATGGATTTTGGAGTGTATGGGGAAGAGAGAGGGATTTTCCCTCTCAAACCTCATGGCTTGATGGGCAAGCCATGTAGGTTCCTTTTACTCCCCTCATATGGTTTGAGGTGGGGAAGGTGGTTCATATGGTTTGAACCTCCTTTTGCCCATTCTTGGTGAGGAAACCCAATGGGTTTGAAAATCCTCCCAAGAAGGATTTTGGTGAATGGGTGGAGAAATAAGGAGGGTTTGATGACTTTGGAGGAATAAGGAGGTTGTGAAGATTATTGTTTATGTGCATCCAATGTTGGCAACCACACTTTTGGCACTTGGGTATCTCTTCTTCTCTTCCCCATTTTTGAAGGGAGAATATGGTTTCTCCTCTTTTCTTTCTTTGCAAAATTTGGTGTTCTCTTAGTGTTTGGATTGTCTTGATTGTGAAAATATAATGTTGTTGTGTCTCCCTTTATCTTGTGCAAAACTTGTGGAAGCTAGCTCTCTCTCCCATGGGCTTGCGGGAGGCTAGCATGCCTTCCAACCTTGGAAAGGCATGTAATTATGCCTAAAGGTTGGGTGGTTAAACAAGTTTTTTCTCCTTGTGTTTGTTCTTTGAAAGCTTTTGAAGATGGAGCTCAAGTGGAAGATGGTTGGAGTTACTTGTCATCATGGTTCTTCATTGTTTACCTCTCATTGCAACTTTAAGAATATGGTTATGTGGAAGTTTTTTTTATTATCTTGTAAAATCCCCATTTTGTATTGGTATTACTTGTATAAAAAAAACTTGGGTCATTTTTGCTTGAGCAATTCCCCTTCAATCTTGCAAAGAAGTTTGTAACATGTCTTCTTGAGTAGTTCATGAATCTTGAAAATACTTTGTATATTGAACTTGAACTTATTTGAATAAAATATTGTAAAAAATGTTTCCTTTAATAAGAACTTGATGTAACTCTTATCTTTTGAAGAAAAGTTAATCTCATTGGAAAAGAAGTGTTTTGAAATGAATGGATCCTTTGATATAAATTTGTTGAGACTTCATTTGAAAAGAAGGTTTAAAAATTGGGAATATGTTGGTTTTTAAGAAAAATAAATAATACATATGTATTTCTTGTTGGACATTCTACTTGGGTAAGAATCTAAAATATGTTATTTTGTTAGAGCATTAGAAATGAAATTTATTCTTAGCATTGAATCTTAGGACTATCATTAAATGGAAATACTCTCATTCTTGCAATATATCTCTTCTTGTAATTGTTGGTAATATTAATAAATGAAATGAAAGTTAGTTTTTGGTTTTCTTTCCATGAGTAGTTTAAGAATTTATTTTATTAAGTACATCTAAATATGGAGTTAACTTTCCCCCGTTGCAAATTTTTAAGAAAATTTCAAAGCTCTTCCCTACTTCAACTATTTTATTACATTCTTCTTTTACCACCTTCTAATATAACCATATTTTAAAACATTGAGTTTCTTACTTCTCATGAATACCACAAAAAAAGAAAGGGATAAATAATAATCCGTTATTTTTATAAATGGCAATAATTTTATCCCCATATGATACAAATATAATTAGACATAATTTATATAGTTATATTCTCAAATATAACTATACAATGTTATAAAGATAATAATTATTTAATATATATTATTTTAGTTATACACTTTATTCGTAATGTTCTAAAAATTATTATACTTATTATTATTATTATTATATATTATATATATATTATATATATATATATATTAAATAGACAATTAATAATAAATAGTATATAATATCATATATTATATAAAATATTATATATTAATAAATATAAAAGAAAAAAAGAAAAAAAGAAACAAAAGTAATAAAGTTTACGGTGGGCATGTTATGTTTTAAACATAATAAAAAAAATAAAATAAAGAATAGAGAATGTGGGGAGGGGTCTAACCCTCCCCAAATGCCTGCACACCCACCTTACACTGCCCACCCCACCGTCCATCTCTTTGTGCCCACACCCATATCGTCACACCCCTCCACACAATCAAATCTCTCCCTCTCCAAACCACCTACCATTCTCCAAGACCCGCAGCCAAATAAAATTTGCGCTACCTTTTTACACACCGGCCTTTTTACACACTGGTTCGCATACAAATTTTGGGTCCTCCATTAAATATGGTTTGCACTATTTTTTTACTAGTATATATATCTGTGTGTGTGCGCGCTCAGGCAGTCTTGCTGTCCATATATATAAAAAAAAGGGTATAAAGTACACTCAACTAAGAGTAAATCTAGTGAGATAAATAACAAAAAAAAAGATAGGTATAAATAAAACCAGGATTAAAAACCCTAAATCCACCCAAAACCAATGCGAGGATGAAACAATCTTTGAGAAGTTTTCTCCCATCATAACCTGTAAATTTAAAACAAGTGATAACAAGAAGAAAATACAAGAGAAGACTCCAAAATTTCTCCATGCCCATTAATGGTCTCTCTCCCAAACCTGCAAATTTTCAAAATGAAACAAAATGAGAAGAGGAAAGAAAAGAAAAGAACATAACGATGTTAGGGCAACCTTAGGGTAAAAATCAAATCTAGGGTCAAGATTAGATCCATCCTAGGGCTCACATTAAATCCTACACTTTTAAAGTATTGGCCCTTTTATGGGATTGAAAAATAAAATAAAAGGGGAGTGTGAGGAGTTAATTAAATAAGAAGGGGGTGAATAGAATAAAAGAGGGTGTATGCTTATCATTTGTGACCCTAGTGAACTTAATAGAATAAAATAATTAAATTATTTTGGGCTAATGTTTATTTAATTTTGGGAACATTAAATTAAGATAAATTAATTATTAACGGGAAACAAGGAAGCAGACATTAGTATTAATCACTCATTTAAAAAAAATTACCCAAAATTTTAATTGCATTTCAGTGGGGTTTTTCGGTGTCCTGAGGCAGGGCATTACAAATTCCTCCACTCAAGAAAAGATTACAATATGATACATATGAGTCATTCAATCTCCTGTGTTATAAAGTTCTTGACCTAGAAAAATATATTCTATCATCACATGACATAGAGCCTACCCATACTTCTTCTAGCCATTGCTTCATCTAGTATTCCGCCCACATCTCCGATTGAGAATCCAAAACAATCTCCATCTTTGCCTCACATTCCAAACAAACACACTCAACCCACTCCACCACCAAAGTGTACTTATTCTCTAGACTCTGTGACTAGCTACTACTCCTACCACTCTGACTCAGTCACGTGAGCCTCTACATTTCTCTCCTCACACTCAACCACATGATGTGTTGTGTGTTACTTAATGAGTGATTAATTCACTTACCCTCCAACTAGCATCATCCACAACACCTCTTACAACGTCAACGTGATCAACCTTATTGTAATTACCATCACATAAATGGCCATAGGGAAAATGATTGTCTCACCCTTCATGATCGATTACAACAACTAGAGGATACAATGTGTTATCTCATTTGGCTCTCATGAATAGTCCATGTCTCCTTTCCACATCAGCAGAGGCCTACTCCATCAGGTACTCAATTTATAGGTCACTCATTGCCATCCCATGCATTCTCCACCTCATCCACTACCACCACCATCACATTCATTGCATCCATTACATTCACATTCATGTTATCCACTGCTTCATGTTGCTCCATCACATGGGCTCCTTCATCCCTCTGCATATCCCATGGCTACTCCATATGATATTGAGTTTGGTTCATACACTCATGTTGCATCCATCCCACATGCTTCCACCACTTCACGTTGCCTTGGTATTTGGTAGGTGATTGTTCATCACCTTACCACCCCGATGACACACTTATGTTCTTACGGTTCTTACACAAATGTTGAGGGATTTTTTCTAAGAACCTTTCATCACGCACTCCTTTCGTTTCATCTAGCGCACTCAATCATTTCCTGATGATGCACTCTTGCTTACGTAGATCATACTTGACTGCTGAGGGGTATTAACTAAATGAGCCTATTCATTCACACACTGAGGGGCATCAATAATCTTCCCCCTCCTATTTTCATCATACTAACATTTTACGATCACATCCTATTATCATTTCATTAACTACACATTCATTTTTAGCACTTCCATACATTTTTCATTTTTACATCTATTCTATTATAATCATTACATTAAACTACACACCACACATTTTATTCAATAAACATTTCATCCATCACATTACATTTGTTATATATTATCATCATCATTCACCATACACATTTTTTCTACCACTACTAACATCATAATGTGAATCTACATTAATAAAACATGAACACAACACATTACATATACTAGGACAATAACCATAGAATCATACACCATCAATCACATCATGACATCAAAAAACTACAACATAGGTTTATCATATATCAAAAATAGGTTTCCATACATATATAGCCAGTATAATCACCATAACAAAACATGCAAAACATCCCATCACTAGGGGGAAAAATCCCCTATATCATATGTAATAGTACAACTCCAAACCTCATCGTCACTATCACTCTCAGGCACTACAAGAGCTCTAGAACTAGATGCCTCTCCCCCAACGACGATGTCATTTTCATCCTCTGATATCACTTGACCTGCCTCTGTAGCAAGGTAATCTCTATAGCCTACTCAAAACACTGGTGCTACAAATCCACATATCAGGTAAAACACATCTTGTGCCAAGGGACCACCACCTACCGCCTCTCGGGCTTGTCAAGTCTCCTCACATGCCTCATCCCTCTCATCCTAACAACACAATACATGTTACCACTTTTATGGCTACCAAATCAAATAAATGGGCATGCTCACCCATAATATCATCCACGTGCTCAAGTATACCTCCACTAAGCACATTGGTCGGCACATTCATGTCAATGTGTGGATGGATGTGTCCATGATCAACGACCAATACACATCACCTACAAACACAAATTACAACGTATTAGACAACTACACAACACAATATATGAAAACCATGAAATACACAATACACATATACAAATACTTACGCTCAAATATGGTTGCTGCTATAGGATTGGGGGCATGTGCTCCCCCCTCTCCTCCTCCTCCATGTGGTAACTCCATGGGACCTACGAAATAATGGGTACAACAACACCCACTTGATGAGTTTCCCACCATGCCCGATACTCCTCAATGCAACCCACATCATCTCCATCAACAATCTCTATCATCAGATCTACCTCACCTGGCCCTGGTAGTACTAGCTTCTCTAGATGTGGGCCCTGAGCCTAGCTTCAGCCCTCCTCAGTGCTCTAATATCTCACAACCATATATATGGCTCTGGTGGGCACATCCTGAGCCATGCCAAACTGATGTGACACTCTCTCTACCTGAAAAATATCTGCCACACCTGGAAAGTGATCCTCTAGCCACATAGTCCTCTGAATACATTACAACTCTAGCATCCTCAGGCCATCCCCCATAGTCACGGTATGGCCTCCATATGACTTCCTTGGGCCCCATCCTATCTATCAGTGCCCTATAGTATTTGTGTCCATCTTTCTACCACAAATATCAACCCACTTGTCACGCATATATCTTTGGCCTAGCCCACTCTCCTCGTGGACCTCCAACTGGTCTCAATATGGCTATGTGCTCATATGCCCATACATGCAATAGTGTGGTGGCCCTATCCCTCCACCATGCTCCTCATGTGAGTAAATCAGGTATAGGTATCTCTATATAGGTGGGCCAACACACATCGTGCCCACGCATATCTAGTACCCTTATCCTCTATCCACTGGAATATGTTCATGCATCTTATACAAGATGCCTACACCTCCTCCCTCCATGGCTATACATGATGCAATCAAAACCACTATGAACTTCTGCAAGTGTGGAACCCCAGACCATAATATAGCATCCAAACTAATATGGGCCTCGGTAGGTACTCGAGTCCCCACAAAATATTATCTCACAGCTCACATATGCCACTCCATATTCTCCACTGGCATAACCTGCACTCTCTCCCCTGATAACCAGAAATCACAATATGCAATATACATCCTCCAATGTAACAGTCATCTCCCCCGTAGGTAACCAAAATGTGCACATATCGGCACACCATCTCTCACATAGGGTAGTCAACATGGGCATATTATGGGGTACATCCCCCATCCATGTTATGTGTTGCAGGCTAGTCACAGTCCATCACATCCCAATCATCATCTAGAGACCCAATCCTAAGCAACGTACTCATATGCCGCCCACCACGAAACTCCTTGAGTGGATATCCCTCTACACACCACAAAACAACAAAACACAACATTATAACACATTACAAAACCAAATACACTCATTTATCATACTAGAAACATGTTTTTCACCATTATCCATTCAATGTACACATTCTAGACCAGGGTGCCTAGATGCCAGACTGAGGGCACCCAGGAGCAGGACAGCAGTGCCCAATTCTGGGTGCTCCTATCCCAAGGGTCACTAGTGCCCTCACCACTCTTGTCCAGGTCCTAAACGCCAAGAAAATCAAAAATCTAAAATTTGTTCATTAATTGAATACAAATGACTACTACACCATGCATTTTGAAAAAATCAAGGCACTTATCAATTCCACAGTCGTAAGCGACAGTACAGTGGTCGCCACGCTCTCAAACTGACTAGGACGCGTTTCTCTCACTTGCAACATTTTTACTCAACTTGTTCACACTCTCACAATCATTTAAAATAAAAAGATAAAGTACCTAAAAACTTTTTAAATTTACTATTTATAGTTACTTTTATCACCTACTTTACTATAGTGGTTATTTCACGCTTATTACCACAACTAATACACACTACACCATTTTTACCATATCTTGAGTGTTTCTACTTCGATTTACACCCTCATTTGAAACATTCTTTTAGAATTCCTCCCACCACTATAATGAACACATTACGCATGTGTTATCTCTATTTGAATGTGGATTTCATTCCATTTATACACATTCTTACAATTTTTACCACTTTTTATATATATTGTACTTACTTTCGGCTTAGTGTCTGTTCTTTTCATCACTTCTCCTTTTGCCGAAATGGGGGGGTATATCATTGGGTTCATCTTATAATTCCCCTTATATTACTCATGATCAATAAAAATAACCAATTCAACATTTTTTAAACATTTACTAATTCAATGGATGACAATTCACAATAAATTTCCGCTAACGACCTAGTCTCGGGGCAACAAGCATGCAATTTTTCTATGTGACACTTCATCACTTCCCCTTAATGACCTAACCTGGGGGAAAAAGTGATTAAAAATATTTCCATGTGATTATTCACCAATTCCTATCATTTTCCCCTTAATGACCTAACTTGGGGATAACTTGTGTTAAAATCTCTCCAGGAGTAACTAATCAAACAATCGACCAATTAATCAATCAATTTGTACATTCAAAATTGCTAACAAATTGAGATCATTCAATCAATACGAGTTCAAATTCAATTTCCCTCCCTAATGACCTAACTTTGGAGTTATGTGTAGCCTCCTAGATGACCTATCTTGGGAGATTCCATTCGTCAATTTTCGCAGGACCTAACTTGGTAAGTTTGTCTACATTTTGTGCTTTCTTCCAGATGACTTAACATTGAATCCCTCTCACATTTTGCACCTACTTCCAGATGACCTAACTTGGAAGCCTTCATACATTTTTCATTGTCTTGCAGATGAACTAATTTGGAAGCCACCACATTGTGGTAATGGAGTCCAAGAGTTTCCTTCCCTATATCACTCCTATATGGGTCAACTATTTGATCAAAATTATTTGGATCCAAAAACCACAAAATTTGATTGGATTCCATCTTCAGTAGCTAGATCTTGAGGATGTAGTTAGAGATTGGAGAATAACACACTTTTCTCCCTACACTCTTCCTCTCGCAACAGGTTTTCCAAATCCACTGGTTATTCATTCGCATACAACCGTTCAGGTTAGGAACTGATCACTCCCTACCCCATCTCATCATCATCATAATTAATCTTAATCATCACTTTCATTTAGTACACTTCATCTCGACATTTATGCTTTTTCACTACGTTACATGGATCAACCCACTGACCCATGGTTTGACAAGCTTTTATGGTTCTATTGGAACGCTTCTACTACACATCTATCTCGTTCTACTACAGCATGGGGTTATCTGAATTTTATTAGGTACACATCTCTATCTACCTTGTGTTACCAGCATTTTTCTCACCAACATAAAGTGAGGGAAAATGTAGTCACAAAATCATGCACTTATTATTACATTTATACTACCAAGTATGTTATTTTATATATGGATCCCGCGTGATAAAAGTATTCACTAATGACTCTATCCCCTAGCCTTGTTGTCAGCTAGTCAGTCATTATAGTCATTTTTCTGGTATAGTTGATAGTTTTCTATATAGTTTTAAATGTCTCTCAGGGAGTCTTAGGTGTCATAATTTTATTGATTTTCATCTCCAGTCCTTGACTGGGGTGCTTTGGGTAGTGTTGGGGTTCCCATGGGTGCCCCAGTCTGTGATTTTAAGCACCTTCATCCCTGTAACACTTTGGTCTAATTTATCCATTTGAATGTCGGTCTTTGTCATTTTCCCATTCGTGACCCTAGGTACTAGTCGGCATGTCAGATCATTAGTGTCGAAATTTGAACATGAGATCCCTATATAAACATAACATACTCACTATTTTATGGGAAGACTATCATCTATTAAGGGCTAGTTATCTACCAAGGTAAGAGACTATATTTGGGAATCTTCTACATCTGCATCATAGAATCATAGGAGAAAGGGTTGTATTCATTCTATTCCATCCACCATTTTCATTTTTACATCTACTTATTTCCCCTTAGTTCTACGTTATAAGGCACTATGGCACCCTAGGCACATAATTACACACACAAGCACAAAAAACTACATTGGGTCTTGAATGTAGTGTAGTGCTTAGTCGTAAGTCCACCATTTTGGTAGCTAAGATCAGTCTGGCCCCTTCATATGCATATTTTATTTTTCAGGTAGATTTGATTCTTTGTATGGGGTTTTACAGATAGATCTTCACATCATATCCACAATGAAATAAGTAAAGATATTGTGACAATCATGCAATAAGGATAAAGGCATTGTGAAGACCTTGGGACACTACCATATTCATATCTTGATACTTTTTATAGACCACAATGCCCAGAACACATATTAGGGCTCCCATAGGCACCCTAGTACTCCCTTAAGCTCCCCAGTCTAGCCAAATCCCCAATTATTGCACTTCTTAGGGTAGCATTTTCATATTCTATTATGTCCCCACATCAGTCTGTTTGAGCCCAGCACAATGTGAGGTAAGTTATATTCATGTTAGTATCTTATCCATTTTGTTTCATTTATTTTATTTCATATAAATATCAAAATAAAATATTTTATATTTGTATTTCATTAGCTATTTCCAGTATTGTTAATATTTAAATTAACTTAAAATACAAATTTCTAAATACCATTATTTTAGTTAATCAGATATGAATATTGTATATTGGATACTTGCAGGGGTAAGGGATGTGCATGGTAGAAACAAAGGCACATGCAAACACTATAGGCTAGAAACAAGTGTTAGTGTTAAAGAGATAACATGCAATAGAATACAATGTATCAAGAAAATATGAAGACAAGAGGGGCCATGAAAAGTGAGTTGGATACATGGGACATTGCTTACAATGTCACAAGATAATCAGGGCTATAACTGTCATTAGTAAACAATGATCAAGCATGACATAGGGCATAACCCGCAACCAATAACAAACAATAGTAAACAAAAATAAGAGACAACAATGGTTGTATAGAATCATGTAAGGCAAATGCTAAACATGAAGCACCCATTAGCATGTTAGAAAGATAAATAGTATGTCAAATCATGTATATATCAGAGAAAAGTAAGTGATATTAACAAGAAGTGGTAAGTATTGTAACAATGGGACCTGTGATATGTAATAGGAGAGTAGCAAAGGTAGACTCCCCCAGGAGCCTCAGAGGGACTAGTAAAGAATGGTTTCAAGCATCATGCATCATGTAAGAAGCTATAAAGGTCCTGTATTTACCTCAAAATACCATGTGAATGTCAATGTGTGTATAGAAAAATGCAATGACATTCTAAGAATCCAACTAGCATAGGAAACAAAGTGCAACATGTAATTATTATAAGCTAACAAGAGTAAATTTACAACCAAGATAAGTAGACGTCGTGTATATGTGATGGTGTTCTATGATATGCAAGATGTATAGATGAGGGGATCCACATTTACCCCCACTGAATGTGTGTGACGTGAGGTTCATTCATTAATTGTGCCCTCAACAGTCAAGTATGAACCGTAAAATAAGAGTGTGTCTTCGGGTAGCGAGGTAGAATATGTAGTACAAACATTGTGTTGTATAGATAGAAATAAGTAATGGTATACGAAGCAAGTGAGGATGGGGTAAGTCTGATGACCCTAAGTGTGTATATCAGGAGCTGCTGTCAAATAAATGTGATCATTGTGAGCAAGAATAACCAAAGTATGTATAGTGAACGAAAGCATGTCTACCATTTATATAAATTAGTATGTGTATCATGAATAGAAGGATCCATAAGTAAACATGAGGAGTAAAGTGTGTATGGAGTGACATAAGAGTGAAAAGGAAAGCCATAATCATAGATATATGTAGCAAGGTGTGCTCATAGTGTAGATAAGAGAAAGTGTTGCTAGAAAGATAGACTTGAAGTGCAAAAAAAAAAGTAAGGTATAGGTGTTTATGTGACTAGTATGGATAGGCAACTACTAATTAGAACATGCAACTATGGGGGGAAGTTAGGTTCCACCAAGTGTGTGAGTCATCGAGATCTATCCGATGATGGAAGAGAGACCATGCCATGGTGGCGGTTATTGAAGTATGTCATGAGAAAATTTATGGTCATCACAATGGTAGGTAGAATCAAGGGTATGACCAACATCAGAATCAGAGTCAACAACATTGCTAAAATTGAAATCTAATGTGCGCAAATGCTCATTTGACATATCAAATGGTTATGTATGCATGATAAATAAGTTAAGATAATTAATAAAAACTAACACCAAGTAGTTACAATAACAAATCTAATCTAACATAAACATCATGATAAATGCATTAAAAGGAAAATTAACCAATGAATCTAATATTAAAAACATGAAATGTAAACCATCCTTTGATGTTTTTTATGGGCTTTAGATTATAGGTACCCCTTTAGTGATCTGAATGTAGCTATGTGCGATCAAAGGAAATTCTCCATGGAAGAGGAAGAGATATCACCAATATGGCTTGATTACCATGTATGGTTCTTCTCTTACTACTATTTGCCAAGTAGAAGATAGAAATGGGTGTTTGATCAATAGGTTTTTCAATCTTGAAATGCTCTTATCATATGCTAATGTTTTACAAGGACATGGTGTAAATTTGGACAAGGTGTACTAGGTTCTTTATGTAGCTTTCTAACTTGGGAGAAGCTTGTAACCTGGTGAATGTGGGATAAATGTAAAGTTAGAATTAGAAAGGGATAAATATGGTTAGAAGAGATTAATTAAAGATTAGAAACTCATGGGAGTTGGGTGATTTAATTAATCAACTAGGATTAATTAATTGACCAAAATAAGCTTAAGAAACCATTTGGAGATGATTTAGAAGGAAATTAATATAATTTTAAGGATTTGAAAGGGGGATTTAACCAATAAGAGGATTAATAAGTTAAATACCATATTGAAAGACTTAATTAATTAATAATGGTTAATTAATAAAAATAGGATTATAACTAATGAAGTGTCGTTAATTGGCATCCATGATGAAGGGAAGGCTAGTTAATTAACAAAGTGTCATTAATTGACCAAAATTAAGGGGAATGTTAGCTAATTAGTGATAAATCCCTAATTATAATGAAATGATAGAAAACAAATTAAGAAGTGCAATTTTAGAATTACAATTGTGTAGTCATATTTAGGTGTCTACATTTGCCCCTCTTTGATGTAGTGTAGAGTAAACGACACCACTTCAAAGATAGTATACAATTATAGACAATTAAATTTGGTAAAGGTAGAAGAAAAATTATTTGCATGGATGATGTTGCCCCCTTGAGTGTTGATGGGTTGATAGAAGAGGTTAATGGATGCTCAAAAAGAAGAAGGAAATGATCATAACAGAAGAAGAAGACACTAAAGTGAGTGACATTTGAATTGATCTTGGCAGGCCATTGTTCAAAGTGATTGATTAGAAAATAAATTGTGGGCTTCCATGTGTGGAAGAAAAAAGGGAGGGTGAGGGGATGAAAATTATCCCTATTGCCACAGATTTTGTGGAAGAAAAACTCATAGCAATGAGGTGGATTCAAATTGGGCTTGGTTGGCCATTTTTGGAATCGATAAAAAGAGTAGGATCTCATTCCTAAAGTGGAAGAAGCGGGGGGAAGAATTAGAAAATGATAAGGAGAAAGTTAGTTAGAATGGAAACAAGAGTATATATGGAGAATCGGAAGATCGCAATGTAGTTGATGAACCATCTGGCTCGGAAGTAACTGTTTATTTAATATAAGCATACAACAAAAGTGTAAAATGACATGAAGAGCCATAATATTGATTGTTTTTCATTTTTAAAGAATCGAATCAAATAAAAATACATGAAGCAATGCAGTACAATAAACTAAACAAGCATACAAACAAGCACAAATAAACAACGTTCAAGAAAGTTACACTCATGTTTTTGTTATCCAACTTTACTTCCCAAATTTTCAAGTTATATGACAACGGTTAAAATGGCACCCCAAGCAAGGATAAATGTAAGAGGAATAAATAGAGGACATAAAAATCCTATGAAAAATCAACGTGCACTATGAAATCGCCACAAGCAACAATATATACAAGGGAATACAGACATAGCAAGAAAACTAGCTTTCTTAATGAAAGGTCAAAATGATCCATATGTCGAGTGCTAGAAGAAGCAAGCAATAAAGTAAGATTTTTTGTAGGATAGTTTTCAATGTTTAAGGATGTTGTGTCCTATGAATGTTTAGGATGTTTTGATGTTTTACCAATTTATTATATTGTTGAAGTTTTACCAATGTTTTGGATTTTTGAGGTTTTACCTATGTTTTTGGATTTTGTGAATTTTTAGGGTTTTTTGAAAGTTTTCCGAAGATATGCACATGAAAATTAAGATGAAAATATTCCCACAACGAGAGGTAATAATTTACAAGGGAAAATATCACACATATATAAGAGGAAGATAACCTGGTTCAAGGCCAAGATGGATAGGTTCAACAAGATGATGAACTCAAGCCTATAAATAACTAAGAAGGAACAAGTGTGCCCCCAGTGCAAGCTATGTATTCATATTTACCCTTATCACAAAAGAAAGGAACCCCGTGTGCACTGGCCTATCACCCAGCGGATGTTGGGCGCTCACCCGAGGCACGCACGGGTACCGATTCTCTCTTTTATGTGAGTTAAGTGGGAAACATCATCTATGATTTGTGTCTAAGATATTTAAAGAGGATTTATGACACACAAGAACCATAGAGCTCAAAACAGCCTCTAGATCCTTGTAACCATTCCAGACAGATAATACTTCATAGACTATGTGACTTGTATCATAACAGAAAGAAGTATACAAACATCCATACCTAGCATAAACATAAATGAAAGAGAACCTATGAAAAAGATGTATATATCATAATCATTGATATTCATATATATATAAACTAGTAACCTCATTACATCCATGGAGCCATTTACAAAATGTCACAGAGAAGAAGACCACAGTCATGTATTATAACTGGACTAATGTAGCTAGGCTAACAAAAAGAAAAATTACAATCCCCATGCCCAATGCATCCTTTCCTAAATGTAATTACCCACTAATAGAGTTCTTGTAGTATTTCTGCAGAGCTCCGCCCATTCTCTAGTTCTCTCCTGTTTACTCTCCAGGTGCTTGTATTTATAGCCTCTCTGGGCTGCCAACTCATCCTCTAGTGCCCTCAGATATGATGCCAAGTGTCTGAATGTGGTCCTCCATGTGAGCATGCTCCTCCAGGCCCGAGCTTTCCACTTTATACCATGATGTGCTTCTAGAAGCTTCTACCACAGGCATGCTCCTTTATGGGCCAACCTATCACCAGGTTGACACCTTATCCACGTGTAGTCGGGTCATGCTTTTCATGTGTTCTACCCCGAACACCCAATTTGACTAAGTCCCAAACCCTTGGTTCTATCCACACACGTCGCACATGCCATGGGCTTCCTTAAACCCTTCTCTATGTGTTTTGTTTCTTGCACGCCTTTCCTTAATTAGGACCTTGCACGCCTACGTGCCTATTGTACTTAGTCAATATTTTAGGGGCCTAACATCACCCCACACTACGCTTGTTCTCCGTCCGCAGGATCACTTCTCAAGTGAAAGAAAGAATACAACAGGCTTACACCTGTTGATGGCAAATCGCAACAACCCCTGAATGTCTGCAACACGGTCAGTTGAGAATCTCAGTGCGATTGCATAACATGGAGCTTTTCCCAAGTGTGGGACCTCACGAATTGGAAAAGCTCTCCGGATGAAGGCCGGTTCCTATTCCTCTGTTCAGATGCACACGTAAAAATGCAGAGGGTTTACTCAAAACCTAAACTAACTTTCCAAGGAGACAGGGTAAGAAGATGCATAAAATAAAACCTAAACTACAAAGGTGATGCACCGAGGAATGAAGAAACACCTGTCTTGCCAATAAACACAAACCATTAAAATGCAATGTAAGATCATGCACAGATAGCCAGATTCACAGTGAAAGATCAGTAGGATGCAAAATGAATACAGAGAGGGTTGAAAATCATCCACAGACATGCATTAATTTGCTCCAAAGATTGATACAGCACACTGCAAAATGCCAAGAGGCAGAGTTGCATTACAGTTTTAAATGGGAGGTTTGAACTCCACAAATTCACCTGCCAAAGAGAAGAAGGGAGGGGCAAAACAAGAATGTCCAACCTTTAGAAAGAAGCCCCTCCTTACAATTTATAGGAAGAATGAGAGAGGGAAGAGAGAGAAATTCCAAATCTACCCCAACCACCGCATATTGCATTTAATTCATTTCATTATGATGGTAGGTGAGAACCCCAGCAAACCCAAAAGTGGCGAACTGTATTTTGCATTTTTAAGAATTTTTTCTCACCCAATTAAAGATATCCAGTTGTAGTTGGACAGAGGACCTCGTAAGCTTTCCGAAAAGTCCAACCTTGCATGAATCCCAGCTCTCAGTCAAAAGTTATGGCCATCTGAATATCTGCGCCAGGGTCTGCTTCCTGTCAGCGCTCAGAATGTTGCGCCTCCTGAAGGTGCGCCTTGGGGCATTCATGTGCATGTCGACATCCTCTTACATGCGCCAAGGCACAACTTTTTCTGTGTTGACACTCTGTGTCATGCGCCATTTCTGTGTGCCAAGGCACAACTTTCTGTGTCGACACTCTGTGTCATGTGCCATTTCTGTGCGCCAGGGCGCAACTTTTTCTGTGTCGACACTCCATGTCATGCGCCATTTCTGTGCGCCAAGGCGCAACTTTCTCTGTGTCATGCGCCATTTCTGTGCGCCAAGGTGCAACTTTTTCTGTGTTGACACTCCATGTCATGCGCCATTTCTGTGCGCCAAGGCGCAACTTTTTCTGTGTCGACACTCCGTGTCAAGCGCCATTTCTGTGCGCCAAGGCATAACTTTTTCTGTGTGGACACTCCGTGTCATGCACCATTTCTGTGCACCAAGGCACAACTTTCCCTGTGTCGACACTCTGTGTCATGCGCCATTTCTGTGCACCAAGGCGCAACTTTCTCTGTGTCGACACTCCGTGTCATTCGCCATTTATGTGTGCCAAGGCGTAACTTTCTCTGTGTCGACACTCTGTGTCATGCACCATTTCTATGCGCCAAGGTGCAAATTTTCCTCATATTCTTCTACTTATCTATATCCTCCCAAGGGGGGATATATATACAACAACACCTTGGAAGAAGAATAAGGAGAATGAAAGAATGGGGAAAGAAGAAAGAAAGTGAGAGTGAAAGAATCACTTAAACAAACTAGGAAAATCCTTTTTCAAGTCGACCTCCAATTTATTCTAGGCATCAACTTCGTCCTGTGCCCTCTGACACATGTCACCGACAAGAGTGCTCAACCCCTCAAATTTTAATCCATCTCCTTCTATGCTCATGGTATCAGTGATCTTCTCCAATTCCTTGCATATATCCTCCAGTGCATCCATTCTTCATGTAATGTATAGATATAGTTCCTTTAACCGGTTTTTGATTGAACCTCTTAAGGTTTCAATGGCTTCAGATTTCCTTTCGACCTCGGCAAGGATTTTATCCCTTTTCGCCCTATTTCCCTTATTTTTCTACTGTAACGCCTTGAGTTCCACTTCATGATTGGCGACCAAGGCACCTGCCACTTTTTCTCTATCCGCGCAATTGTCGTACGTGGCCTCAGCAGTCCGAGAAGCAACCCTTACATCAGAAAGAACCTTGTTGTATTCCACAATGAGCGATACGATCTTCAACTTATCCTCTTTTTCCAGGTGTGTGGCCACATCCTCTGTAGACTCCAAGGCTAGTGGTTGTCTCTCCATGGTGAGCACCCTTGTTAAATTCTCCAAGCATCCCAAGGCTGATCCATTCTTCTGTGCCGGTGATGCTAGGTCTGGATGCTTCAATAGTATAGCCTCATTGATGGATCCCACCTTCTTATACACAGTGCTCACCTTGGCCTTTTCATCCTTCAATTCCTGCTACCACTGGGCGCTGATTAACTTTTCCTAGCTCAGCTCCTTGGTTAATGTAGCTACCTCATCCTCTTTCTTCTTTAGCTCCCCTTCCAGATCTCTAGCCCTATCATTCCACCCGAAGAGTCTAGCCTCGATCTGAATGGAAACTTTGTTGAGCGCATTGCATAGTTGCTCATCTGAGAGCTGCTGGGTATCCACCACTGGGTTGTCTTCTCTTGGTCCTGGCAATGTTATTATTTCCCCATGGCTTACCTCAAACTCTGGCTCATCAAGGTGGAACTCTATAGCCCATGAGAGCATCTTCCTTGTCTATGGATATGCAGCCTCCTTGTCAAAAGATTACATTACTACAAGCTCCTCTACCGGAATGGTACTTTAGAACTACACGTGAAACATTTTCTTGGGGTCATCAATATAACCCAGCTCTGGCTTCTCCCCCTCTGCGCGCCTCCCTCCCGTGCGCTTACCCTTGGGTATACTTACAGTTAAAACTGGGCCTCTAGTGTTGTCGCGTTCCTCTTATGTGCTCTCCTCCTTCTCCTTGTTCAATCCTGGCTTAGCATTGTGCTCCAATTTATTCTCCACCATGGTCTCAATGTCCCTTATCTCTTCTTCTTCTACCACTTTGGTTATCTACTCCTGTGCAGAGCTTAGAGCTTCTTGTTTTTGTGCGCTAGCCTCCTCATCTTTTCCCATGTCATGGGCACTTCCTCCTACCTGGCTATCCTTGCGCCGTATAAAAAGGAACCCTTTTTCTTCTTCTCCACCTTCCTCCTCTGAATCATGTACATTGAAAATAGGTGGCCCTTGATCTTTCCCAGGGTCCTCTTCCCCACTTACTTCTTCGTCACTATCATCCTTTTCTCCTATGCACTTGTCCAAACTTCCAACTTCTTCTGACGTGGTCTCCTCTTCTACCCTGTGCTTCTTCCTAACTAGAGATTCCAATGTAGGTGACTATGTTTCTTCTTCTTCTGATGACTCCTTATCTAATGGCTTTTCTAGCTCTGGAGTCTTTTCTTTGATTATGGGGGTTACATACTGGTTCTGGCACGCTTGTCCCAGGGGAACCTATTGCTTGTGTCTCCACCACACTTGGTATTTTTTTTTCTGGTTCTTTTTCCTCCCATTTAGGCATGGGTCTCTTCCTACCAGTTGGATCCTGAGGTATAGATACCTCATTCTCCATATATGTGCCCTTCTTAGAATTTGGGTCTTATGTGAATGTATATGCGCACCGTGGATCCATCTGCAATGGGCAGAGTCATGGGCCTTGTCATCTGAACTTCATGCGATACATACCGCTCCATGTACGCATGTTTGTCGAGTACACCAACCCTTTGCGCATTTCCCTATGGTTCTGGTCCAGATTACCAAGGTCCAACTTAAAATTTTTGGACTCCGTGAACCTATTTACTCCCGCTTGGAAGTATTGAGTTGTGAAGGCAAAGGGGAGCTTACACCATGGGCTCAATGTCCCATCTGACAGTTTGAATCTACCCAAACAGAAATGTTACTACACATCAAATTCTACTTCTCCCCTGGTGGTTGCTGACAGTTGTTCGGGAATTCTCCATTCTACCCCAAATGGGTTCTTTAGGCGCGTGTACCACTTTTCCAAACATGCCTTGTACATTGTTGTCATAGTGTCACAAGCGTATTTCTCAAACCTTTTGGTGGGCGAGGGATCTTCAGTAGGGTACTCCCATATGAACTTATCTGATGCATCCGGTACCCCGATCTCTGAGAACACGATGGTTAGTAGTACATTTCCAAAGAGGATCCTATCACCTTCCTTCACGCAATTAATAATTTCATCCGCGATGAATGCGGATAAATTGTAGATGGTGCCCTCTGAAATCTTTCTACATACATTCAACCATGGCTTATTGACTTGGGTCCATCTCTCCTGGCCATTTAACTTTGACACCAGGTGCGTGGCCATCTTCATCACCGGATCCTTAATGTCCACGACATCATAATACCTTGACCCCTTCTTGTATGCAAAAAGCGGCGATAGTTTCCTTAATCACTTCTTTGTCAGTCAAATCATCCTCCAAACCATCTCCTTCACAGATGAGGCCTGTGAAATGTGAAATTATCTAAGGAGTTATGTGCATCTTGCACCCTACGAAGTGGAAATAGTCCTCATGTATGTGTAACATCAGCCACTGATATAAGCACTCAGGTTTCCCAAAGTAGGGAAACTCAAAGAGTTGTAATAACCCTACCTTCTCCAATTTGACCTTCACGTCATCATTATATATGGGCAAACCCTCTAGTGTCCTTTTGTTCATTGGGCACACTAACTCCAGCACCATTTCCTTCTCGATTGTGTTTGTTTGATGATTATAATCATTTACAGACATGTTCCTAAGATGGGACTCCCACTCCTTCCCCAACAACACTCCATCTGGGTACTGCATTTCTGCATACCACTCCTCATTTGTGTGTGCTTCAATTTCTTGTTGCTTTCCCTTTCCCTTTCCCTTGCCCTTCTTGGGTGTACTAGCTAGTTTCTTGGGTGCCATTATCTAGGTCTTCTTCCCACTTCAATCACTCCGTGTTACTCTATTCTTCTGGTCTCTCCAACCTTAGATCTCAAACTTGTGAAGAAAATTACTTAAACCAGTGCCCTAGTTCTTCAAACCCTAACTGGGATACTCCCTTCACAAGACATGGTGCCTTCTCACAACTTCTCCTACACCCATGAAATCCCTTCCTCCTGGTTTGCAAACCCGAACTGGTTACCCATGCTTCAATCTCTCCAAATTTTTCTTCACACAGATCAGTTTTTTGGAAGCCCTAGTTTGCAAAGGTGCAAAAAGTCACTTCATTCTCCTTATACGCAAAGTGAAAAATGAAGTTCCTCGACCCCTTTATTTATAGTTTTTTCCCTTTTTAAGCATTAAGTGCTACTTCACCTACCACCATAATTTTTACATTTAATGTGGCTTTTTCAAACAAATCCCGTCTTCAGCGCTTTCACTCATGCACCCCAACCTGCATGGACAAACCTCCAACCTTCTGGTGTGTAACCAATCCAACCTGACAGGAGACTCTTACGCACACGTACCCATGCCTGAAGGCACTTCTTCTATCCTAATTTTTTCTCTCGCCTACCTCGTGTTGCTTAATGTGCTTTCTCCTCCTTTGTACGTGGGATCTGAAAGTAGCTTTATCTTGACACCAACCATCCTTTTTCCATCTTTTCTTTTCCATAGCACCTCTTTCAACAGGGCCATTCAACTGGGATTTTTAACACAAACCACCTTGGCACTTTAACCATGCACTCCTTCACATTACTCCACCCCACACTAAAATGATGTGCGGTCCTCTGTGCACTCACAGATTCTCAAAAAGTAGTAATAAGGTTACCGGTGCCCAAGGCGCAAAACAAAACAACAACGCGAAAGGGAAACACAAGAAAAGAAACACATAAAGGAAAATTCTAAACTAACTGGAAAAACTACCTTATTTACAAACACCGAGAAGACTTATTTATAGTAGGGCTTCAGCCTACTCCCATTGAAGTGTCCAGGCAACTTCGTCCCATCCAGCACTTGTAACTGGCATGCACCTGAATCAAGGATGTACGAGATTGTGTAAGGACCCAACCAATGGACTTTCAACTTCCCAGGATGGCGCAGAAATTTAGAATCATAAAGTAAGACCATCTGCCCAACCTCAAACTTCTTGTTTCTTATGTGGTGATCATGCCAAGCCTTCTGCTTTGCTTTCTCTGTTGTTTGGCTCCACTTGGTGAGTGATCGTCTCTCATCCAGCTTCATTAACTTATCAATTCTCTCTTCCAGCACTTGCTCATCAGCTAACCCTCCTGTGTGTGCTATTCGCAGAGAAGGTAACATGAATTCAACTGGTAGAACAGGTTTCTGTGCCAAACACCAACTGAAATGGTGTGGCTTTGTTCAACCTTTTATAAGTTGTCCTGTAAGCCCATAACACTACTGATACTTTGTCATCCCAATCTTGTCTTCCGACATCACAAATTTTGGTCAGGGTATGACTCAATATTTTGTTGAATGCTTCCATGGTTCCATTTTCTTGTGGGTGATAGGGTGTAGTCTTGTGATGAGCCACCATGAATTCTGCTAATAGGATCCTCACGGTCTCATTCAAGAAATGCATACCCCTATCGCTGGTTAAACTCAAAGGACATCCATACCTCATGATAATGTTCTCCCACAAGAATCTTGCCATGTGGCTGTTGTGCAGTCTTTAGTTGGGGCTGCCTCCACCCACCTTGTCAGATAATCCGTGCAAGTGATGACATAGCGTGACCCAGTCCTACGCACTAGTGTAATAGGGCCTACAAAGTCTATTTCCCACTTTTCAAAAGGTTCCACACTAGGGATAGGGTGCAAAGGCATTTCATCTCTCCTTCCTAGCTTGCCAATGTGCTGACAATGGTCACACACTTTACAATAGTCTTTACAATCCTTGTACAGGGTTTCCCACCACAAACCTGCCATTAATATCTTACGCGCGGTGGCATCACCTACATAATGTCCACCCGCACTTCCTCCGTGTGCTTCCTCCATGATGGTGAGGCACTCATGCTCTAATACACACCTGCGCAACACCTCATCACGTCCCAACTTGTACAAGTCTCCACTGATCAACATGTAGGGCGTGGCGTGTATGGCTAGTTGCTTCTTCTCTAATGCCTTCATTCCTTCCGGTGCCACACCTTCCTTTAAAAATACCACAATTTCCTCCAAATTTGAGGGCGCGCACCAGAACCTAAACAGTTGTGCATTCTGGCATTGTCTCCTCAATACTCTGTGTGTCCTCCCCTGAATCAATTCTTGACAGATGATCAGGTCCACAATTTCTCTTCCCAGGCTTCACTACTACGGTGAACTCAAACTCTTGAAATAACAATACCCATCGACATATGTGCCCTTGTAGAATGGGCTTGTTCACCAAATACTTTAATGCCATGTGGTGGTGTAAAATACAAAGGGTGTTGCCAGCAGATACTACCTGAATTTGAAAAGTGCGTAGATCATTGACAACACTTCGCACTCAGTCATGGTGTAATTCTACTATGCTGGTGTCAACTTCCTGCTTGCAAAACACAGAGGATGATCAACAATTCCTTCACCTGGCTGTGCAAGTACTACTCCAATAGCGGTTCCTGAGGCATCTACATGGACATGGAAGGGCTTGTCCCAAGAGGGAAAATGTAATATAGGCACGGTGACAAGCCTATCCTTTAATGTATCAAACACCCTCTACTGTGCCTCTCCCCAATGGAAGGAACTTTTATGTCTGAGAAGCTCCTCTAAAGGTGCGGCGATCTTGGCATACCCCTTGATGAATTTCTTGTAATAACCCGTATGCCCAAGGAATCCGTGCACTGCACTCTAGCTAGTAGGCTCCCCTAACCCCACAATAACTATAACTTTAGTGGGATCTACCAATAAGCCCTCCTTACATATGATATGCCCCAATAATGTGCCAAAGGGTGTAGCAAATACACATTTCTTAATATTGAGGGATATCCTCAACTGTCTACACCTCTCAAACATTAACCTCAAATTGTCACAATGGTCTTTTACTAGACCATACACTGTCCAATCATCCAAATAGACCTGAAGAAACTTATGGATGAAGTCCTGGAACACTTGCACCACTATGCGTGAAAAAATAGCAGGCGCATTCTTCAACCCAAAGGGCATGACCGTATATGTAAAACTTCCCCACTCAGTGGTGAAAGTTGTCTTCTCCTGGTCTTCCTTTGCAATCTGGACTTGGTGGTACCCTAAAAATCCATCTGTAAAGGAATAGATTTCGCGCCCAATGACTCCTTCCAAAATTTCTTCAGTGAAGGGGGTTGGAAAAGGATCAATGACACAAACTACGTTCAGCTCCCTATAATCCACACAGATCCTAATCTACCCATCCTTCTTGATGTTGATTACCATCAGACTTATCCATTCTTGATTCCTCCACTGCTTCAATGATCCCAGAAGCTATCATTTTTTCTATCTCCTCCTTAACCTTTACACGTAAATTAGGATTCATCTGGTAGGGTCTCTTCCTGACCGGGCACACACCATCCTTCAGCTTTATCTTCATCTCCCCCAAGGAATGGTGAACGTCTTTGAGCTCATGGTACCCACGCGGGAATAAATCCTCAAATTCACGCAATAGATCAATGATCTTAGAGACTTCCTTCTCCGACCAGTAATCTCCAATAATAGCTTCCTTAGGTTCTTCTCCTGAACTGATGTTAACCTTCTTTGTCTTTAAGGGCTCATGGTAGGTGCGCATGTGAGTATCAACACTGTCAACCACCTCGTGTGTCCCTACAGAATGGCTAACATCCAAGCTTTCCACTTCCTCTCCATCAATCACATACACCAACTTCCCTTTCTCCTTTTCCAAACACGCACGCTCAAGCTGTAACTCTTCTGTTTCCTCTACTTCTTCTTCAAAGCGTGCCTCCAAACCTGGTCCACCTAGTAACTCCAATAGCCTATCCTCCACCATGGCACTATCCCCCATGGTAAGGTGCTTGATACCCTATAAGGCCTTATCAACTGATGGCTTGGTACTCTGATACTCAAAGGTTTGAATGAGGTCAGCCGTGAGCTCTTGCCAATTCCCTGTCTGGCGGTGTGTCTCTGAATGAATGTACCATGCGCACGCGTGCAACCCTGCAGTGTAGAATACAACTTGTGCACCCAGAGGGATGGTGGAAAAGCTTCTGTACCTTCTCTCCAGATCCTCTCACACTCATGGATATGGAAAGAGGTGGGCTCCTTCCCATGGTAGTCCTTGATGGTGGTGGGCACGTTGCTCCTAGAGAATCTGACAGAGAGAGAAATTCTTACCTCGCGCCATTCCAAAAGGCTCTCCTGATGGGTAGCCCACCACCGTGCCATTGTACCAAGTAGGACATAACTTAGCATCCCCCTTGTTCCTTCTCATTCTTCCACTGAGCTTCCATCTCCTACAGAAAGATCTCAGGGAAGGCTCCTCCTGAATACTTAGGTAGCTCCTTTCCTCCTAGGTGCGGACTATGCGCGCCTTTGTCACCTTGGTCACCGACCCTCTCAACTACCATCCCATCAATTCATAAGTTCCATGTGCCCAATTGTCACATGCTAGACTGGTGGTATCACTTTCTGACTGAGCATCTTCAAACTGGATAACTCCATTGGTAGGATGTATTATCTTTGGGTCCCTGATTGAGTGCACATATATCCTGTCCAAAACTTCTTCTCCCAGGGGTTCAGTATAGGGTGTCGACTTCCCATCAGCCAGGGGTATAATGACCCACTCCTCCTTATTTTCAAAGCTGATGTACCCTTTGTTGAACCAAAGGTCCGCATTGTTCTTGTAACACCATGGGCACCCAAGGAGTGTTGGAAAATTGTCTGCCTCATCGAGCACCAAGACTTCGAAGTCTCCAGTAAACTTAGCTCCCTGGATAGTGATAGTTGCATCCTTTAAGACACCGATGGGCATTGCCTTAGTCTTGTTTTCCATATACAACACATTCAAAGATGGCTTGTAATGTAGGTCTTCCCATCTGATGCCATGCATCCAGAGTTAGAACATTGACCTCCGCGCCTGTGTCAATGAGGATATTACTAAGGAGCCATCCATCTACAACTGCATTCAATGTGATCTCCTTGTCATAGTCAAGGCTATGAGGGGGAAGGTTTACATGTAAGACCTACCTCTCGCGCTCTCCTCCGGCACATGGTACCTTCTCTCTCAACCATGATCCTAGCAAGGGAATGATATTCTCTTGCCTTAGCATTTTACACACCTCCTTGACCTCATCCAGGTCATCCTTTGGTGCCTCGACTCTCCTCCCTTGTTCCTCCCTCCTGGATTGCTCCTTTAGACACTGGATTTCCCCTTGTAAACTCTGAATGACATCCATGGTGTCTTGATATACCTCCTTTTGATGTGCAGGGTCTGGGTACTTTCCATGAACTACTTCCTCCCTTGAAACCAGGTTCTTCTGCCTTGGTATCTCTTGTTGCGCGCATGTGCTTCTACCCTTGTTGTTACCAAGACAGGCTCCAAACCTGCATCCCATGTTACCCGAGCATCCACTGTGTGTCTTCCTTCTTAATACTGACCATTGCAGTGCCCTTGTCTTTCTGGTGCTACTGATTCATGTGCTCAAACAACTCTGGGCACTCCTCATACTTATGCTTCTTTCCGCACCATGAGCACTACAACAGGTCTGGGCATTCTCATTTGTAATGCTCTGTAGACCCACAATTGAAACAGGTTCCACGCAGGAACTCAGTCCTTCCTCCTCCTACAGTTACCATGACCATGGAATCCTCCACAAAAACCCCTTCCACACACCTCCATCTGCATGCTCCTCATAATGGCAATCATCACCCTTGGAACTACTGGCAATACTGTCTGGTGCACCCCATGATCAATGGCCTCATGGATCTGATCAATGAGCCTACAGTCCTTAGTATCATGGGTTGTAGAGGTGTAGATCTTACAATAACAAGACACATTCTTCTAGATTGCACGCTGTAGCAAGGGGCACCTACTTGCATCATGATCCCCATGACAAATTTCACAGTCTACAGCCACAACACGTGTACTATCCTCTAGGGGAAATTATCCTTAACATGCCCCTCTACTTCACAATCTGTGCACCATAAACCACTGCGAGTCTCATGGGCTGAGTTCACAGACAACTTTTCCAGCTGCTTGGCCATAGCAGCAATCTGAGCCTCCAGGAACAGGCTAACGCCAGTATCAACACTACCAACAACCTCAGCACACAGAGAAACTTCCAATGCCTCGTGCGGGTCTGTAAAAGTTTTATGAGATAAGGCCCTTCTAAAGGGTGTGATCAATCCTCCAACAAACCACTGAGCATGTTGTGAAGGGTGAATATCATATGACAACTTAGACAAGAGAGTTTTAAAGCACACATCATACTCCCGCACACTCTCTACCATTCCTTGTTGAATCTCCTTCAAAGCACTGATGCTCTTCTATTCAAACTCAAGGAATGTGGAATTTTACCAAGAATGCGTTCTTTAAAGCAGTATAGTCCACCACTGTTTGATGAGGGTCATATTTCCTATACCAGCTATGTGTGCACCCCTTGCAACGTGGTTGCAAACTAACTAGCCTTCCATTCTGGGGTTGTGATACCCTTTGCACGCCATAGCAGTTCACACTTGTGAACATGTTCTACAACATCCTCAATACCTCTATAATCGGGAAAATGTAGAGACATTTCAAAGAAAACTTGTGGGGGTGGTTGGGGCCCGAATCCTCCTGAGCCAGAGCCTTGGTTTCCACCTATGTTTCCTCTGTTGCCTGATCCACCAGGTCCACCAGGTCCTGAACCACCAGATCCACCACCAGGTCCATGAACCACCAGGCCTTATTCCTCCTGAACCACCAGACTCCTATTCCACCAGACCCAGATGCAGGTCCTATAGTGGTCATGCCAAGGGTCCCCATAGTTCCACTGAGCTGCGTGCCTATGGTCTGTGACAATGCCCCACTACCAATAGTATACCCCATGCGCCACTCCCAGATGTGAGACCAAAAGCTTGTGTGTCTATACCTTGCCTAAAAAATTCCTAACACTGGGTTGGTGTTTGCAGCCATAGAAGGCCCGAACGAGAAATTATACCTCCTGGGTGTAGACCGATCACCTCCAATGTAACCAACTGGACTAGTAATATTTTCCCCCTGATCTAGAAAACCAAGTGCCAGGGTTTGGTCACTAGGTGGGCTCAGATGTGTGCCAACGATTCTTCTTTCTCCATGTGACGAACTCTCATCAGAAGTCGAAGGGGTCTCTCTTACGTGCTTGCCAAGATGGGGTCACACAGACTGCTCAGGTTCCACATCCTCTGTGTGAACCTCAAATCCCTCCCGCAACATCTACCACCATACATCCATCACACCTGTAACCTCACATTGTCTAGCAATCTCCCTTTCACGTGCTTCACCATACTTGAGTCGTCTCTCCTCCCTTTCTTTCTCTGTCGCAACATCTACCATCTTCCTCCACTCTAGCTTCCTCACCCAATGCTCAGAATGGTTTAGCCGGCCATTGGGAATGCCTCTAAACTCATGGTAACCATCAATATTTTCATAGCCAGAGGGACAACATGTAGAAATGATCCTCTGGGCTCCCTCAGAAACTCAAACTCAACAACCTCCGGACAAGAATATGTGGAAATGGCATACTCTAGAGTGTAGCTAGCTAGTACTCCTTTCCACCAATGATCCACAGCATGGGTCCACATCAGATCTGCATCCTGTAGCCTCTGGTATTCTTCTTGGGTCCACACATGTGATCCATAATGCCAACTTGATCTAGATGCATAGGCTGAGAGCCATTCATACAGTTCCACTGGGAAGCAACAGAAAAAAGTTTCATACAGATCATGGTAGAGGTTCTCTTCTACCCATCTACATGCATCAAACTCAGGTCCAGTGTTGAATCTCTAAGAAAATTCATCCTCCATGCTCTTGAACCATGATTCAACACTTTCCAATGTTAACCGCTCTATCATTACTCACTACACAGATCATGATGTATGCTATTTCCCACTACAACTTTGAAAAGAGGTCCCAACAATGGAACCAAGATGTAGTCATTTTTACCCCTATCACAAAAGAAAGGAACCCCATGCGCACCGGCCTATCACCCAATGGATGCTGGGTGCTCACCCAAGGCACGCATGGGTGACGAGTCTCTCTTTTATGTGAGTTAAGTGGGAAACATCATCTATGATTTGTGTTTAAGAGATTTAAAGAGGATTTAAGACATACAAGAACCATAGAGCTCAGAACGGCCTCTAGATCCTTGCAGCCATTCCAGACAGATAGTACTTAACAGACTATATGACTTGTATCATAACAGAAAGAAGTATACAAACATCCATACCTAGTATAAACATAAATGAAGAGAACTTATGAAAAATATGTATGCATCAGAATCATTGATATTCATATATATATATAAACTGGTAACCTCATTACATCCATGGAGCCATTTACAGAATGTCACAGAGAAGCAGACCATAGTCATGCATTACAACTGGACTAATGTAGCTAGGCTAACAAAAAGAAAAATTACAATCCCCTTACCCAATACATCCTTTCCCAAATGAAATTACCCACTAACAGAGTTCTTGTAGTATTTCTGTAGAGCTCCACCCACTCTCTTGTTCTCTCTTCATTTACTCTACAAGGTGCTTGTATTTATAGCCTCTCTGGACTGCCAACTCATCCTCCAGCACCCTCAAATCTGATGCCAAGTGTTTGAATGTGGTCCTCCATGCGAGCATGCTCCTCCAGGCCTGAGATTTCCACTTTATACCATGATGTGCTTCTAGAATCTTCTACCGCATAGGCATGCTCCTTCTTGGGCCAACCTGTCGCCAGGCTGGCACCTTATCCACATGCAGTCGGGTCATTCTTTTCACGTGTTCTGCCCCAAACACCCAATTTGACTAAGTCCCGAACCCTTGGTTCTGTCTGCGTGCATCACGCGCATGCCATGGGCTTCCTTAAACCATTCTCTACCCTACCCTGCACTTTGTCCTTGCGCACCTTGTCCTTAATTGGGACCTTGCATGCCTACGCACCTTTTGTACTTAGTCAATATTCTAGGGGCCCAACATGACCCTACACTATGCATGCTCTCTATCTGCTGAGAACACTTCTCTTAGTGAGAGAAAGTATACAACAGGCTTATGCCTTCAGAAAAGGAATAAGTGGAATGAAAGAATGGGTAAAGAAGAAATAATGGGGAGAGTGAAAGAATCACTGCAACAGACTAGGAAAATCCTTTTGCAAGTCGGCCTCCAATTTATTCCTGGCATCAACTTCGTCCTATGCTCTTTGATAGATGTCGCCGACTAGAGTGCTCACCCCCTCAAATTTTAATCCATCTCCTTCTGTGCTCATGGTATGAGTGACCTTCTCCAATTCCTTATATATATCCTCCAATGCATCCATTCTTCAATGTAATGAACGTGGATATAGCTCCTTCAACCGGTTTTTGATTGAAACCTCTTAAGGTTTTAATGGCCTTCAGATTTCCTTCTCAACCTCGGAAAGGATTTTGTCTCTTTCCGCCCTATTCCCCTTATTTTTCTCCTGGAACTCCTTGAGTTCCACTTCATGAGTGGTGACTAGGGCTCCTGCCACTTTGTCCCTATCCACACAATTTTCGTATGTGGCCTTAGCGGCCTGAGAAGTAACCCTTACATCAGTAAGCACTTTGTTGTATTCCGCATGATGAGCGCTACAATCTTCAAATTATCTTGTTTTTACAGGTGCATGTGGTCAACTTATTCTATAGTTTCCAAGGCTAGTGTTCGCCTTTCCATGGTGAGGAACCTAGTTAAATCCTTTAAGCATCCCAAAGGCTAGATCCATACTTATGTACGCGGGTGATGCTAGGTTCCGGATGCTTTAATAGTATAGCCTCATTGATGGATTCTACTTTCTTGTAAACAACGCTCAACTTGGCCTTTTCATCCTTCAATTCCCACGTTGCCACTAGGCACTGATTAAATTTTCCTGGCTCAGCTCCTTGGTCAATGTAGTTATCTCTTCCTCTTTCTTCTTTAGCTCCCCTTCTAGGTCTCTGACCCTATCATTCTGCCTGAAGAGTCTATCCTCTATCTCAATGGAGACTTTTTTGAGCGCAAGTTACACATTTGTTCATCTGAGAGTTGTTGGGGTATCCACCACTGGGTTATCTTCTCCTAGTTATGGCAATATTATTATTACCCCCATGGCTTACCTCAAAATCTAGCTCATCAAGGTGGGACTCAATTTCCCATGAGATCATCTTCCTTGTCCATGGATAAGCTGCCTCCTTGTCAAAAGATGACATTGCCTACAAGATCATCCACCGGAATGTGTACTCTGGAACAACCATGCCTGAAACACTTTATTGGGGTCATCAATATAACCCATCTTCTGGCCTCTCCCCCTCTATGTTCCTTCCATCCTATGTGCACTTACCCTTGGGTATACTTATAATTAAAATGGGGCCTCTAGTGCTACCGCATGTTCCTCTCCTACGCTCTCCTCCTTCTCCTTGTTCAATACTAGCTCAGCACTGCATTCCACTTTGTCCTCCACCAGGGTCTCAATGTTCGTTATCTCCTCTTCTTTTTCCACCTTGGCTATATGCTCCTGTGTAGAGCTTGGAGCCTCTTGCTTCTATGTGCTAGCCTCCTCATCCTTTCCCGTGTCCTGGGTGCTTCCCTCCTACCTGGCTATCCTTGTGCCACACAAAAAGGAACCCTTGTTCTTCTTCTCTCCACCTTCCTCCTCTAAATCATGTACATTGAAAACAGACAACCCTTGATCTTTCTCGGGGTCCTCTTCCCCACTTACTTATTCTTCACTACCATCCTTTTCTCCTATGCACTTGTCCAAAATTCCAACTTCTTCTGAGAGGTGGTCTCCTCTTCTACCCTCTACTTCTTCCTAACCAGAGATTCTGGTGTAGATGCAACTCTGTTTCTTCTTCTTCTGATGACTCCTTATCTAATGGATTTTCTAGCTCTAGAGTCTTTTCTCTGGTTATGGGATTTTTCTTGCGCACGCATACATACTAGTTCTGGCACTTGTCCCCGACGAACCTATTGCTTATGTCTCCACCACACTTGGTATTTTATTTTATGGTTCATTTTCCTCCTGTTTGGGTGTGGGTCTCTTCCTACCAGTTGGGTTGTAAGGTATAGATACCTCGTTCTCCATATACGTGCCCTTCTCAGACTTGGGTCTTATGCGGATGTATACGTGCGCCGCGGATCCATCTGTAATGGGTAGAGTCATGGGCCTTGTCATTTGAACTTCATGCGATACATACTGCTCCATGTATGCATGCTTGATGGGGTACACCAAACCTTTGTGCATTTCCCTATGGTTCTGGTCCAGATTACCAAGGTCTAACTTAAAATTTTTGGACTCCCTGAACCTATTTACTCTCGCTTGGAAGTATTGAGTTGTGAAGGAAAAGGGGAGCTTGCACCATGGGCTCCATGTCCCATCTGACAGTTTCAATCTGCCCAAACAGAAATGTTGGTACACAAAAAATTTCGCTTCTCCCCTGGTGGTTGTTGGTAGTTGTTCGAAAATTCTCCATTCTGCCCTGAATGTGTTCCTTAGGCGCGTAACCACTTTTCCAAATGTGCCTTGTACACTGTTGTCATAGTGTCAAAAGCGTATTTCTCAAACCTTTTGGCATGCGAGGGGGTCTTCAGTAGGGTACTCCCATATGAAATTATCTAATGCATCTGGTACCCCAATCTCTGAGAACACGATGGTTAGCAGTATATTTCCAAAGAGGATCCTATCACCTTCATTCACGTAATTAATAATTTCATCCATGATGAATGCAGACAAATAGTAGATGGTGCCCTCTGAAATCTTTCTACAGACATTCAACCATGGCTTATTGACTTGGGTCCATCTCTCCTGGCCATTTAACTTTGACACAAGGTGTGCAGTCATCTTCATCACTGGATCCTTAATGTCTGCGACATCATAATACCTTAACCCCTTCTTGCATGCGAAAGTGGTGATAGTTTCCTTAATCGCTTCTTTGTTAGTCAAATCATCCTCCAAACCATCTCCTTCACAAATGAGGCTTGTGAAATGTGAAATTGGCTGAGGAGTTATGTGCATCTTGCACCCTGCGAAGTGGAAATAGTCCTCATGCATGCGCGATATTAGCCACTGCTATAAGCGCTCAGGTTTCCCAAAGTAGGGCAACTCAAAGAGTTGTAATAACCCTGCCTTCTCCAATTTGACCTTCACATCATCATTATATATGGGCAAACCCTTTAGTGTCCTTTTGTTCATTGGATGCACTAACTCTAATGCCATTTCCTTCTCGATTGTGTTTGTTCGATGATTATAATCATTTACAGACATGTTCCTCAGATGGGACTCCCACTCCTTCCCCAACAATACTCCATTTGGGTACTACATTTTTGCATACCACTCCTCATTTGTGCGTGCTTCAATTTCTTGTTGCTTTCCCTTGCCCTTTCCCTTGCCCTTCTTGGGTTTACTAGCTAGTTTCTTGGGTGCCATTATCTAGGTCTTCTTCCCACTTCAATCACTCTGTGTTACTTTGTTCTTCTGGTCTCTCCAACCTTAGATCTTGAACTTGTGAAGAAAATTACTTAAACCTGTGCCCTAGTTCTTAAAACCCTAATTGGCATACTCCCTTCACAAGATGGTGCCTTCTCACAACTTCTCCTACGCCCGTTAAATTCCTTCCTCCTAGTTCATAAACCGGAACTGGTTACCCATGCTTTAATCTCTTCAAATTTTTCTTCACACGGATCAATTTTTTGGAAGCCCTAGTTTCAAAGGTGTAAAAAGTGCTTTGTTCTCCTTATACGCAAAGTGAAAAATGAAGTGCCTCGACCCCTTTATTTATAGTTTTTTCCCTTTTTAATCATTAAGATGACCTATCGGTATAATGACCCGCTTCTTATTTTCAAATCTCATGTACCCTTTGTTGAACTGAAGGTCCACATTGTTCTTGTAACTCCATGGGCACCCAAGGAGTGCTAGAAAATTGTTTGGCTCAGCGAGTTCCAAGACTTTAAAGTCTCTAGTAAACTTAGCTCCCTGGATAGTGATAGCCGCATCCTTTAGGACACTGATGGGCATCGCCTTCGTCTTGTTTGCCATATACAACACATTCGAAGATGGTTATAATGTAGGTCTTCCCATATGATGCCATACATCCAAAGTTAGAACATTAACCTCCATGTCTATGTCAATGAGGATATTAATAAGGAGTCATCCATCTATAACTGAATTCAATGTGATCTCCTTATCATAGTCAAGGTTGTGAGGAGGAAGGTTTGCATCTAAGACCTACCTCTCGCGCTCTTCTCCAGCACGTGGTACCTTCTCTCTCAACCATGATCCTAGTAAGGGAATGGTATTCTCTTACCTTAGCATTTTACACACCTCCTTGACCTCATCCAGGTCATCTTTTGGCTCCTCGACTCTCCTCCCTTGTTTCTCCCTCCTAGATTGCTCCTTTAGACACTGGATTTCCCCTTGTAAACTCAGAATGACATCCATGGTGTCTTGATATACCTCCTTTTGATGTGCAGGGTCTGGGTACTTTCCATGAACTACTTCCTCCCTCGAAACCAGGTTCTTCTACCTTGTTATCTCTTGTGCGCGTGTGGCTTATGCCCTTGTCATTACCAAGATAGGCTCCAAACCTACATCCCGTGTTACCTGAGGCATCCAATGTGTGTCTATCTTCTTAATACTAACCATTACAGCACCTTTTTCTTTTCGGTGCTGCTAATTCATGTGCTCAAACAACTCCAGGCACTCCTCGTACTTACGCTTCTTTCCGCACCGTGAGCACTACAACAGGTCCGGGCATTCTCGTTTGTAATGATATATAGACCCACAATTGAAATAGGTTCCATGTGATAACTCAGTCCTTCCTCCTCCGCAATTACCACAACCACAAAATCCTCTGTGAAAACCCCTTCCGCGTGCACCTCCATATGCCCGCTCCTCATAACGACTATCATTACCCTTAGAACTACTGGCAATACTAGTCTGGCACACCCCATGATCAAACTAGCCCAAAGGGAAATAAAAAACATAATCAACAAGCCAGAAAACAAAAGGAAAAACACAAATTTAAAGATTATCATGGATTGTACGAGGTGTAGATCTGAGACTAGCTAATCAGATTCAGATTCTTCCGGACTGCGTTGCTTAGCAACTAGTGTTGTGGGTCCTTTACTGACATCAGGTTCCCCATGACAAATTTCACAGTTTACAGCCACGGCGAAGTATTTGTCCTATGATGTGTCGAAATTATAAATAACGTGCCCCTATACCTCAACAATCGGAAGCTGCTCTTAAACCTCTACATTATTCATCACTCGCAGGTTTAAGTTTAAGTTGATAACTAGTATGTAGCTGTCATTGGCTTTAGCAATAATCTGACACATCCAAGAACGGTTTGTTAATGCTAGTAATTAGACACTATTGAAGTTTATTATTGGTATTTATTATGACAATATTTATTATAACTCACACATTTCTGTACATGATCTTTTTATTGAGATATAGGCCCTTCTAGAAGTGTTTGATCAAGGTTTAAACTAGTTTTTTAGTATGATGTGAATGTTGAGAGATCATATGACTTAACTTAGACAATTAGAGCGTTAAAGTGCCATTTTGACACTCTAAAAACACTGTCTACTCATTTCTTGTAGAATCTCATACATATAGTGGTTCCTGTATATGGTTCCATGTGTCATTCAAGGGTATTCCATATGATATGCACAATTTCTTTCCAATAATATGTTGTTTAAAGCAGTAAAAATCCATCCATTGAACAATGAGAGGTCGTATTTCCTCCAAATTCAGCTATGATGCGTTATTGCCTTGCAGACATGGTTGAAAACTGTACTAGCCTTCACTTATGTGAGTTGAGCATTAGGCCGCTAAAATGACTGCAGAGTAAAAAGCAGTAGGTCATCTACATAAGTATGACACAAGCTTAGTTGTGCTTATAGCATCCTCAAGGACATTATTTTTATATTATATAACAATGCGATCACACGTCAAATGTTTAATTTATGGGTTGTGATTGGGGCCCGAAGTCCTCCTGAGACAAAGCCTTTGAGTTTTTAGTCTATTGCTTTCCTGTACCACCTAATCCACCAGATTGCACCAGGTCCTAAACCACTAGAGTTCACTAGGCCCACTTAGGCCCTGGACCACCAAATCCACTAGACCCATCTTTACTCTTATATCATGTGAACTACCAGTTTTCCATTGAGACCCACTAGTTTGTAGAAGTAGTTTTGCCAAGGGTCCTCACAATTCCACTGAGCTTACTTGCACATTTATTGTCTATTGAGGGGTGCCCCACTACCAATAGTGATACTCTCCCAGATGAGAGACCAAAAGCTGGTGTTTTCCTATGACATATTCCCATAAACATTCCTAATGGATTGTGCTTCTTATGTTGCAACCATAGAAGGCCACGATTGCCATTGGTACATGTATACTCTTTCTTGGTGTAGATTTTATCACCTACTAATGTCAACCAACTAGAGTGTTGGGGTAATTTCTTATTTGTGTGGATTTTTTATTGTGTCAAAATTAAAGTGTTGGGGTAATTTGTTCACTAGTGTGGGTTTTATATTATTGTGTCAAAACTAGGGTGTTGTCGTTATTTTTAATATTTTGCGGGTAAGGAACTCTCATAAGGGAGTCGAAGGGGTAAAATCATATTAGTACATTTAGTTAATAATTAGGTCACATATTGACTGTCTCATGTTATATGTTTTATTACGTGAACCTCAAATCATTTTGATAACATTTGCCATTATGGGACACTCGATGACATTTTCTTTGACCTCGCATTGTTTAGCATTTCTTTCCCTAACCCGTAAATCACCATAGCTTGAGTGGTCTCTGCCTCAGCGCTGGGAGTGGATGGGGAACGATGATTTCTTCCTTCTGCAGACATCTGACAGTCCTTCCTCTGACAGCTTGCGTGGAGGCTTGGTGGGAGGCGAGCCTGACAGTATCTTTGTGTCGGCGTTTGGGCTTGGCCGTGATGGTGGTGAATGTTTTCCTAAGGAAGGGGTCTGGTGGTTCAAGCATCATGAGCTTCGATGGCTAAAGTGGACGTTTTGGGGAAGATTGATCCTGTGCAGGACTCCCTCAGAGGTTCAAACTCAGTTTCCTTCGGGACCCTAACTGAATGATGTTGCTGATGCAGGGGGTAAGGCTCAAGATTGTGGGTTAGCCAGTGACTGGTTTCCACCAATGCTCCATAGAACGGGTCCATATCAGGGGTACATCTTGGATAGCCTCTGGAAATCATTCCTGATAGTAGCACAAACGTTGGGTCCATAAGCCAACTTGATCTAAACCATATGGCCTACGCAAAACAACTGCCTACATGTCTCCTTTGGGAAGCAGCAGAAAAAAGTTACATACAGACCATTGTAGAGGTTCTCTTCTACCCATCTACGTGAAAAGAGGGGTTTGATTTGTCAGGTTCAATGTAAAATGGCTGTCCTGAGACTCCTTGCATCCTGCACAACTGGATTTCTGAACAATGGAGCCCCCAAATTCTAAGGTAAACCGCTCTAATCATTTACTCACTTCTACAGATCATGATGGATGTTATTTTTGTTAGCAATAGGTATTTGACCATTTCCTCATGATAACCTAGAGTATCAGTATTTGGGGAAAATTATTGGGATATATCCAATCACACCTCCTATCTCATGAAGCCACAATTTCCTCAGTTTAATCCCTCAACTGAAATATTAGGAGATACCAGACCAGTATGGATAAGGTTTCCCTACCTAACCTTGCATTTTTGGTAGTGAGGAGTGCTTTCCTAGAGCTATAGGTATTAACGGGATCCTGGATGTAAAGTTCTCTCTTAAATCTATGCGACCCTAAAACTAGATTCTTTTGATCATACCACTTATGCCCGCATGACTGATGGATATGAACTATGACTTCTGATTGGTTCTTAGATTGTTATTCCTTGCTTATATAAGTAAGGCCCATTCTCATTGTATTTCATTGAGTTCCATAATAATATATGATATTGTTTTTCATTTGTTTGCAAAGGTTTTATGTAAAGTTATTCTGGTGAATTGCTTTCATCTTATAGATCATGATGTTTGATTAGCACCTATGTTCTTGGCTTGGCACGATCTGGTTATCATTCCTTTTATGGTATCAGAGCAGGAGATTGTTATTGACATTCATCTGTAAGTTTTATTTTGCAAATAAATTTTTTATATATTCATATATTCAGGATTTGCTCGTATTTTGTTGTTGTGTGCATTTTTATGCAAAAAAGAGGCTTCCATTGGATCCAGAAGGTGGCAAAACCCTAAGATCGACTGTAAACTCGACCATTTCAGGAGGTAGTATGTTTTTATTTTTTTTGTGGTGCAGAGAAACATATTGGATTTGCCTCGGGATTCATGTCATACAAAAAAAACTAGAATTATTTTTCTGGGTTTTGTTGGGTTTCTTGAGATCCAATTTGATTTTTTTTTGGAAAGATAGTTTCTTTCGGGATTTGTAGCAGGACGGTCTTTCCTTACAGGTTTGCACTTTCCTTGATGGGGAAATTTTGTAGGCTACTATTTGGGGTGGCGAAGGTCATTTTCGACACATTCTTTCCATAGTATTTTTTACTAGAAGAAGCAGTTAGATGTAACTTTCTCAAAAACTCCATCACCCCCAAAAATAGTAAGTTACACACCAACCATTGAAATCCTTAGCCCCTGGTCATATGGTATGGTCATATGAGGGCTTAAAGGCAAGAGCATTTTATTCTATTTTAGTGAAGGCAAGAGCATTTTATTCTGTTTCAGTGGCAACTAAATAAATAGCAGAGCATAATATTGAAAAGCTTGTAACTTTTGATCGGTAACTCGGTTTTGAGTGCCATTTTTTACAAAAGTGCTTGTTTTTTATGATCTTTCCATTGGAAATATTTATTTTGAGAATCACACTATAATTATAAAGTGCCATATTGTAACACACACTCATTATAAAGTGCCAAAATCTGGGGGGCTCTTGTTGCATTGTTTGGGGGTCTTGTTGCATTGCTTGGTTCTTGCATTTCTTTTGGTGATTTTTTTAGGATGGCATCTACTTTTTTGCATTAGATCATGTTGAGCCATTAACAACACATAATTACCACACATGGAAACCAAGAATGGAAACAATAATTAAGCGGAAAGGATTATGGGCTTTAACTTCTTCAAAACAACCAGTGTTCACTAGAGAATATGAGAAATTTCAGTACCAGTGCAAATTTGATGAGTGTATGGGTTTGATAGGAACTTATGTAAGTGACAGTCTTTTGTTTCATTTGGAAAAGTGTGACTCTCCTTTCAAAATATGGGAGAAATTGGAGGATTTATTTGGTAAGGTGGATCATATGAGAGCCATGCAACTTGAAATTGAGATCACCTCTCTTAATCCTGAAGATTTTCCAACAATTATAGACTATCTTACCAAGTTCAAGCATTTTTTGACACAGTTGAAGGGGAGTGGAAGAGATAAGAAAGATGAAGAGTGTGTTTACTTGATTCTATCCAAGTTGAGAGGACCATTCCAAATTTTTGCTTCTACCTTTTTCTCTAGCATGGATGCCTTAGGTGACACCTTCAAAATGCCTAACTTAGAAACATTTTGTGAAAGAATTACTAGGGAAGAATCCAAATTGTCTCACCTTGATTCTTCCACCTCTCAAAAGGCATTAGTTGCATCTAATCCTAAGGGCAAGGGAAAACCAAATAGTAAAACCAAATCCACACCTTCTCCATCTCAAAATGCTCCTAAACCCAAAGAAAACAACTCAAAACCCAAGGAGTCTTCTAAATCCAAGAATAAGTCTAGTCGTTCATGCTCTTTTTGTGGGGGTAGTAATCATGAAGAACATAGGTGTTATAAGTGAATGCAAGCCTTAGAGGATGCAGTCAAGAAACACAAAATTTCTATCTCCACTCCACCTCCTTCTAATCAGCATGGAAAAGCACTTAATGTTGTTGGAAGATCTCAGTCACCACTTGTAGACAATTGGGTTATAGATTCTTGTGCTTCTCATCACATAACTTCTTCCAAGGAGTCTTTTTTTCTCTAGGTTTGAGTTCTACTTCCAAAATTGAGGTTGGAGATTCTTCCTTTCTTTTGTTGAGGGAAAAGGTGATATACAACTTGATGGTGGCAAGTATCCAAGATGCACTATATGTTCCTAACATCACTACAAATTTGCTTTCTGTATATCAAATTTGTCATTCTGGTCAAGGGAAAATGGTGACTTTTACACCACATGGGGCAGAAGTAAGAACTTTGTTGGAGCCTTATTCACTTGTTGCTCAGGGTATTGTTGATCATAGTTCTAGACTATATCACTTTGAGGGTTTTGATGACACTTCTTCTATAGGGACAGGATTGGTTTCTCATTCAGATTCAGAGAGTAAGCTTTGGCATGAAAGATTTAGACATCTCAATTACAGATATTTGAAGGAGTTGAGCACTCATGGTATGGTAGATGGTCTTCCTAGAGTTTCTTGTCTTGAGGGAGTTTTTCATGGTTGTGCATTAGGGAAACAACACCAAGATCCTTTTCCTAAGAATTTGTCTAAGAGAGCTTCTTCACCACTTGAGCTTGTGCATAGTGACTTGATGGTTTTTCCTACCCCATCTTTCAATGGAGCTAAGTATGCACTTACATTTATTGATAATTTCTCGAGGCGTACTTGGGTTTATTTTCTCAAGTACAAAAGTGATGTTTTTTCACACTTCAAAGTCTTCAAGGCTTTGGTCAAGAGAACAATCTTCTAGTAGCATAAAGAACCTTCGTACTGATAATGGGGGGGAGTACTTCAGCAATGAGTTTTCTGAATTTTTGGAAACTCAAGGCATTATTCACCAGCATTTTGTTCCTCATACTCCACAACATAATGGATTAGCAGAAAGGAAGAATAGAACTTTGAAGGAAATGGCTAACTGTATGGATGCATTCTAGAGATATACCTCCTATCTATTGGGCAGAAGCAGTTAATTGTGCTAACTATATTCAGAATCACACACCACACAAAGCACTTGAGCATTTGACTCCAGAGGAAGCTTGGTCCAACACTAAGCCAGATGTCTCATTTTTTGAGTCTTTGGGAGCCATGCTTGGGCCTTTGTGCCAAAGAAGAAAAGGAAAGCTTTGGATAAGAAGAGTAAACCCTTGATCTTTGTAGGGTATTGTGAGGACATGAGAGCTTATCGTCTTTTAGATCCTGATACACATGATGTTCTTTTTCAACACATGTTCAGTTTGATGAGCGTTTCACTCCTCATGATTCTTCATCTTCTTCCATTCCTTCTTCTTCTTCATCTCATCTTGAGGATCCTTTCTTTGAGGAGATTGATGAGGAGGTTATAGATGTCTTGAGGATCTTATTCCCACTGATGTTGTCACTATGCCTAAGTGGGATCGTACTACAGTTTCTGAGGCAACACCTTTCATAGAGGATCTTCCACCCACTAGGCATCATCACGCACATTCTACAAGTTCTGGACTTTTGTGTCAGGTAGTTTCTGAGGATCCACAGTCTTTTTCAAAGGCTCATGGGATACCGGAGTGGGATGATGTGATGGCAGCTGAGTATTCTTCTTTGATGAAGAATCATACTTGGGATTTGGTATCTCTTCCTAAAGGAAGAAAGATGGTTAGGTGTAAGTGGGTATACCGAACCAAATATGCAGCTGATGGGTCCATTGACAAGTATAAGGCTCGTCTTGTTGCAAAGGTATTTTCACAAGTTGAAGGTATTGATTACTCTGAGACTTTTGTACCCATTGCCAAGATAGATTATGTACGCTTGTACTTGCTATTGCTACATCACAGGGGTGGCCCGTATACCAGATGGATGTGAAGAGTGCCTACATAGGAGATTTACAAGAGGAAATATATATGGAGTAGTCCAGATTTGTTAGGATTTTTTCTTGTATTGTCAGCTCTGAAGGTATCTCTACAGTCTCAAACAAGCCCCTTGGGCTTGTGTATGAGAAGATGGATTCTTTTCTTCTTTATATATTGGAGTTCATACTCCTATCATACAGGTGTAGTCTAGCATTCCTTGATCTGAGGATATTGTATTCTTGTCTTGTATGGATGATTCAGTTACCTTGATGCTCTTCTTCCCAATTATGAGTATTTAGAGGGCTCTTTCTACACAGTTTGACATGACAGATCTTGGGCTATAGGGATTATTTCCTTGATTTAGGTTTCTCACACAGATTGATTCATTTGAGTTAGGTGAGGACACTTATCATTGTTTCTTAGGCATTCATTTAAACAAGCCATTCCATCTCTGAAACTTTTTGTTAGAGTAGGTATTTACCTTAGCTCATGTTCACCTAGGTACTTTATTTACCTTTATTGTATTTATCCTCACCCACTTATGTGTGTGGATAGTTATTCTTTTATCTTATTTAGATATTAGGAGATATTATCTAGTTGTTAGGTATAGTTCTTTCCTTGATCTATGGTATTGACTAGTTATTTCCTTGATCTATGGTATTGACGAGATCCTTGATGTCTAGTTCTCTCCTAAATCTATGGTCTTGACTAGTTCTTTGATGACTAGTTATTTCCTTGATTTATGGTTTGATCTACGATCTTGACTAGTTCTTAGATTGTTATTCCTTGCCTATTTAAGCAAGGCCCATTCTCAATGTATTGCATTGAGTTCCATAATAATATATGATATTGTTGCTCATTTATTTACAAAGGTTTTGGTGTAAAGTTATTCTGGCAATTGCTTTCATCTTATTGATCGTGGTGTTTGATTAGCATCTGTGTTCTTGGCTTGGTACGATCTAATTATCATTCTGGTATCAATTCTACAGATTGTCATTGACATCCGTCTGTAAGTGGAGAGGGATTATTGTTGTTAAATCAGAGCTAGCACACTAGTATCATATATTTGGGATTTGGTTTATTTTTTGGGTTATGCTGGATTTTTGAGATTTACATGAGTTTTTTTCTTTGCAGCATTTTTGTCTTGGGTTGAAAACCCAGGAAGGTTTTCGGATCTTTCCTTTTTTGGCAGGGGTCCACAGATGTTGGAGCACGTTTTTTATTTTGGTCAAATCCGTAGGTTGCTATTTTCGGCAATAAAGGCCATTGGTTACACAGTCCAGAAATAGTAATTTTTACCAAAAAGGTATTGGATGTGACTTTCTTGAAAACATGTATCTACTCCCCAAAATTAAGTTTTGCAAAACCCATTATCCTTAGCCCTTGGTCATATGAGGGCTTAAAGCTTGTGATTCCTACTAGTAGGTGCTTAGCTTCAGCCCCCTTTAATTTTATTTGTGTGGTGAAGGCAACAACAATTTATTTTGTTTTAGTGGCAACTAAAATAAATAACAGAGGAAAATATTAAAAAACTTGTAACTTTTGATCGGTAACTCAGTTTTGAGTGTCATTTTTTGCAAAAGTGCTTGTTTTTTTCATGCTCTTTCCATTGGAGTTATTTATTTTTAGACTTACACTATAATTATAAAGTGCCAAATATGGAGGAGTGTTGTAATCAATTGTGGATGCGTAATTTTGGCTGAGCCCGACGTCCTAAACTTTTGGGAGTTGCAGTTTGTACCTATCATGGATTCTGAGAATGATATGCTTTTCTCTGAAGTATGTGGACTTCAAGAGGATATTGTAAAATTTGTGGAAGAAAATAGATCACTCAAGAAGTGAAATTCTCTTCTACAATCACTCATTCATGATAAGGATACAATAATACACTCCCTGCAGAACAAACTTGCTAGCCTACAACATCACCATCATATTGTGGACAACCATATCCATGCTCCTAGTCCACTTGTAGTTGTTGCTCTTGTACCCACTGACATTGATCTGCCAGTCTTTGAGCCTAAACCTAATTTTGATGCTTCTAAACCTGTGAGGCTTGTTACTACATGCTCTTCCACATCTGTGCCTATTACAGTACCACATGTTGTGTATCCTACTTCTACTCAGTTGCATGGATTTTTTGGGAAGCATACCACTGCATTCAGTTCTCGCATGCTCCATTATATGGGTCTCACTAGCAGAGTCATTGGTAGACATTCATAGGGTATTATTTCCTCTATTCCACATGTGAAGTGGAATTCTCATCATGACATTGGTTTTCATGAAGATACTTCATTGGGATCACACATTGACAGAGCTCCTTTTTTTGTTCACTCGACTCTTTCTGAGGATCATGAGCAACACATGAGTTCTACATCTTCACTCAGGCTTGAGAAACCTGAGATTTCAGTTGTTAGACATGATCAACTTGACACACATTCTGATGTTCTTTTGCATGCACCCATTGTGCATTTTACACCAAGTCATATGCAGGCATCTTCTTCATCCATCCATGTTGATTTGGGGTGGATATCTGATCACTCGTGGAGGTGACATAGGCATTCATTGAGAGGACTCTACAGGCGTGGATCCTCCACCATTCGGCCTCTTGCTCCACTTTCTATACCTTATGCATTGTGATGCTTCTTGTTTTGAGCATTTTTCTTTAGCAGGTGTAGTGTATCTCTCTTATTTGTTGAGAGATTTTGTATCTGTATTTTCGACACTTTTGGCATGTTGACATTATCTCTTGTGGGGGATCTATTCTGGTGAATTCCAATGTTATTTTGTCAGTGTTCCAGTAGTTGATTTTGGGAAACTCATACAGATTTGTAGTGTCACTCCACCCATTCAGCAGTATGGGAGGGTGTGGTGTTGATCCTTGCTTCTTTGGGTTTCGTGTCCTTGCCTTGTTACCTTGGCTTTTCTTGGATCGTGACACTCTGGATTTTGTGTCCTTGCCTTGTTGCTTTGGTTATTGTTCTTGGATTATGGCACACCTATTTGCAGCAGTTGGTCGAATTATGTTTGGTGTTTTTTTTACACTTTCAACATCACTCCGTTGACAGTCTCCTTATATGGAACTATTCTGGTGAAGCCCAGTGTCAGTTGTTTTTGAGTTTTATGATCGAGCAGTGGATTCACAGTGCACCAAACTTCTTCAGCATTGTATGATTTTTTTGAGTCCGAGCTTCTTGGGATGCCTTGGAGCAGGTTTTTACTCTCTTTACTTTGTTGTTACTGGTTTTGGGTACCTTGCGGTGTCCCTTTTTCCCAGTTATTGTACATGAGTACCTCATCAGGCCTAGTTGTCGGGACTCATACTGTGGACATGCCACATCTATTTTGGCCCCTAGCTTCACTTGAGGGGGGTGTTAGAGTAGGTATTTACCTTAGCTCATGTTCACCTAGGTACTTTATTTACCTTTATTGTATTTATCCTCACCCACTTATGTGTGTGGATATTTTTTTTATCTTATTTAGATATTAGGAGATATTATCTAGTTGTTAGGTATAGTTCTTTCCTTGATCTATGGTATTGAATAGTTCTAGTTCTCTCTGAAATCTATGGTCTTGACTAGTGACTAGTTATCCTTGATGTGGCTAGATCTCGACCTAAATGGTTCTATTGTTATTCTTGATTAAGTTCTTGTATTGATGAGTTCTATGTTATTTCCATTGATTTATGGCTGGTGAATCTTTCACGATCTTGACTAACATCTGTTCTTGGAGGTGTTATTCCTTTCCCTATTTACAAAAGCAAGGCTCCTTCTCAATATATTGTCATTGAGTCTCCATAAACAATATATGATAAGATGGATTATTTTCTGCTATCTATTTTTGTTTGATCAAAGGTTTTGTGTGAAAGTGATATTCTTATATGTGAATTTGTTACTTTTGGCATCTTATTGATCAAAGTGGTGTTTGACATTAGCATTATTTCTTAGTGTTCTCAAACAGATGGGATTCTTGAGTCAGAAAAAGTGATCTTCTTAGGCACTTTGATATGGCTGATTGCAAGCCAAGTCCATCTCCTTTTCAGTCTAGAGTTACTCTTACTTCCACATGTACCACACCACTTTGTGATCCTACATTGTATAGGTAGTTGGTTAGGAGTCTCATGTACTTGACCCATACTCACCCTGATATTTCATTTGTAGTAGGCTTGTATCTCAGTTTGCACATTCTCCTCATAGTAGTCACTGGCAGGCTGCTAAAAGGATTTTGTGCTATTTGCATGGCACTTCCCACTTTGGCCTACACTACACTAGGGGCTCTACTCAGTTGGTTGGGTATACAGATTCAGATTGGGTAGGTTCTATTGATGACAGGAATTCCACTTCTGTCTATCTTTTCTATCTTGGTTCTTCTCCAGTTGCTTGGGCATGCAAAAAGCAACAGGCTATTGCACTTTCATCTTCAGAGGCAGAAGTACAGGGAAGTAGTTACAACGAGTCAGCAAATTCTTTGGCTTCGTCAGGTATTGACAGAGTTTGGATTCCCACAGGATTCACCAACTATACTTTGGTGTGACAACCAAAGTGCAATTCACATTTCTCACAACCCAGTTGAGCACCAACAGACCAAGCATATTGAGATACACATCCACTTCATTTGGCAGCACATTCAGGATGGAGTTCTTTGCTTGGAGTACCTTCCAACTCAGCAGTAGGTTGTAGACATCTTTACAAAACCTTTTGCATCACCTCGCTACCTTGAGTTGCGTGGAATGCTTGGGGTTTCAGAAGTTGTTCTTGGGGGTGTTCGTGAGAACATCTTCCTTCCTTCTTCTTCTTTTTCTTTCCTTCTTGCAGGATTCTTTCCTTCTTTTGGTTTGAGATTTCTTTATGGATATATTGTATATGAGTACATCATCAGGCCTAGTTGTCAGGGACTCATACTGTGGACAAGCCACTTCTATTTTAGCCCCTAGCTTCACTTGACGGGGGGTGTTAGAGTAGGTATTTACCTTAGCTCATGTTCACCTAGGTACATTATTTACCTTTATTGTATTTATCATGTGGATATTTCTTTTTATTTATTTAGATATTAGGATATATTATCTAATTGTTAGGTATAGTTCTTTCCTTGATCTATGGTATTGACTAGTTCTTTCCTAGATCTATGGTATTGACTAGATCCTTGATGTCTAGTTCTCTCATAAATCTATGGACTTGACTAGTTCTTTGATGACTAGTTCTTTCCATGATTTATGGTTTGATCTACGACCTTGATTGGTTCTTAGATTGTTATTCTTTGCCTAATAAGCAAGGTCCATTCTCATTGTATTTCATTGAGTTGCATAATAATATATGATAGTGTTGCTCATTTGTTTGCAAAGGTTTATGTAAAGTTATCCTGGTGAATTACTTTCATCTTATTGATCGTGATGTTTGATTAGCATCTGTGTTCTTGGCTTGGCACAATCTGGTTATCGTTCCTTTTAATTTCCCACTACAACTTCGAAAAGAGGTCCCGATAACGGAACTAAGATGTAGTCATTTTTAGCCTTATCACAAAACAAAGGAACCCCATGCGCATCAGCCTATCACCCAGCGGATGTTGGGCGCTCACCTAAGGCACGCGCGGGTACCGAGTCTCTCTTTTATGTGAGTTAAGTGGGAAGCATCATCTATGATTTATGTCTAAGAGATTTAAAGAGGATTTATGACACACAAGAACCATAAAGCTCAGAATAGCCTCTAGATCCTTGCAGCCATTCCACACAGATAATACTTCATAGACTATATGACTTGTATAGTAACAGAAAGAAGTATACAAACATCCATACCTAGCATAAACATAAATGAAAGAAAACCTATGAAAAAGATGTATATATCAGAATCATTGATATTCATATATATAAACTGGTAACCTCATTACATCCATGGAGCCATTTACAGAATTTCATAGAGAAGCAGACCGCAAACATACATTATAACTGGATTAATGTAGTTAGGCTAACAAAAAGAAAAATTACAATCCCCATGCCCAATACATCCTTTCCCAAATGTAATTACCCACTAACAGAGTTCTTGCAGTATTTCTACAGAGCTCTACCCATTCTCTAGTTCTCTCCTGTTTACTCTGCAGGCGCTTGTAATTATAGCCTCTCTAGGCTGCCAACTCATCCTCTAACGCCCTCAGATCCGATGCCAAGTGTCTGAATGTGGTCCTCCATGCGAGCATGCTCCTCCAGGCCTGAGCTTTCCACTTTATACAATGATGTGCTTCTAGAAGCTTCTACCGTAGGCATGCTCCTTCCTATGCCAACATGTCACCAGGTTGGTACCTTATCCATGCGTAGTCGGGTCATGCTTTTCACATGTTTTTCCCCGAACGCCCAATTTGACTAAGTCACAAACCCTTGGTTTTATCCGCGCACGCCGCACGCACCATGGGCTTCCTTAAACCCTTCTCTGTGTGCTTTGTCCTTGCGCATCTTTCCTTAACTGGGACCTTGCGTGCCTGTGCGCCTTTTGTACTTAGTCAAGATTTTAGGGGCCCAACAAGCTAGCCAAGAAATAAATTATCAAAATAAGTATAATATTGTTTATTGAAATAATGGAAAAAAATTCCCTCAAATATGGTAAAAAGGAAATCTTATACACATGGATGTTTTAAACAAAGTATAAGAACAATGTGGATGTGATGGATGGATATGGAAAATGTAACTAGATGGTTGGCGATGAAAGGGTGATGAGCCCAAGGCACAAATCATGAAACAAAATAAGGAATAAAAAAAGACCCTGAGCAAGGTCCAAACAACACCTGGTAACATACTAATCTTGGTTTCTCATCAAGATCCAATGTGTGCACGTGGAATTTAATTACTTCTTGAAGGGAATATTTAAAGAGGTAAGAAGTGAAGACACACTAGCAAATATGTAGGAATGAATTTTTTGATAGGTGATTTATGAATGGAGGGTGGAAGGAGAACCATACATTACTCTGCTACCAACCAGGTGTCCATACCCCAAACGGAGATGTATTTGATTCTAGTCACAACATTTCTCTATTGTCAGTCAGGCATCTGTAGCCCTAATAGAGATATTGGAAATACCCCTAAAGAGAGTTTAATATTGTTTTGCTTTTGATTTTTTTTTAATTTTTTTGAAAACTATTTCATCTCTCTCGATTGCTTTGATAAGGGGTTAACAACCACATATGGATTGATGGAAGGATGAGGAAGTGATGGAAATGATAACATTGGCTAGTGTCAACAAATATGCACAAAGGTATTCGCAACAAGTTTATCAAATGAAGATAGTGAGAGGATCTCTAAGAGGTCAGACGCTCTTTAATTTACCAAGGTCAAAAAAATACATTAGATATCAAATGTTGTACAATGAGCACGAATAGACCAACCAAAAGATCACGGAAGGTATGAAAATGGTGGGTGGTTTCTAGAAAAATATGAAGAAAGGAAGGAAAGAGCATCCATGTATATGCAATACCTGATTGCACTGTTTGATCTTTGTACCTTTGATTTTTTGTAATGTTTGAATGTTTTTTTTTTATGGTTTTGTGAATGGAAAACCTTAAAGTGATAAGATGATGAAGATGAATGATTGGGAAGTTAGGACCAAAAATGTTACTCCACATGATAGGATCCAACAATGATGTTCGTGATTTCCTTGATGAGGGAGACTAAGAGTTTTTTCTTATCAAGAGTGATATTATCTCAAATCTCGATGATTGTGGTGAGATCATACTCGATAAGTGACTGTGACTTATCTTGAAACATGGATTTTGTATGTGAAATATTGAGTTCCTTATCCATAGATTGTTGCATTTTGCACCACACTTGGCAGTTACATTGGTGTCTGTTTTTGAATCGCGTTTGATTTTTGGATTTGTAAGTGTTTGATTTATTGGGAGATTTAAATCTCTTTGGATTTTTTTATCTTAGCTTGATGAAGAAATTTTTTGGTGTTTCACACAAGCTAATGTGTGATTTTGTTGATCCTGAGAAGTGAGAGAAGAAATTTTATGGTTAGGATTGATAATACGAGTGGTAAGGATGATGGTGGGCTTCCAGAGTTGTTGATAGAAGGATGATATTATGGATAAAGAGGATATGGTACAAGGATTGGAGATAATGGGATACCAGGAGGTGAGCCATAGATATAATATGAAGGGATACTAGGATGTGGCCCAAGGATGGAAGAGAAAGGGCTACCAAGAGGTGAGTCATAGATAGATGAAGGGCTACTAAGACGTCACCCAAGGATAGAATATAATGGGCTACCGTGAGGTGACCCAAAAATAAAAGATAAAGGGCTACTAAGGCATGGCCCAAGTATAGAAGATAATGGGCTACCAGGAGGTGAGCCATATATAGAAGATAATGAGCTACTAGGACATAACCCAAGGGAAGATGAAGGACTAGCCAGAGCTATCCCATAAATAGAAGATGGAGGGATATTAAGACGTGGACCAAGTATATAAGATGAGGGGCTACAAGGATGTGGCCCAAGAATAGATGATAATGTTCTACCTAGAGGTGACCCAAAAATAGAAGATGAAGGGCTAATAGGAGGTGGCCCACATCTAGACGAAGATGATGGGCTACTAGGAGGTGACCCAAGGTGAGATTGTGTTTGAGGAATTGTATTATGTAATGATTGGTTGGTTGATTAGAAGATAGGAAGAACAAGAGGAGGGTCAAGTTTGATGATCTTAGGATCTTTCTCTATTTTCTGATCAAAGGATTCAGTCTCTTCCCCACAATATGTGGATGCATCGAGGTGAAAATTAAATCTATGCTTGTGGTCCTATAGAGGAATGTCATCCTGTATCCCCATGAATTCTCCGATTTCTTCTTCATTCTGAAAGAAAACAATTGATATGGGTCGTCATTGTTCGATCATATTAGGTTGATTAGAAGAAAGGGGTCTAACAAGTGTTGAAGATTGATAAGATGTTTGATGATGGAGATGATGGGAATTTTTGACCTTATTACTCCCACAAAGGAATTTGGTAGTGATTTGAAAAGATATATTAGCACATCATTTCTTGTGAATTGTTTGATGTGGATGCAAACATCAATCTTTAGAATATTGATGAAGATAGAATAAGGAATGATCAAAATGACCCAAGGGCCAAAGAGGGATTGGATTTTGATTGATAGAATAAGATGACTCAAGAGACAAAGTAGATTTGAATTTAGATGTCTCGCGAGTCGAAGAAAATGTGGATTTGAAATAAATTGGTATTGGTTTTCCTAAAATATATCATGGTGCAAGGAGACAACGAGGATCACATAGAAAGCTAGTGGATTGCAAAGTATGGGTCAACTTGCATGATTTGATTAGAGGAATTTTGAGTGGCACAGATCATCGAAGGAGGAAGACGTTATTGAGGCGAGTGATAAAGGGGGTCCTGTGAAGAAAGGGAGGACCATGACTCAAGAGTCGAATTAGATGTTTGATTGGAGGAACTTGGAGTCACATGGATCTTCAAAGGAGGAAGACATCATTGAGGTGAATGATAAAGGGGGTCCTGCAGAGAAAGGGAGGACCACGACTCAGGATTCAAATTAGAGGAATGATGGGGAGAATTTGTGGTGACAAAAATCCTTAGAGGAAAACATTTCGTTTAGGATATTGGTTATTCCTTAGAAGAAATTTGATTGGATGAGGCTTAGGAGATTGAGGGGAATTAGAATAGTAGCATGGATTAGAATAATCAGGATACTGAGGGGAATCAGAAGAATAACATGGATTAGAAGAATCATAATCATACCATCGACTATGAGATGAAGGTGGGGAAAGGGGTAACCAAACAATTTCTCTAGCGTGAATAACCAATCGATGTTTTTTCATGATGGAAATATTTTGATGTGAATGTCAAAACTTAGGTTCCCTATTGTCATAAGTGTGAGGAACCATGCGATAGTTAGTCATGGTTGGCATCATTTGGACCAAATGCCTAGACCTATATTGTATGATTGAACTCCTTCAAATGGAAGGAATTTCCATGTCAATTCGGGAAACATAACGGAAACCAACTAGACATTTTGTAAATATGGGGATGCTCGTGTGATTTTCTGAAGGGAATCTAAGGAAAATAGACATCGTGATGACACAATTTGGACAATCCATCAAGGTTTGAAAACAAGTTACAAGTGTGAATAGTCAAAATGGTTGATGAAAATTTGACAGCGTAACAATGCAAGGAAACATTTTCCTAGATGTGAAGTGTATGATGAAAGGTCTCCAAGGAAAATCTATGAAGTCCTGGACAAAGGAATGACCGCAAAGGAAATTGTTTCCTATTGTTCGAATTTGTCTCAAAGGTTATTTGATAATGTAACAACACAATTTCAATATTTAAATCAAGTTTTGAGCAAACATGATTTAAGTATTAAAAAGGGGTTGAAGTGATTTTGACAGCGTAACAACACAAGGTATACACTTAAAACAAGTTTAATACAAACAAGGTCCAAGTTTTGAAAATGAAGGCTACAAATGCGAGCAGCGTAACAATACAATTTGGACAAACTTAAATCAAGTTTTAAGAAAAACAAGATGTAAGTATCAAAAAGGGATTGACACAATGCGAGCAACGTAACAACAACACCTTTAATACTCAAATCGAGTTTGAAGAAAAACAAGATTCTAAGTATAACAATGGGTTGACAAAATGTGAGTACATAACAATACAATTTGGACACTTATATCAAGTTTTAAGAAAACAAGATGTAAGTATCAAAAATGGATTGATATAATGTGAGTAGCGTAACACATGCAAAGTGAGATCAAGGACAAGATACCTTCTACAAAGAGACATCTCAATATGGATTTCAAGACAAGACTACCAAAATATGAAGACGTACCAACACACTTACAACACTTACATGATCGCAATAAGGATGGATGTAAGTGGGTGTAAAAGTGGTGGACATAATTTTGGCAGCACTCGAGTTGCTTTCTTTTGACCAATAATGCAAAAAGAGAGAAGGAATTTTATGATTGGTGATGAAAAATACATGGTGCGACTTTAGCAGAGTTTCACCTTGTTTGATAACAAGGTAGAAACTAGGACAAATTTTTGTGTTGTAAGATTTCATGATGAAAGATACGTGGCACAAACTTCAATGAACTCTCCCCTTGTTTGAAAAACAATGGTTTTGACTCCTAGGAAGTCTTTACTTTGTAAAGGCTCTTTGAAACATGATTGGATAAGGTCAGTTGGCCCCAATGCCAAATGGCTACCTAGGATTTTGTTCTCAACACTCACCAATAACTTTTCTAAGAGAGGTACGCTTTTCTAGAATAAATCCTAGACAAAGGACCATTACCCTACAATCAAATTAATGAATGAGGCCTCATACGGACAACATTTAGCACTCCTCATGGGAATTTCTAGTTAGGTAGGTAGTGGAGCACTTCCCATTTCATCAACCAATTCCCTCAATGTGTTGACTACTTTGGGGTTCCTGTGGTAATCCTCATAATGAGTTTTATGGCTTATGCCAAGGCACTTCCCACAGTTTAAAGTGGATGAGGTTTAAGCCCTTATCAAAACCTACAAATACATAGTTTTGAATGAATCATGTGTTTTTTATCTTTTGATCTTAATGTGGTTTTGCACACCTTTGGTAACCTGCACACATTGTAGTTAGTATTTGTTTCGATTTGATTCTTTGAAAGTGAAAAGGTCCTGCACTCAAAATATTAGTAGTTTTCCATGTAAAACACAATGTTTAGAAAGAGGATCAAGGTCTTTTTTTATTCTCAAGATCACTCAAAAGCACAAGAGAATAATCATACCTGACGTTTGATCCAACTAATTAGAAATGGGAAAACTTTAACCAATAGCAATTAAATTCTTTAAAAGATTGATTTTTTAAACAACTTAAATGATGAATTTTTCCAAGTAAACCAAAATGTTAGAAATGAAGATCAAAGTCATTTTTGATTCTCAAGATCGCTCAAAAGCGTGAGAAGATCATACAAAACACTTGATCTAACTTAAGAAAATGGAAAAATAAGCATAATTAAAGCATTTAAGTGTTAGAAACTGATTTTTAAATAACTTCTCAAATGATTAGTTTTTCCATTAAAACTATCAAAATATAAAGTGTTAGCCATATTTCCAAATGAAAATCAAAATTTTAGAAAAACATCTAAAATCAGTTCACATTTCTAATTCTCAAGATCACTCGAAAGTGCAAGAGAAGAGCACACACAGTCTCGATGAATTTATAACAAAAAGGAGATTTCCAACAAATATTTAAAATGCTAACACCATTTCTAAATAAATTATACCCATAATGTTAGAATAATATCCATAATCATATCCATTTCTGATTCTCAAGGTCGCTCAAAAGAGCAAGAGAAGAGCATATGTGGTGTTGATCAAATTAAAATGAATCTAACATGCAAAGAAAATGACCAGTTTTATAATAAAGGAAAACCCTAAAATTTTTGTAAGTATAAATCCCAAATTTATGTGTTCATTTCATATTTCACTTCAAGACCTTTCCATCCACAAAAAAATGGAGTCATTTCAAGTTCAGGAGCAAAAGTTATGGCCTCCGGAAGATAAGTTACTGCATATGCTCTTATACTCATGGGTATGCACTTAGCATGTGTACTCAAAAAAACGTCCCAAAATCTGAAAAAAGATCATTTTTTCCCACAAAGATTCAGACATCAACCCATTTCCTTAATATGTTGTAAATAAGACTCAACACTATCAATCACTAATGTGCATGCTCAAAAACTTAACATTTTCAAGAAAATGACAATGCTAGCATGTAAAATGATGAAAAATAAGCTCTGTCCAATGCAAACATGGAAAAATCTTAAATTTTCTCATCAAAATCCCATTTTGACAGCAACATACCTCCTTAATATGTGTAAAGAAGACTCAACACTATGAAACATCAAGATACATGCTCAAAAAATTAACATTTTCAACAAATTGTCAAAACTAGCATATAAAATGATGAAAAATGAAGCTCCACAAATGAAAACATGAAAAAGCTTAAATTTTTTTGATAAGATTCAATTTTTACAGCACTTTACCTTCCTTCATACCTACAAGGAACACTTAACACATGCAAACTCAATAAAATATGTTTAGAAATACAAGTTATTTCAATATATTCAAAAAGAGGGTTAGTATGCAAAAACCTGAAACTTAACTACAAAAAATTAAGAAATGTGTGAGACAAAGGGGTGTCCCACCCGAAGTGTGCCATATATATGCATGTGTATTAGAAGCTAAGCTTAATCAATAGAAACTAACACCAAGTAGTCTTCCAATAACAAAGCTAATCTAACATAAACATCATGATAAAGCCATTGAAAAGAAAAAGCTTAACTAATGCATATAATATTAAAAACATGAAATTAAAACCATCCTTTGATGTTTTTTATGGGATTTAGATTGTAGGTACTCCTTTAGTGATCCTGAACGTAGCTACATGCGATCAAAGGAAATTTTCCATGGAAGAGGAAGAGATCTCACCAATATGGCTTGATTTCCATGTATGGTTATTCTCTTACTACTCTTTGCCAAGTAGAAGATAGAAATGGTTGTTTGATCAATAAGCTTTTCAAGATTGAAATGTCTCTTATCATATGCTAATGTCTTACAAGGACATGGTGTAAATTTGGACAAGGTGTACTAGGTTCTTTATATAGCTTTCCAATTTTGGAGAAGCTTGCAACCTAGTGAATGTGGGATAAAGGTAAAGTAGAATTAGAAAGGGATAAGTATGATTAGAAGAGATTAATTAGAGATTAACAACTCATGGGAGTTGGAGGTGATTTAATTAATCAACTAGGATTAATTAATAGGCCAAACTAAGCTTAAGAAGCCATTTAGAGATGATTTAGAAGGAAATTAGTAGAATTTGAAGGGTTTGAAAGGGGGGTTTAACTAATAAGAAGGTTTATTAGTTAAATACAATATTGAAAGACTTAATTAATTAATAATGGTTAATTAATTAATTAAAAGAGGATTATAACTAACAAAGTGACATTAATTGGCATCCATAGGACGGGGGAAGGCTAGTTAATTAACAAAGTGTCGTTAATTGACCAAAATGAAGGAAAAATGTTAGATGATTAGTGATAAATCACTAATTATAATGAAATGATATAAAATAGGATAAGAAGTGAAATTTTAGTATTAAAATTGTATAGTCATATTTAGGTGTCTACGGTTTCATCGACATTGTAAGCTTCATTTGAGTCTCAGTCATCAACATAAGCATTAGTGGATCAAAAGGATGAATTATAAGTTTAATTTTAGGAGGTTAGTGAGGGATCTCAGCTTGTGGCGAGGGAATTGGTTATTTTTCCTTTGATGTTTTTGGCCTTAAATGGGGCTTGTGGTGGCTCCTTATTTACTGGAGAGGAACATGAGTGACTATTGAGTGATGCTCGTTAGACATAGAGGGATCAGATTTGGGAACCCATTGGGATTTGTTGGAGATGAGCGTGTAGCAGAATGTTGTGTAGCAAATGAAATAAAGCTTGATGTTGAAGTTGCCTAATTCTTCATTCTAAAGCATAGCAATCATTATCAAGGTGTCCATTAATTCTACAATAATTGCAAAATGGATGACCTTTGTATTTTGTAAGCCGATAAGGAGGGTAGTAATGAGTAGAATGGCAAGGTGATTAACTTGTGATTGAGGAGCTTAGAGAGAATATTGTGTTGCCTAACATTTTGATCAAATTTGAGAGGTGTTTGTTGTGGTAAAACCTGGACCTCACTTGTAAGATCACATGTAGTAAACATGGAATTAAGATGAGGTGTAGAAGAAGAACTAGCATGGGCATGAGAAACATCCTTGAGATGTTAGATTTTAGCTGTGAGGGATGTAATTGTGGTTTCCATAGCTTGAAATTTATCTTGAAAAAAGGTGTAAAGCTTGAATTGAATCGGAGATGGATTGATTGGATGTGTTATCAGGACTAATAGGGGTTCAAAGACACGATTGAAACTTACACTTACTTGTGAAGGTGGCATATCGCAAGGGAGGTACATTGTGTGTATGGATTTTGTGAGAGCATATTTGCAAACTGGGTGTTTTTGAATTAGTTGATATAAGGATACTTGACGCACTTTAGGGGCCATGATATGAAAGAAAAAGTAATTTGTAAAATAAGAGCCCTAGAAAGTGACCCAGTGGATAGGACCAAGGATGAAACCCTAGGAAGAAATATGCATATTAGATGTATGATAGACAATAGATGGAAATATGAACCCTGATGAAACTATGGTTTGGGGTTAGGGAAAGATAAGTCCAATAGAATAGGGAAAATAAGGATCCGAGTGGTCGATCACGAGTTGGGGTTCACAAAATAATTTAATGTAATTTGAATTAAATCTCAATTCAGAGTAACTTACTATAACAATTGATATTAATATGATTAAGTACAGTAATGTGCAAGCACTAAACATTCAAGGATGTAAAACCCTAAGCAAATGAGAGAGGGATGATGACTTAGCTAATTATATACAACTTGAGAGGAACAAGCTAGAAACAACGTCAGAAATGATTGACGAGGGTTCTGAACCCTAGGAATGTACAGGACAAAAGCACCCCCAGAAGGGCAGGAGTTCCCTAAGAAATACCGATTAATCTGGGTGCCTGTGTCTGCTAAAATGCTTAGGTTATGATCTTTTTTGGGTCAAAAGAACTTTGTTGTTAGTCAATATCTTTTGCTCCATATTCGTTGTTAGATCACCGATCACACCTATAACCTGCAAAACAAATGACTACCTGCACATGCCCACAAACCACATCAAATCCAATAAAATAGATGCATAATGGGGAGTCAGAATGACCCCAATGGTCACCCAAAGAGTGAACTTATGACCATGTGTTACACTACATCTCATACTCCATGTAGTTTTTTTTTTGTGTGTAATTGTACCTCGTGCCCTAGGTTGCCCTTGTGCAAGTTGCATGATGATAGTGGCCTAGATCTAAATTGTCATGAATATGTAAAATGTGTGTGATGGAATATAATAAACTCCCATCATATGCATTGTATGCACACCAATGCATCCCTTTACACTTGTATGTATGTGTTATGTGCTCTTGTGCCTTTGTGCAAGCTTAGGTGGTGATAGATAATGTTTATAGTGCTTGCCCCTTTAATTGAAAGAAGTAACTAAGTATATATATGATTCCCTTGTTTGAATTTCATAATTAACAACTGAAAATCTAGCCTAGAGTATTAAAAGGTGACCAAGAAGTGAAAGGGAATCAAAAGAGTAAGAAGAAGAAAGAGAGGGACAAGAGCACTCGGGAGGGATAGGAGTGCATGGGCGCTTCTGTCCTAACTAGGCACTAGTGTCCGAGGCCATCAAAAGGTAAATCAGTCAAGTTCCGACATAACTATAAGATGTGAAAAGGCAAAAGAATTCTCATACAAGCTTAGAAACAGTAAAGTGCAAGATATAAAAGTAACCAAAAAGCTAAAAGGAGTTGTCAACCACTAGTTTTCTTGCTTAGGTATCATGTATACATTAGTATGCTTTAGGACCTAGAAATGTACCCAAGTGCATAGATTTTGTGTCTACACTAAGCAAAAAAATTCCTTCTCCTACACCATCGGCCTTGTTGGAAAAATGCCACTAACCAAAATATCCCCTATCCAAATGCCATTAGCCATGTTGCGCATTGCCATCCTATCATGGTCTATGGCGTCTATTTCGAGGTCCCGCGATATTTTTAGCATTTAATTCATAAATCTCACATCATGACCCCAAATTCCAAATGTTTCAAAACCCACCTAGACCTCAACCTAATCTACATTTCAACTATCTTTGGAGAAAATTTCGCTAGCTAAATTTTCTCCAGAAGACATTTATCCATTTCTCTCCTAGCTATTGTTCCCAATTTAAAAACAACACCTACCATGGGATTCACATTGACATGTGCCCATTCTTGGCTACCTTTCCTACCACCTCATACCCTCGCCATCATCACTAAAATATCTAAATCATGTATTCTCATAGCTCAATTTATCTTAAACTCAAATTAGCAAACTGATAAACGAACTCCTCCCTTTATTATTTATATCAATTCTCATTATTGGTTTTGACATGATCTCCTTCCAATATTCAAGCCTTCATATATTCCACATGACAAACCCTAAAAACATGCCATAAATTATGCCATTTTCATGGCGACGAGCCACTCATTTTGACATATTACACTTATATCTACCAATTATAGCCAAAAATACCCATTTTTTGTCATTTCAATGCTCATCTACATCTGTCACGTGACCTCTTAACTAGGTGATTTATCTCTTATTTTACCAATATTTTCTAGTTTTTATTTTTAGTCTTGTTTATTCAATGTTCCAAGAAACTATTGCACCTATCATAGATAAGCCAAGTGACTGATAGATAAATATAAGGTATTTATATTTCATTTGGTGGAGTTCATTATTTCTTTATAGCACTTTCATTAATGTTTTACTTTCAACATTTCCTTTCAATTTCATGTTACATATATCTTTTTTTGAGGACCATCTCATGTTTCAGTATTATGACATGCAATGATCTTCAATTGGGGAGTATGTATACACCATATTTCTTATGCGTGTTAATCATTTTTTTGTGTAGGGGTGGTTGATGCATTCTCAACTTGAGTGGGTTACTTAAGGGGCCTGCCGATATTGGGGTGTAGTCAAACTTGGTCATATGGGATAAATCACAACATTTGAGAGATGTCACTATTTAGCTTTAGTCACTAGATCTTTCCTTATTTCTTCCCTTTTTCACTCATCACACCCATTTATCTTTACTTTTCCTATTATGTCTACTTGCTTCTACTTGTTACATGTTATTATCCCTACTTTCATTCGATCTAGAACTTTTTCATTCAACTCCATTTACCTTTTGGCCTTCATAACTCATGTTTTACACCTCTTGACCTTAAGGTTTCCCCCAAGGTTGATGCCATCACCCATGGGTAGTGGCATTAGCTATATATGCTTGACCAAATTACCATCAAATACACCAATTTACAATCATTTGTCTACACTGATACTTTCTCTTTCTCACACTATTTCACACTTATTCATTGACTTGGAGTTTTGAAGCTTACGTCTTTCACATTTAGGTCACCATAGTGAGTTAGGACTAGAGATATTATTTTTAATATTTTTCACTCTTCACCCATAGAAATTCTCTCTCAGTTCTATTACCTCTGGGGAGGATTATGCATCAACAACCACACACATGTTATATGTAGGTATTTCTAACCCTCTTTAGTCTTTTATCTTGTATGTGCATGTTATATAGTGGTCATTCTCTATAGACTAGAGTAATATATATTTTCTTTGATCTATTGCATTCTATTAAATTATACTACACCCCTTGGATTATCCACCCCTTGGTTACGCTTATTTATGAATCTTGTTAGGATACCTATCTTTATCTTAGTTATAGGCCTTGAAAACCTATAACCATCCTAGGGTTAGGGTCACTATCCTCTAGAATCAGGACACTAGCGCTCCTTAAACACCTTTGCATCTGCACAATGTGACGAGTCTTAGATTAGATCTCTATACTTGAGAACCTAGCTGAGAACCTATCCTTTACCCAACATACACAAAGTAGTAAACCCCCTAGGGTTTCCCTCGTGTATCTTAACTCCTAGACAGTGGGCTAACTATATACTATAAAATGTACCCAATGTGGTAGTAGTTTGATGTGGTGTGCCTCAACTACATGGCCTAACCCTTTGTTTCTTGAAACCCTTAAACAATGTTTGGAGTCACTTTGCTCTTGTTAAGACATAGGTATATGAACTTTTGTATTCTTGGAATTGGAGGAAGATATATTCTTTGACCTGGTTGAGTGCCTCAGACATGTAGTAGGGACTTCTCTAATTGACGTGCAACTGATTTCGGTATATTCAGGAAAACCTTAAGTGCTTTTGGAATGATATTTGCAATAGGAGTTTGTATTTGCAATAGGAGTTTGTAAGAGTTATAGGTGAGTTATAAAGTGACATTGACTTTCTTATATAACCTTTATAGGTGGAACATTCTAATAAGGCTAATCCTATGAAGATGAAACAATCCTATGAAGATATTCAAATTGAAAATATATTCAAAGATATAAAAGGAGAAGGACTGTATAAGTCAGACTAGACTGGACCCCACATCTTGACCCCTTTGTATAGTCTTAGACAGGAAAGAAAAAAATTAAAATACGAAGTTGTGATATAAGGTACATAGGTTGTTTATCTTTGACTTGATAATATTCTTTGAATTCACAAAAATTTATAGTGTAAAGATAATCAAGTCATGAAAGAGCTAGAGAGATGAATTGATTGGATTTTGAATGCATTTGTTTTAGCAAGGAAGCATAATCAGACTTAGCATTACAAAAGAATAAAATACCAACTTTTAGTGTGTATCGGAGTATGGTAGAAAAAGTGATCTAATTAGATTAAACACCTATTAGTTGCATTACTGAAATGGTGTCAATGCTTCGTGAGGATGCACATGTCTTCAATTAGCTGTAATTATGATATTTCAAGAGAAGAGGTCACATATTACAAACCTAAAAACATTTGGACAATAGAATCATTATTACCTAGCATGGTAAAAAAATTAGATGACAAAACAAGCAATTAAAGACATGTCTATAATCTAGAAAAATGTGACATGTTATCAAAAATGGTAAAAGAAGATGTTTTATAAGAGGGAAAAGAACAACTTCTATGCTTGGTCACTTTTCAATTCCATAACAATATAATACAAAGAGGTAAAGTGCCAATAGAACCATAAATTCCAACCTACATTTTGGCTCCAAAAATGTGCCCATATAAATGTCTAAATCCTCCCATCTTCAGCAAGAAGTGCCTCCACAAACACATGAACGAAATAGACAATAGTTCATCGAGCATAAGGAGGATTTTGATAATGAAAGAAACATGTCTTATTGTGGATTATTTATGACATAGTTAAATAAAGAAAATTGAAAGCAATTTAAGCACGATTAACACAACAATAATAACTACAATGAGATAAATAAATGTCAAAAAGGGAAGACACTCAGTGTAAAGGGAAAAAATGTTCCAATCAGCCCTAAATTCTCCAAACCAACTCTATGAGATAATAATCTCGTAACTATATATAATGGTTTTCATCTGTAACATGATTGGGATAGAAGCATGTTCTATAAAATTTGGCAGAGTTGACAAATAAATGAATTTGATAGCCTCATGTGTCAAGCTAGAGTTTATGTTATCAAAATGTTTATAGCACTCATCCACTAAACTTGCATTGTTGCATGCTAATAAAACAAGAAATACAGTTCACATCGTAGGAGTATGTCCTAGAGTGCTTCACTACTCGAAAGAGTTTAATAACATACATGTAGAACATTTTGTGCATATACCATAATAACGACATTCTATGAGACCACTTCTCTTTAATACATTTGGTTAAAATTTTCACATGCCTTGCGTATGCTTCCACATTTTGCATACACATCTACTTGGGATTTCACAACTATACTTGACAAAATCCACTTTCCATTTAAAACATTTTATTAATATCCATGCCTTGCTTTAAAGCTCCAATTTTGACACAGGTTGGGAGGATGCTAGAAAAGGTTGTGGAGTCTGGATTTGCACCTATTCATAGGAGTTGCTTGAAAGTTTCCAAGACCTTTAATTGTTAAGCGATTGCGTATAGCCAAAATTTTACAACTATTTATTCTCCACAATAAAGCTCCTCGTGTTCTTGAAGTAAAAAAATATTTTAACTACCACTTAAAAGAAAAACAACATTCATGTTGATAAACAAATTCCTCCTATAGGGTTGACAACACTTGTTTTGTGCTTAAGGTATCTCATTCTCCTATATCACATAATGTATCAAATAAACCATAGCATATAACATATGAGAATTTAGCTATGAAATAATTACAATGGTCAACATTCGAACTCGAGGCAAATTGTATGTGTTGGGTCATTTAACTATCAATGTTAGAAAACTCCAAATTCCATGCAATATTGCCACAAGATCAAAAGCCAAAAAACAAAAAATCAACCGTAATAAAGCTCCCACCTCTACTTAGTCCTCCTCTGAATGGGTTTGGTAGGGTTTCTCAATGTAGGATGTTGGGCAAGTTTTGGTAGAAAACATTGTACAAATTTCTTTTGATGCCTTCCATTTCAGTTAACCCCATCAATCCAATGCCGCGAAGAATTGTTTTAGCAATAACAACTTTCCATCTTAGAGCTAAACTTGCACTGCAACAAAGTTTCACACATTCACATGATCAATATAAGTAGTTGGGTATGGCAGTGGGGAGAAAACAAAATCTTCTCAAGACAGTTGCAGTGGTTAATGGTATTAAATAATCCAACAGAATAAAAAAATATATTACACTGAGAGGTGTTCCTACAATGGCAAGCAAGGAGTGTAATGGTGTGTATTGATTGAAAAAACTTTTTATTTGCCGACTAATATTTAATGATTAAAATCATTTATTTTTTAATGTCGACTCAATGTTTAATTAATAAAATAAATATATGATTATGTATTTATACATGAAATGTAGGTTATTTTAAAATTATGAAAGATAACAAGTGTGAATTGGTAAATAATTGTGCCAGAAGTAAATATAGTTTGTGTAGGGATATTAATTTTTATTGGAAGATAATTACTGTGGAGTAAATAATAAGCGTGAATGGGTAATCAACTATAATATTATTATATTGATATTTATTATTTTTAGTTTTAGTTTTTTACTTTTAGATTTTTACACGTAAGTAAATATATTTATTTTTAGTGGAAGATAATTAGTGCCCAATAAATAAAAAGTGTGTATAAGTGTAAATCTATATTATTTTTTAATTTTGAAATGTATTTTTACTTTTCTATGTCTTTTTACTTTTAGGGTAGTTTTACTTAGTTTTTACTTTTAAATGTATTTTTACTTTTAAATTAGTTTTAATTTAGTTTTTACTTTTAGATGTACTTTTATTTTATGTTAGGTTTATTTTAGTTTTTACTTTTAAATGTGTTTTATAAATAAAACATATAAAAAAATATTTTATATTTGTAATTAAAATTTACAATTCTATATTTAAAAATAAATGCAAATAAAATTTAGTTCACAACAAACATTTAAAATAAAAAATAAAAAAAAATTGAATTAATTAATTAGATAAATAATTATATTTAAAAATAAATGTATTTTATAATTTTTCATTTTTAAATGATGGTTTACACAACATATTTAGTTCATAACAAAGATTAAAAATTAAAATAAATATTTAAACTAGCATAGATATCTTAAATACATCAATCTAAAAGACACCGAGATGGCGAAAAATTGGAGTCGGCTTTTCTAGGGTTTTACAATTTACACCGCCATACCGCGGCCTTTTCGGGCTCTGCGGGAATTTATTGCTATAGTTTCTCCTAGGGTTTCTCACCCGTTGGGCGTCCCCTATATAATGTCCTCGCCATCTTCCATCCCGATTGTTTCAACCGTGGCTGGAGATAGTGGAGATTTGAGCAATGGCACCGCCGGCGAAGCGACCCAGGAAGTTTCATTCCGAAAGTATTCCACGAGGTAATATTTCTCCTCCTGATGTGGTTTTGCCCATTCCTAAATTTAATGTTGCATGTCAATGGTTAGAGCAGTTTTGTCTCATTGGGTATTTCATGGGCTGCATCCCCTCTGAAAGCATGCTCAAATCTTGGGTGAACACCGTCTGGACCCCTCATGGAGTCAGACTGGAAAGTGTTCAAAACATGACCAAGGGTTTCTTTCTCTTTCACTTTTCCGACCCTGCTAATGCACCCAATATTCTGGCTAAGCAAGCCACTTGGTATGTTCGCAACTCGTTGCTTGTATTAACCCCATGGCACAAGGACTTCATGGTATCTGAATATACCACCCTTAAAGTGCCTGTCTGGGTTGAATTTCCTGGCCTTCCTTTGTCATGTGTGCCTTTTTTGTCACAAATTGTCTGCTTCTCTTGGCCGAGTTGTTTGCCTCGAAGCCGAAAGGTTTTACCATGCTCACCCACAGAAGCGAGTCTGTGTTGAGATTGATCTCTCTCAAGACCTTAAGGAATTTGTGGATATCTAGATGGGGGACAAACACTACTCTCAGCGGGTCATGTATATCAATCTTCCTAACACATGCTTCCGTTGTCAGGCTTCCGATCACAAGATCAAAGACTGTCCTCTCTATGTGCCCCGAAACTGCCCTGTGGCCAAAGCAAGCTCCTGAACCAGTCAAACCCCCGCATAGGAGGAAGGTTGGCAAGTTGTCAAAGGCCGGCGCAATAAGAGCAAAGCCCAACAATCCAAGGCCTCTGGCTCTAATGGCCACCGGGAATCAGCTGTTAAGGAACAACCACATAACGTGCATGCTAAAGAGCCAACGATGCTGCTAAAGAACCAACTGTCACTGCCAACTCAGCTACCCCATTGCCAAAGTACTCCAGCACACCCCTCGTGGCGTCGGTTCTCATGGACCAGTCAAATTCTAGTTTATAATGTTCCCATCCCGCAATCAGTGTCGTTACTCCTACCAAGCAACTCACAAGGGCCTTCCAAAAGGCCCCAAAGCCCTTCTCGCATCTCTCGGGACCATAGCCCGGCTCGCAACGTTGATTCCACCGAAGCGGAGTACAACATTGAGTACGCCAATTGGAAAAAAGTTGATTTGCAGGATTTTTTACAGCACAACACTGCTCGTTTCCTGCAAAATCAATATGATGCCCTTGATGGCTTGGAGGACGGGGATATGGCTCTTGACCATCGTTTCCCATGAATTGTCTATCTTGGAATGTTCGGGGTCTTACAGACTCCTGTCATAAATATGTTGTGCGTGAAACTCGACAACAATGTGCAAATTTGGATGTTTTGTTTTTGCAGGAAGTAAAAATTACAGGTTTTCAGTTACAGATGGTTTGCAAATCCATCTGGCCTGACAACTTGGCTTTCTGTAGCAATCATGAAGCAGGACGTGGGGGTTTAATTTCACTTTTTTCTCCCAAATGGTGGCCTTTACTTATTGACCACGGCATCGACCCCACCAACCATGCCATATGGGTCCTCTTTAATGTGGACGGTCACCCTTTTGGCCTCATTAATATTTACACCTCGAACGATGCGGCCGAAAGGGCCGATCTGTGGCGGTGGATCGCCAACTCCATTCCCGATGCTTACTGGGTAATAAGTGGAGATTTTAATATGGTTGAGTCACCTAATGATAAATGTGGCCACTTGCCTATGAGGTGGACACCTGGCGAAAGGGAAGCATGGTATTTCATGCGTAATAAATTTGGATTTTTTGATCCTAACGCATCTCGCTTTCCCACCTCTGAAGCTTGGTATACGTGGACCAATCTACGTGGAGGGACAGATCGCGTTCTTAAACGGCTTGACAGGGCCATGCTGTCAGCTCAAGATTATTTTGAGTTTGATAGCATTTATTCTATGCCAGTGGAGGTCATGCCTGACTTTGTCCTTTCGGATCATTCTCCAATATGATTTCGTATCAATTGGCATGATGCATGCCCCTTTTGTCATAAAGGCCAATTCTTTCTTAATACTGCCTTGATGCATCATGGCCCCACCATCAATCATATCAAGCGTGTTTGGAATTTAATTCCACGACCCAGTCATTGCCAACGATTTCATCCACCTATGCAAGCCAGTTGGATTCAGTGGTGGGAGGACGCGCTGACTCAGACAACAAGATTTCTTAGAATCTACGGCCGACAGCTGGCAATAATTTGGCGCCGCTCATACTCCTTAATACCTCGGCTCTCAGCCAGGCAGTGGTGGCACTTCAAGGTGATCCCTTCTCTGAAACTCTGCAACTTCAAGTTGCAACGCTTCGGCACCAAATCCAAATTGCAGATAATTACAGTGCTAAGGGGCGCACAGATCCGGCTCGGATGCACTGGCTCAAAATTGGAGATCAGGTTTCGAAAGAATTTTTCTTTCTCTCAGAGCCAGAAAACCTTCCCAACAGATCCGGGCTATTATGGATGGTGGAGCTCACATTACTGACCCACAACTTATGTTGCAAGCCTTTGTGCGCCACTACAAGCTCGTGTTTCAAGCTCAACAACCCTCTGCAGCTCGCCAAACTGCTCTTGATCAATGTTTGGGTGTTGTGCCACACAAATTATCAGAGGCTCAAAAGGTGATCTGTGAGAGAATGCTCACCATTGAAGACCTCCATGAAGCCACCATGCAAATGGCCAATGATAAAGCGTCAGGCTGCGATGGGTTCCCTTGCGAATTCTATAAAACCCTTTGGGATTCGGTCGGTCAAGACCTGTTTCAGGTTTATCTTGAAGGTTTCTAGAAACATTCCTTAGGGCCACACATTAATAAGGGAAACATCAAATTCATCCCTAAACAAGGAGACCCAAAGAAAATTACCTGTTGGCATCTGATTACGTTGTTGAACGTCTCCTATAAAATCATTGCCAAAGCGTTAGCTCTGTGGTTACGCAATCTTCTGTCAGTTGTTGTTCAACCAGAACAAACATGATTTATACAGGGATGATACATCCTGGATAACATCATTGCGGTGTGGGAAGGCATGGAATGGGCTCGCAGGTCTAATCAGGCCGCCATGTTTATCAAAATTGATTTTGAGAAGGCTTATGATCGGATTGAATGGCCATTCATACTCGTCATGCTCCAAGCCCTTGGCTTTGGTCCCATTTTTATTCAATCTGTCAATATGCTTTTTGTGGATGCTTCTGCTCAGATCTCTATCAATGGCCTCAGCTCGAACCTTTTGGGATTTTTTCGTTCTATTCGGCAAGGCTCCCTCTTGCCCCTGCACTGTATGTGCTCACGGCCGAAGGTTTTGGCTATCTGTTAGCTCATGCCAAAGCACAGGGTCTTGTTCACGGAATCTTGCTTCCTGTTGAGCCCACTTCTCAACTTCTTAATGGGCATTTTGTGGATGATTCCTTTCTTACGCTCATTGAAGATGAAACCAACATTCACAATGCTATGCAATGTTTGGATATTTTCTGCTTAGCTTCTGGCTCATCCATTCAATGGTGAAAAACCCAGTGTTATCGGCAATCTTTCCTTCCCGCGCCTGATTGGCTTGCCACTTTTGAATGGAAAATCCTGACACATGGCGAGATTTTTAAATTCTTAGGTATTCCTTTTGCTTTTCAAGCCTCCCCGGCCGAGCTATGGCAATATGTCATTCAACGGTGGCAAAAAAGTTGGAATATTGGATCACCAGACCTTTATCTTTGGCTGGCAAATTCCAAATCTGTTCCAAAGTTCTTGCAGCCACACATGTTTACTACTCGTCGTGTTGGGTTCCTTCCAAAGCTTCCATCCAGAAGCTGGAAAAACTGCTCAAAGCTTTCTTGTGGGCTAATGCTTCTACAGGAAAAGGTTTTCATCGGGTAGCCTGGGACATTTGTTGCTTGCCTCGAAATTCTGGGGGTCTCGGCCTTATTCACATTCAACGCCAAGGGCAAGCTCTTTGCGCTAAATGGATTATCAGAAGCATTACTGGCCAAGAAGCTTGGAAAGTTCTTATATGACACGGTATTGCTGAAGGTTCCCCTTATGGCCGCCCTGCGTGGAAAGGATTGGGGTTTGTCAATTTGCTCATTACCCCAGCACCTGTCAAAATTGTTGGCACCTTTGTGCTTAAGAGCATTTGGAAAGCTTGGGAATGTATTAAGCCCTAGCTTTTGTGGAAGGGGGATGGCTTTCAAAATGGGCTTTCTGTCAACCAACAATCTCTCTGGTGGTCACCGATTTTTCAATCTCAAGATAAGTGTTTAGCAGAGGTCCCGGGAATCTCCGCACTCAAATTCTTCAAACGTGGAATTCACACCATCGAGGACTTCTTCTGCAAAACTGCTCAATCCTGGTTCTCTTGGCCAGATTTCAAAACTATATTTCGGCTTTCCAACCAGGACCAGGATACTTTTACTACTGTGATCAATTTGGTTCCTGACCACATGTTGCATAAGATTGTTGTGCATTCCTCTCGCCCATGGTGGACGGACTGGAAGTGGTATGCAGATACCCCATTCTGTAATTACAAAGCAACAAAGGCTATCGTTGGCTCTCGCCTCATTTACCCATGGTGGATAAACTTAATACACGTTGGGGAATTCATTCCACACTGTCTACCTGGAATAGGTGATTTGAAACTGTTTGGACTCTATGTGTGGAGCCCAAGATTGCTCATTTCCTTTGGTGTATTCTTCACCAAGGCCTTCCTATCGGGGCTCGTCTTGTTCAAATTGGGATCCCAGCTCCCAAATGTCCTTTTTGTGGTCATCTGGAAACAATCTTGCATGTTTTCTGGTTTTGTCCCAAAGCTCAAAATGCCTGGAACTGGATACATTCATTTTTCTTTCCTTTACGGCCTCATTGCTTCACTTGGTAGCATATCCTTTTGGGAGATAATCCCAAGCTTCTGCCTATGTTCACCCAAATTTGGCATGTTTTCAGAGGGGAGATTCTGTTTTGGATATGGAAAGAAAGAAATTCTTTTTTCTTTGCTAATTCTTGCAGTTGATCAATATTTCTCCATTTATAATAAATCTATGGTGATCTCCAATGTGCTTCTGCAGATACAAATTCAGGCCAACAAGGTTGCACTGGAGGTGGACCACCTCCAGACCCTGTTGCGCCACTGGGGGGAAGCCCCATGTAATGTTGCTCGAGTGCCTTTGTCTCCTACCAGGCGCCCCTCACCTTCCGCCCGTGGTGGCCGGCACAGCCGGTCTCAGCGTCGTGCTTTCAGTTGCACTCGCCGCTCCCCAAGGCCCGTTGCATCAGCGCAGTTACTCACCAGCTCATTGTGGTGGCAGGGCTCACCGCTACCTTCATCAGCTCACCAACAGGGCTGGGGCTCGCCACCTCGTCAGCATGGGTGGGGCTCTCCTCTTGCCGCTACTGCACATCATGATTTGGCACCCGCCGCCTCAACCACCACCACCAGACAAATTCCCCCGCCTCAACCTCGCCATTCCTACTCGCGGGAAGCGGACCCGGAGGAAGAAGTTGTTGCTGGTTGGGAACTTCCAGATGCTGGCAAGGACTTACCTGGTTCGGGGTGGCCAGATGATCATGATCCGCCCGCCTCGGGCATGTTTGTTGTTGCTACTTGATTGTGTTTTTTGTCTGCTTTTAGGCTATGCCTATATTTTTGTACTCTCCTAGGCTCGACCTAGTTTGACTCTCATTGCTCTAGGCTCGGCCTAGCTTTGTTTGTGGTTTTGGGGCGTGCTCTCATACCGCCCACTTTTTTGTTGAAAGTTATCTTGTATCGTATTGAATTAATATAATATAGGGCGAAAGGCTTGAAAGCTCTCTTTGTTTTTGTGTTGGTGCGTTGTATGTGTTGGTCTATGTTTATGTGTCCAATTAGTTAGGTGAAAAGTGGATAAAGTTGTATTCATTGTACTGAATTGAAGCTGTTATGTTGAAGTCGTTTTGCAATGTAGCATGTTGTTTGTAAGTGTGGAAAGTGTTGTTCGAGTGGAGGCGGTGGACAAGTTGCGGTAGCTATGTTTCAGATGATTACTATGGAAAGCAATGCAATCGAAGAAGTGGTACTCTATTTCTGATTGTTTCTTTAGTGTAGGAGTTATTGTTCATTTGATTGTGATGTTGTCTTACTTTCATGGAGGAAACGTTTTGTACTGAACTGTAGGTATGATGTTGAAGCCACTTCGCAATGTAGCATGTTGTCTATTACTGTAGAAAGCAGTGTTTGATTGGAGGCTATGGAGAAGCAACATGATTGCAGAATTTTTATTGCTTGTACATGTACAGTTGAACTTGAATGGACGATACATGTTGTTTGGGGCGGTACCTGAATCTGCTATGGAACTTGAGAGAACTATCAACATCCAATTTCTTTTGTATGATTAAAGCATATTGTGAATTTGGTGACAATTTTGTGTAGATCGATAAACTTTGTTTAGTGTGTTTGAAATATTATATTCTAAAAATGGGAAGAGGAAACATAAAAAAATTGAAAATGCCACATAGACTATTTTCATTGTTTTGTGGTGAATATTCATATGATGGTAATGAAGAGTTAATTGAAAATTTAAGTGTTAAACAACCGCAGTTTTGAAATGCATAGCAACGTGCCATGTTCTGTGCAGTGTTAATTGTTTAAAATGACATGTGTCAGGCAGTGGCTTGCATTGAAAATTTATTTTTGTTGGTTTACATTGTTCAACTCATAACGCAGACACAGAATTGGAGTAGTTTCACTGCCGTGAAATGCAAAACATGTGGAATGTGTTGGATTGATTGTGCATTAAGTTGGAGGCGTGTCAATGGTGCAAGGAGCATGGCGTGAAGAACAAGTTTTTGTCAGGGTAAGGTAAGTTCGGTTTCCTGTAATGTATTTAAATAATTTTCAATGAAGAATATTCTTGGGGAAAAAAACTGCAATGTTTTATTAAAGAGCATATCAAACAGAGGAATAAGCCATGTTTGGCCCTCAGCAGAGAAGCAGCAAAGAATAACTCATCGAATTTACTAAGATAAACCAAAGTTTGAATCCCTTCAGGTTTCATTGTAGCAGTAAGGCTCTATGTTTCTCCTCTGTTTGGAAAATGCAAAGTTCCTTGATAATAGTATTGTTATCTCTTTCCTGTTACATCGATCTAACTCTTTGAACAAATGAAGAGAAGAAGGTAGCTTTACAACAAATATATGGAAATAGATCTGCATTGTTCTATAGTAAAGATATTCCACTCCAGGTAGTCTGCTCCCTTGGCCTGCCTTTAGATTAGGGACCAAATTTCACCCATATAATAGGCCTGAAATCTATGTCTATTAGTTTTGTTTTTAAGCTGGTGACATTTAAGACTCAACGTTTGTGCAGGTTTCTTAACCTCAAAACTTCAATCACAAGCGGAAGCTTTGTTGTACTCAAACCATAGTTAAACTTAAACTATGCTACAGAAATAGACACAGACACTGTATAGTGTTCTTTTAATCATTCCCCAGATAATATCAATCACAGAGATCACAAACATAAAGATGAGACTAATTTGAAATTGTCTAACCTTGGCAATAGAACCCAACTGTATAGAACAATTTCTCAGTTTCAAAATTTGGATATCAATGGTACAAACCATTGATGCCAAGTAATTTCGGAAGCCGGGTAGGGTGCTCTCAACTACAATGTTTGATATTGACCAGTAGTCATATGAGATAAGAGGACTTAAAAGTCTTCCTAGGCTTAAACAGTATAGAGGATCTATCTTCAAATGTGTTTACTGGTGTAGAACAAGGTCTGAGCAATACATAGAATGAAAAGGTCAAGGAGTTACTAACCTTGGAGAAATCAAATTGAATGTCATTGAAAAAATGAGAAATATGGATTTCTTGCTTTGCAGTAGCAGCAATTACTCTGTAGTTGGAGGTGAAAGAGATCATAGGTTTTCATATGTAGTAATTTAACATGTGGCAGTAGGCCAAGTAGTCATTTGCATGGGAGCTCCTGAATATAGTAAACTTCTGCAAAAACACCGAGAAAGCCTATAACTGGTATGGTCAACAGCATTTGATGTTACCCATCAGGTTTTGTTCTAGCCATGGCAGCCTACACTGAAATGGCATGAAAAGAAAGAGGAAAGAAGGGGATAGTGCATATTACAGTTGATAATTGAAACCTATAATTGAAAAAATAGTGCCATTACAATTGAATGTCTTAATGTAAACAAAACAAATTCAATGAGATATTAGACATTTTGTCATTGAGCATTAAATGGCTCAAAAAAGCAATGGTGAATTTAGAAATAATGTAGCTATTAGTGGCCGTTTGTTATCGAGCACAACATTTATTGGAAATTATGCGTTTGAATTCAAGGAGATTACAAGATTTAATTTCGTGAAACTTGGATTGATTAAAAGGAATCAAATTTAGAGATGTGGGTTTGGTTTTCAAGTGTTAGCTGCTGATGCTTTCAGTGAGATGCATTGGTTGTTTATGCAAGCCTCTTTGACCATGAAAGGGCCAGTGCTGTAAGAAAAAATCTCAATGTTAATAAAAGATACAGTTATCTTGGATTGAAATCCAATAAGGGTTCTCACATGTAGCAATCCATTGTCTAGTTGTAGACAATATATTCATTACTGGCCAAAGTTGTAACCATATTAAGTATTTAGAAGCAAGAGTTTTAAATGTAATGCTCAGGTGGAACATGTAGTGGTCTATTTCTTGGATGGAGAAAAAGGCATTTTACCTTGAGTTTTAAGTTTAGTCTATTTTAAAAACTAGTTATAATAATATAGAAAAAATATACAACGAAGTAATAGTCAGATATGTAAGCAAATGGCAGTAAAGTAAAAAGTAATTAAAGTAGACACAAGAAGAGAATAATGGTTGCCAATATTTCTTTCGGATTATGATTTCATTGTATTAGTCGTCTGAGAATAACATAATTACAAAAAGGCTGAAACAAAAGCAAGGCAAAAAATATGTAACAAGTAGGCTGGTGGGAAAGAGAGATGTATGTAGTCATTGCAAAATCTGTTAACATAGGCAATTGTTTCTTTTCTCTGTGACTGTTATGCTTTGCAAGTGTGCTTTGCTTTTTTTTAATATTGCCAAAAACATAGAGGATAATAATGGATTGTTCCTGGTCATACGGGGATCCCGTCATGAAATTTGTTTGTGTAGGTGCATGGGTTGCAAAATCGTTCCAGGAATCTGAAAGAACATGACGGGTATGTTAGACTGGAAACAAAGAATTAAACTGAAATGTAATGAATAGAGCTGGAAAATGGAGATGCTTACCAAAGAAGGGAGAAAGCTACATTTCTTTGATTGTGGATATTGAGTTGTCAACCGTCAAAGTGAATGTACCCTTGATTTGGAATTGACGGAGAAGAAATACAGCCTTTGAGATGTCCTGTTGATATTCTTCATACTGTGTTTGACAAAGCTGAGGGAAGACTTTTCCCAGTAATGGCTCTCGCAGTGTGCAGTGGAGGGAGTCATCTCTTGTTTGCAAAGTGCAATGGAGAAAGTGCTTATACTTGTATGGTTTTGATGTATTGCAAGTTACACAAAGGGAAATTTGTTTCAGTTCAGCTGGATCAGGTTCTATGAGATGGTCACATTCTACACAGAATGCTTGGAAAGGAGAAAGGTATATGTTCTTTGCACGAAGTACGCCTGCAATCTGCACAAGGGAGATGAAGTTGTTAGAGGGATGTATTGTTAATAGGCATATTTGATAGATGACAAATTGTTGATGCAAGATAACTTAAAAAAGAGAAATTGTAGTGTACTTGCCTCTTGTGTTTGTGTTTATGAGAGATTGTAAAAATGTTTTTGTAGGTTCATCATTTAAAGGGTCGATGAAGGATGAATGGCCTGCACGTACAACACCCGAACCCTTTAATCCTTGTCTGATGAAGTTTTTGAAAAGCAATAGTGGTATGTTCCCTGCTGCAATACTGTCTCTTATTGTATGGCATAGTGAAATGTGAAAGTTTCCCAAATGTACCTGTAAGGAGAAAGCATCATGTTTGGTTAAAATTGAAGGCAATAATGCAGTGCAATGTATATTAAAATGAAAGAAGGGAGAGTGTTGATACTGTTGCTTTTGCATTTTCAGCGTCAGAGTCTTTAACGTAGAGGGTGAACAGGTCGTTGGTGTGGTGGATTCCTGTCACAATTGCAGCAAATGACCTGACGGAGAATGTTGCATTTGAATCAAAAAGCTCCTGTATTGTCATGTCAGGTGTCAATTTTCATGTTTTGCAAACTGTCGGTATGTTTTCCATGGTGGTTGTTGCATTTGCGGACAAAGAACAGTTTGCATCTCCTCGTTCGTACTTTGTTTTTTCTTTGACAGCGAAACCAGTCACACGCAGACCACAGCCAGCAACTACAATGGATGCAAATTTGTGGACGAAGGTGTTGCTCATGTTCAAAGTGATTGTCATTTGACCATTTTTGTCAACCAAATCAGCATGGAGGATTTCAGCTTTTGAGGGGGAGATGTTGGTTGCATGTGTTGGTCCATAGACGACCAGGACATCACCTTCAAAGACAGTTGCAACTTTGCCTGCACAAATGTCAAGTATGGAGGATGGTTGTTGTGTTGCTGGTTTTGGGCTGCATTTTGAATGGTATTAGGATGCTTTTATTGAAAGGATAAGCATGATAATAAATGAATGATGACAAGAAAGTATAGAAATGTTAGAAAGAGATTACCGTTTAGAGGATTCTTGGAAAAGATCATTGCTGGCAATGTCCTTGTTCTTGGAGGGTTGTTCCATGTCTTTGTTGCTGTAACTATCTGCAAAGCATTCAAATATGTGCATAGTTGTTATAGAGTGTCAAATGAAAAGGAAAGAAAAGAATCAACAAACTAGATGTTAGTTTTGGTGAATCAATAGAACAAGGTATGTGCACTTACAATTGCGTAGTGTTGTTGATGGTGTTTTTCAAGACAGCAAAAATTGTTGGGTGGTCAGTCCAATATGCAAATCTTTCAAATGTATTACAGGTTTGTTGTATCGTGTTTGACCATATATGGTCGATCATGTTTTTAGTGAAGACACTTGGATGTTGAATATAGAAGCTGAAATTGTTTTTTTGCATAAATGCTAAAAGCATTGTTGTTTTTCTATTTTTGTTGTGCATGTCGATGTTAAAGTCTCCAAAAATGTAGGTGGGAATGGTCAAATCAATGGATCGGAAGACATTGTCGAGAACAATGAAGATGTTTTCCAGATGTGCATTTGGCGCAACGTAGACATTTACAATTGTTATGCATTGATGTTGCAGTAATATGTTTGCGAGTAGCGACTCTACGTGTGTGCTTTGAAAGTAATGTTTTTCTAGGAAAGCTATATTGTTTGCAATGAAAATTGCTAGACCATGTACATGGTGTGCAGAAAAGCATTGGTATCCGTCAAGGTAGTCAATTGCAATGGGGCAAGGAATGTGAGTTTCTTGTAAACAGAGAATGTCAGATTGCATTAATTCATGGTCGTGGAGAATGGCTTCTCTGTGAGCATGAAGACTTCGGGTATTTAGCGAAGCAACTATAATAGAGGAAGAAATATCAGCTATGGACAAGGCATGTTGAATATTCCATTTAGCTTCGTTTCGGAGTCGTTCCATTTCTGTGTTGATTGTTTGTTTAATGCTGAAATTCTTTTTCGTAAGCGGGGATAGCAAGTAAAGGTTGGAAATGGTTCTCACTCGTGACAGAGTTGTATATGCTAAGCCATGTGATGATACGCCAAGGGGGCTGAAAGCAAGCCGTTCTAGTGTGAGGCCTTGTGCTCTGTGTATTGTGCGTGCAGAACAAAGTTGTACGGGGAATTGTTTTCTTATTGTAACCGGTGTCTTGTACGATGTTCTACGCAAGGGTCTAGCCACACGAACAATTGGAGTCCAATCAAGTTCTGTTCTCGTTGTTGACAATTGCGGATGTTTAGATCTTTGTTGTTTTCCAATACAAGGATCATTGAATTTTATCCATATGGCATCGAAGTCATTTGTTGTTGTATATGTTTTGAAAACTCCGTCAGAACCATTGACCAATCCATCTTGGATGTCGTAGTTCCCAGCGAAAAGTTCAATTAGCATGTTAACTTTGAGCTCTATATGTTGTGGCAATTCTATAGTTTTAGAGTAGGCTTCCATTTGTTCGACTGTTGTATCTTGTTCATCGATAGAGTTGATGACAATTTTCTGGCCTGGAGCAAGAGCAAGCATTTTTTTATTGTGTTGAAGAACATCTGTGTTTTTGTAGAAAAGGAATGGAAGTGTTGGATCAACTGGGACTGGCCGAATACAGGTATGATTGAGGTATGCAAGATCAGATTCTGAATGTTGTCCAATGTGAATTCTGTTCAGGACGGAGACAAAGGCAACATCTTTCTGACGCATTGTTTCAGTCAATTCAAATATTTTTACATGTGTATTCCAGAAGTCATAGCTAATCAATTCTCTAGAAATTTTGGGGTTTTTAAATACAAGACAGTCATTGACTGGTTGTGCTTGGTAGAAGTCTCCGTAGAAGATCATGTCAATTCCTCCAAACCAAGTTGTGGGCATGTGTTTTATTTGACGAAGTCGTTGGTCTGTGAAGTATAGAAGTTGACCTCCGACCAAGGATATCTCGTCTATCAGAGCAAGTTGTAATTGTTGGTAGTGCTTTGCCAAGGAATCCAATCATTCATTGGTTAACGGGTGTAGTTCAGATCGATTGAAAGGCAAGAGGAAAGCAGAATGAAGTGTTATTCCACTGGCATTGTAAGCAGCTTTTCCCGTGAATGCCAAGATCAAGCCTTTGATTTTCAAGGGGTCGATACATGGAGCTATCGTAAATACGAGCCAATGTTTCAAATATCAATTTTGCAACAAATGTTTTACCTGTGTCGGCGCCTCCTGTTAGGAAAAGGTAGATAGCAATTGATGGGTCTTTATTTTTCTTAAAGGAGATGTCTTTCACAATGGCTTGTTGTTTCTTATTGAGAAGTTGCATTTGTTTGAAATATGTTGTGTTGTCTTGGATGCTCGGGTGTTTTGCTAGTTGAAATTGTTTCTTTGCAATGTCTGAATGTTGTTGTCGATTATGGAAAGGCAAATCATGCTCTATGTCGTAGTCTTCAAAGGGGAGGTGTTCATGTGTAGTTATCGTTGTCATTTTCTCTGAGGATTGGAGAGACAATTGTACATCGTGAATTGTTGTGTCCATGTCACCCCATTTGTTGTTGGTAGCATAGCGGAATTTGGATTCATTGGCATGGATGGTGTGTTCGTGAAATGCATATGCATCTTTCCAAGTTGCAAATTTTGTTTTCAGGGTGTGTTCATTTTCTGTAAAAGGGATGTAAAGCAAAAGCTTTTCACGGCAATAGTTGTTTATGTCAAGATGTTTGCTATAGTTGACAGACCTGATGATGAGTGGCTTGTTTCGAGGTTTTTTATTTTTACTAGCATTGTGAATGGAAACAAAGTCAGCTAAGCAAATGGAATGCAAAGAATGAGGTCGTGCTATGTAGTGATCTATGACAGATCGGCACATGATGTTCGTTGATTCATCTGGTTCTTGTTGAAGTAGACTTGGAGGTTTTAGAATGAATGTACGGTCTTCGGGATTTGAAGTGTTTATGAAAACACATTTTCGTGATGTATTGTTTAAAGGGATGGAAAGGACTATGTGGACTGCTTGTTGTGCAGACATTTGGTGGGTATTCAGCATTGCATTGCCTAGGCTTCGAATCATCTGAATGGCATCGAGATGCATTTTTTGATGCTCAACCCGAATTCTAGTGAATGCTTTCGTCATTGTTCGTCAATTTTAGTCATGTAGGAGCAGCAATATGTTGCCGCTGCATAAGCATTTAGCACATATTGAGCATCGGTATTTGCTTGCCAAATCATGGGCATTTTCTTGGAAAAGCTATTATTCCATGCGTGAGTTGGTTTTCTTTTCAAGAGCAATGTTGGTTGTTTGAGTGTTGATTGTATTGCTTCTATGTATGTTATTTCATTGAGGCCTAGTTCTTGGAGGAACATATCATGTGTAATGCAAGTATCGTATCGTTTGCTCTCTAGAACAGAGAAAATGGAATGTGCAAGTGCAATAGCAGATTGTGTTGGCTCTTCTACAGGTTCAAGTATTTTTGTACACTTCATTGGAGGTTGGGGGAAATTGTATCTGCACTTGGATTGTTTTTTTTGCAGCTTTGCGTGTGGTGATGGCATTGCAATTGAGCGATATGTTGAGGGAATGAACTAGTATCACATGTAATGTAGCGATCAACGTATGACTCTATAATGTCATTGGCATCGTTTCCAAAGACCGGTGTGTTTTTTGTCCAAATTAGCCAATGGCTATGAGCATTCCCCCTGTTTTGGAATTCTGTGACCCAAAAGTAATCTTCTATATGGCCAAAGAAGGATTTGTCTTTGCAAAGTAATTGTTTCAACGCATAGAGTCTATGCTTGTAGTAACGAGTGCATGTAACGGGATCATTTTTTACAAAAAAGTTAGAGTCGTTGTAATCTGAACGTCTTGGCTTCTCTAAAGGGATAGTATTCTGATATCGGGTGTATAAATTATTGAGGGTCTCGGTTAGTGGCAACCAACAATGTTCTGCGCTCGAGAATGTGGCAAAGAAGGTAGGCGGGCCGAGCTGTCGAATCATGGCAAAAAGGTTTTTCCTTGTTTGTTGCATATAGTCCGGGGAAATGCGTATTCTTTTGAAATCGATGTACCCGATATCAGATCTCAAGATGTTTTCTAGATTTGGTTTGTATTTGACATCTTTTGCAAATAGTGTTCGACCTTTTAATTGTCCCTTTCTGATTCTGAGCCATATTGAATGGCCCACTTGGTCAATTAGTATTTTTATTGCTTTGAAAAATATATTCGTTATGTGATAAGAAAATCTACGATCTGAGTGCATTAACTCCCATTGCGCTATTTTTTGATATGGAATTGTTTTTGTAGTTGTTTCATTGCGAGGTTGGCCAAAAAACAAAGTTGGGAAATTCATCTCTTCTGAAAATTTGTCTTGAAAAATACCCAATGGTGTAAAGCCCTCTGAAGGAGCGATATTTATGATCTTGTCTTTAAGATAGTGGATAGTTGAGGAGTCAGTGAAACCATGAATTAGTGTGTCGTGCGCATTGTCATTATCGATGTCGTCATCAGAAGAGTTGTTCTCTGAGGGGATATGTTCGTGTTCTTCATTGTTAATCATTTCGAAGTTCAGCGCGGTAGAAAGTGTTTGATCCCAGTCATGGTTTAGTTTGATTTCATGCATAAGATATAATGTTGTTGCACATAATTGTTTAAGAGCAGCCATAGTGATTATGGGGCGCACATTTCCCGAATGGTATGCTTTTATGTATTCAAGACGTCGTTTAAGCGCCACAGCAATTGTTTTTGTTTCTTCTGGGTATCTTGGCAATGCTTGTTGGATTATATCAATATTTGTTGGAACATTTATAATTGCTCCCTTTAACGTGTATTGAGGACGTTTATGGCTTTGGCACCTTATTTGACCAAATGCGAGTCGAAGAGACACGAGTCTTTCTTCAAGGTCAGAAAGCATTGCAACTGTTGGAAGCATTGGAATCAGTTGGATTCGTTGAGGGCATGCTAATCTTGGCAACTTGCCATTTAATAAGCTTGTTGAGCATGGGCGACAAATTTTATTGGATTCGGGCATTGTTTTCGTTGATGTGAGTTGAAGATATGTTTTTTTGTTGCATTTGTAAAAGATGTCAAGTTGTGCTTGAAGTGGAGCTGGTTACAAATTTTGCATGTATGGATTGGTGTGTCATTTGTCCGGGCATGAAAACGGGCAATACATCACACAGAGTTGGTTGTTTGCTGTGTATGTTTGCGTATAGTTGTTTTTAGCTTTCGCAGAGACAATTTCGACATTGTTGGATTGCATTGTTTTATGGTGGTTGACATTTGTGGTTGCAAAGAGTCGTTTGCTTTTCGCTTGAGTGTTTTAGTGGAGAGAACGTCATCTGTTCCAGCTTCAAGTGATGTGGACATGAAAGTTGTTTTGGCAGTGAAGAAATTGGTACATGAATGGCCTTTGAGCAGCAGGGAATGTATAACATTGGAATCTGTTATAGCTCTTTGATGTGTCTGTTTTCGTATATGCTTTTTTATTGAGTGAACAGAAAATGTCAACGGTTTTTCGTTCTGATTGTGCACAATGTTTTTTGCACATGTTTCTGAAGATATGCTTTCAATTTCTGTATGCATTTGGGCAGTTGTATTTTTGGATGTATACGCAGTAGCGAGTACCGGAACATAGTGAGAATTTGTAGCCAATAGTTCATAATGAAAATGTCCTTCGGGAAGTGAAAATCGTATAAGATTGTATGTTTTTTCAAGCGGTGCATTACTAGAATAAATCTTAAAAACTTGGAAAGGATGTGAATGCCACAATTGAATATTTATTTCGAAAAGTAGGCATAACCAATGGATGTTGAAGTCATCTGCGTCTATATTGTTGTGGTCATGGAACGTGGCTATGTTCACTACAAGGCCTTGCCACGTGCCAATGTGCGGTATGTTTGTTATTGGGTTATGGTCAAGCCAGGTATGGAGAAAGTGAAGAGTTGTATGGTCTTCTCGAAGAATAGAACTACAAAAAGCCTGAGCAGCATACCTGCGCAGGCAGCGAGGGTCAAATTCATTGTTGCGAATGCGGCAAATAGAAGTGAAAAGGCTATCAGCGCAGATATTGTCACTTGTTTGCAGTCTAACAAGGCGTAGTTGTTGTAGTTGATCGGATAAGCCACTCCAAAGCGTTTCTACAGAACGTTGAAGGGATAATAGATGAGCATTGTTTGTTGGTTCAGGGCACTGCACATACTTTTTCCAGAATAAGGGTTCATAATGCCCACTAAGAGGGTTGGAATCATGGAAAAGAATACAATATGGTAGTATCTAACTATTTGGAGTGAATCGAAGATAATTTGTGCCTCTTGTTGCAGACCAAACCCATATCGGCAAGTCAAGCCATTTGGAAAGCCATTTTATGCAAAAGATGTCGCCCCATAGGCCTTGTTTGGTACCTTCGGGTGAGTACACTACAGATAGTTTCATTCGATGTAAATATGTTTCCCAGCTATGAACACCGTGCAAAAGAAAAAGGCTTTCAGGATCTAGTTCTAACTGTAGAGAAGCCAACGCTACAGGATCAGATAGAGAGAGCAAAGTCTGAAAGTGTTCAATGACACCGCTTCTAAGTTCAAGAGATGTGTATCGGAAATGGAACAGCACAGCAAAGGAATCAAACAAACAATCACCCACTCTGTATTTGAAAGCATAGTCTCGGAAAAGGTCGAACCTATGCAACACATTGTCTATGCATTCTATGACGCGGTTTGATAATGTATATTGCTCTACATCAACAAGTGTGGTTGCCATGGATGTTTTTTTGCGTTTGATTTGTTCTTTTTTGTTACAAAAAAAGGTTTCCTCAGCAGAATATAGAAGAAAAGACTAATGTTTATACCTTTTCCAATGGAGCATGAGCAATCCAAACAAGCAGCAATGAAATATCTCTCGTTCTCTGATTTTGCTTTTGTCACGAACCTGAAATGTACACAATAGATGTTATGCATTTAGTCAGTATTGCAAACAGAAGTAGGCAGGAAAATAAACTTTGTACATACAATAAAGCAAGCAGTGCAATGAAATACACAAGAAAGAGCAGTCATTTAAAGTAGCAGTCATTTAAAATCAATGAAAGTTATATTGTGCCAGAGAGAAATACGTAATCAATGTGGGGAAAACATGGATTTGAGTAAAGTCAGGTGAGCGTAAAAAATAGGAAGGAGAAATTACAACAGTTATAACAACATATTCAAATGTGGAAAGCAGAGGACTTACAACCTTTCATTTTAAAATGTTGTAGGCCATGCACTTTGGAGCATTTAATCAAATTAGTTAAACACAAATGGTTTTTTGCAGATGCCCATTTTTTGATAACTGATTTGAGTGGGCATAATAGATCTGCCCATTCATCCAGTTAAGTCTACTTGTTTTCCCCTAGAGTAGTCAAACTTGCTCACCCATAAGATCATTCTTGATTATGATACAAATAGAAGTAAGATCTTTTTTCATCACAGGAGGCATTAGCAAATAAGGCGATCCAATGGTGGAAATTCCAAGGACCTAAATGCAAGAATTACCCAAGCACGAGCTAAAAAAGTTCTACATATGCTAAAATGTTCTACAGTCATGTTGACAACTGATTTGAGTGGGGCAGAAACATCCTTCATGTGAATTAACTGATTAAGCAATCCACTAAGAATGTTTAAGCAAGCGCCCATTTCTTTGCTCAGTCTTTCTGACAAGATTCTATCCAGAATTCTGACCGTATGGATTAAACATGTAATAACTTCCGTTATTGGATTTTAATTAGTAGCATTGTCTGATTTATGTACAAATACTAGCATATTTAGGAGGAGTTGTCTTCTATTTTGCATTTTGTAGAGGATCTTGATTCAATGTTCTGTAACATTTCCCTTTGGTATGAAAGTTATTATACATAACCAAATGTTAGTGACAAGAGTATCTGAATGATTTGGCACATTCCATAAGCATAGTACTAGTCAGTGATATGCACAATTGTTCACAATAATTAATAGACACTTTCAGCACCCTCTCTGTAGCTTCCTCCTGTAACCATCACCTGCTCTCCATTGCAGTACACTTTAGCTTCAGGATAGTACTGTGGATGAATATCCTTCTTCTTACAAGTTATACGCAGTCCTCTATTCACCTATATCAGAAATCATATTGAATCATAAAAAGATGAAACATGAACTTATCCAAATCATCTGGGCACCTAATATTTGTGATTTCAGGAGAGCAAAGACAATTTAAAGCTCTCAAATAGAAGTTTTGAGTGCAAATTTGGAAATTGGACAATTTTGTAGTTATGATCCTACGGAAATTTATGGTTTGGTGAGTCAGATAAGCTAAATTTGTGGTTTTGAGGAAGCTTAGGCACATAATCATTTTTTAATCATGGTTTGAACTTTGAAGGCGTACTTAGGGATAAGGTCAAGGCTAAAGATTTCAATAGTTTTAAGGATCAAAGAGACTTTGTATAAGATGTGTGTGTGGGGAAATGGAGAAGAGGAGTTCCATTGAGGATGTAGTAAAAATTTATGGTGGTGTGTCCATTAAAAGCAGTGGTCAACATCACATTGACTAAATTCAACAAGGCATCTCTGATGGCATGGAAAATTGAAGGGTAGCGAGAGCTGAATGATCGTTTGCACGAGGTGAACAACAAAATTTTGAATGATTTCAAGCACCAGATGCTTGAAGAAAACCGAGAAATCATGGATGATTTTGAGTATCAAACGAAGAAGTTTGTGAGGGCAGTAGTTCAAGGTTACTTAAACGCCAAGACAGATGGTAACCTTGAGTTCCCGTCTTCATTTGAGTGGTCTTCCGGGAGCGACTCCCAAGGGTTTTAGAATGCTTACAAATAATCATGTTTTGGATTTAAGCATAGTTTATTTCCTAGTAGCTCTTTTTCTGCTCTTCTGTGTTGTTTTTTGTGGGCATGTTTTTATATTTCTCTGTCCGCTTAGTTTTGTTTATCAGGGCTCACATTTGACTTCTTAGAAAGCCTCTTATGTATGTTGACAGTAATATGACAATAGCTTTGGATCATGGGACATATTTCTGAAACTAGCTACGATGAATATAGTTATCACAGATCTTCTATTCCATTTTATTTATAAAGTTAAAGGTTTATAAATTGATGTGCCAAGATTTTGGAATTTTCTGCTTTATTATAGGGAAATCCATGGTTGTTTTGGGGTTTTATGCACCGTAAGTATTGAAATATAACAGATAAGTGTAGCAAATTTAGAAATGTCTGCTAATAGAGTTTTTGATGGCTTTTAATAACATAGATATTTATCTTTGAAGCATTTCCGACATCAGTTTTGGTGTCTAAATATTTTTTAACGTCTTGGTTATGTTTTACATTTGAAAAGCCTACTTTTGAAATTGCAGTTTCAATGGAGTTTAAGGATCTGAGAAATCTGAAATATGGGTTTCAATAAAAAAATGGAATGTGCAGACTCTCAAATTATGGTTTCTAAGACAGCTAAGACATTTGGGCACTCTGAAACTGCAATCTAAGGCGAATTCAGGCACTCTGGAAAGAGATTATTTATGCCGAATGACATCCCATGAGAGAGATATGGCCCTGTATCGAACAGCTTGTAGATAAACCCTACAGTGTATTAAGCTACAACACATACATGTAATTATTCTCGTTCTCTTCAGCTAACCCGCTAGTCCTAATGGGTTTTTATTATGCCCAGTTTGCATGTTCATTCTTAGCTGTTGTCTATCACTAACATGCAGAGTTGAACATCGATACTTTGGGAGAGGCCTTCGCCAAAATACATAGTCAAGCAGCTACAATATCTTGCAAAATATCCATAGCAAAGTAAAATCGTTCATAATGTAGAGGCAACTTCAAATTCTAAGAAACATAAACACAGAAAAACACAAAAAAATTAACATAAACGAAATCGTTGAACTTAAATTGCACTGGCATGAAAATTCACCTTGCTCTTCAGACTGCTTTACCTCCTGGCGGGCAGATCAAAATGGCAAGGTAAACAGCCTGAAAGCAAGAAACATATTTCCCCTCGAGCCACTCAAAATTGACCTAATCTGTACGTATTACAGTCAATGCATTAAATGTTTTACAACTGCTGTGCTTTTCCTGTGAATAGTGCTACATAAAGGCAATGACCAATAAAAGGTTGCCAACATAAAAAAATCAAAACCTAAAACTTTAGTTGAGCCCCATTTAAATACAAATGTCACAATCTGATTGAAAACAATGCAAATGTTTAATTGTTAAGGTGAAGACAATATCCATGCCTTACGATAATAAATATAAGTTTATAGTGAAAGAAATGTTTTGACTCATTGTTTTTTTTTCGTGATGGAAATAAAACTTAAGAAAGGTTCTAGGTACTTACAGAAAAGACTTAAATAGTGTTGACCTTATCTTATAAAGCAGATTCTCTTTCCTTTTTTCTCCGTGCATGCAAAATTGAACATTTCATAGGTAGTCTACAGAAATTGCACCTTGGTGGGGGATTGCTGTCTGGATGGATTAATTTTTTTGTCTGATTCCTAACACATTATTTAAGCTTCAGATCAGCCCTTGACCCTCTCTTGAATCCCTTTTCAGCAAGTGGGTGTTACGCAGGATTCATTCTGAGGCAAGTATTTATTCCCTCTTCAATCTTCAACAATGTTTAGTTATACTAATAAAGTTAAAACCTGTTTTTTTTTTCAATAATTTTGATGGTTTGGATCAACCCATCTGGTGTTTTACGCTATATAAGCATTGGGCATTCTTGGATTTGTTTGCACTTGGTGGGCTAGATAATCATTTGGGCGTACTTCTATTGCGTAATTAGGTATTGGGTTTCGACTATTCGGTTTGCTAGGATTTGTTTCTGCAGTTCAAAATTTTGTGAGAAATTTGCTTGATCTGTGCGGTGCCGAATAGGTTTCTCATTTACCAGGTGGGTTACTCTGTGATTTGAGCTTTCTTATATGGAAGTGGGTAATCATTTCTGTTTGAGAATCTTGCGATCCACTACATAGGGTATCCATGTGAGTTTTGATATTTGCCCAGAAAATCCCTCTATTAGGTTAAGATCAATAATAAGTTTTACCTTGCTCTGTTTTACCAAATGGTTGGTCTTTTGTGTGTGTGTGTTTGTTCAACGATTTATGATTTGTAAAATGGGTTCTTTTGTTTGCTATTATTTTCTGTTCACTACACAGTTGTTTCTGATGTATTAATGGCCTAGACTACAATACTTAGTATGCGGGTACTGAATTTGGAGTCCGGAACTTTTATTTTCGGGTAACTACTGCAGGTTTCTTGACTCGGATTCCACTTGTGTAGCAGCTCTGCAGGCCATCTTATATGTGTTCTAAAATAAGGTTGTCGAGTCTTTGACTGAAAAATCCCCTATTTAGGAGCCTTCAAGCGTATCTTACATGTTATATGTTTAACTAAGAGGTTCTATTTTCAATGGTTCGCTTGTTGATTTTTTTTTGTAATTTTTGTAAGTTTTTGGTTGGATCTGACCTGAACTGGATTTGTTTTTTAGTTCAGTGAAGCATGGCCAGCAAGCGTATTCAGAAGGAGCTTCAAGACTTGCAGAGGGATCCCCCAACATCATGCAGTGCAGGACCGGTGGGAGAGGACCTCTTCCATTGGCAGGCGACTATTATGGGGCCAGCTGAGAGCCCTTATGCTGGAGGAGTCTTTTTTGTCATGATCCATTTTCCTCCTGATTACCCGTTCAAGCCTCCAAAGGTTAACTTCCAGACCAAGGTAAGCTATTTTAGATATAGCTAGATACATCAAAAGAGTTTCAGTGGATGTGTTACAACTAGATGTATTTGTAAAATTCAGTATAGTAGTTCTTCAGATAGCACTAGCTGACCTTTTCTACGGTGGCAAACATGACTTACCGAGATCTATGTTTGTCCGAGGTATAAACTGTTTAAGTAATCTACATCTATGTAAATATTTTTCTGGATGGTACAGCTTATTTGTTTTTTATATTCTAATGAGTTCACTACTGGACCTATCATGAGGGAGAAGAAGCTATAATTTATGAATCTGAATCAAGTCTTAGTATTATGCTTACTTTTAAGTTTTTTCCCCTCTCACACAGTATTTTTCTCACAATAATTTGCCAGTCTAAAGTTGTTTCCTTGAAATCTTTTTTAGTTGCATTTTTATGAAAGGCATTCTACTTAAGAATATCCAATATCGTAGTACTACTCCCCTAAACAATTCAACAAAGTTTGTTATTAACTTGATTAATTTATTATTTTCGTTTTAGTTGATAAAAGCTGCTTCCTTTTTTTCTTTTGGCTTGGTAAATCGGCTGCCTTTATCATGGTCACAAGCTTGGACGAGGGACGCCTTATTGTATTGAGGGGGATTTGAAGCTGGTTCAATGCCCTTGAGTTCTTAACAAGCGTCCCCCATTACCTCTTTACCACAACCCTATGAAAAAATTGAAGAGTGAGCCAGAACCCTTTGAAAAAACACAACTGTCCTTGCTTCCAAGCAATGAGTGAGAGCATCTCTGACTAAACCCCTACAGCAGCAGGTATGAATGGACTGCTTTTTTTTTACCCAAGTCCTATCTTCACAAGAGGCAGAGCTTTATTAAAACTTAAAAGCTTTTAGTAAGGCTTTTTTTGCATGTTTGCTCTCCTTATTCAGCAGTTGAAAATTTTCAATTATTGGAGATTTGAGGCTTTCATAGTCCATATTACTTGAACCCAAGAGTTTTGGAAAAAAAACTATGCTGTTTGAATTGATGTTTTGAATCACACCATAGGATCCATCATTAGGAATAATCCTTGCACGAGGATAGGAAATATTAAGTTACGTACTGGCATGGTAACATTGTGAAGATAGTCTTTGAAGGGTCATATTACTGTTCGATAGTTTATGACTGGAGAATTGAGGATAGAGGGTATTCAATGGTCTGTATCTAGTTAGAGCAGAAGACACCAAGAGTTGTTTTCTCCACTGTCCATAATATTTGAACATGATTTAATTTGGAAAAAAACTGTGTTTTTTTAATCAATGTTTGGATCACACCACCAGATTATCAGGAAGAATCCTTGCATGAGGATTGATATGTTAAGCCTTTTACTTCCTCCAAAAAATGGTAAGTAGAAGGAAAAATTAAGCTCCATATCGGCATGGTGATATTCTGAGGATAGTCTTTGAGAATTGATTCGAGGATATTCAAGGGACTCCAATTAATTAGAGCAGAAGAAACCAAGTTGATTTCTCCAGGGCAAGAGCACAAGATTCTGAAGGTTAGTGCAGAAGAAACTGAGAGTTGATTTCTCCAGTGCAAGAGCAGAAGATTCTGAAGGGCTTAACAAATGCCATCACCATGTGAGCAAAAAATGCTCGTTACAAGTTTGAGTGTACTATCTATCTTACATTTAAGAATAATTTAGAGACATTTCATGTGGGGCATTGTAGTGGTTCTATATGTGGAATGCAGACAGCCAAGACAGGCAAACGAGAAGACAAACAGATAAACAAAACATAAACACATATTATCGAGAAAGATTCTTACATACATACTTTCGTATCACTAATTTAGACCCATATAGACCTGGGTAAACTGTAAGCTAGGTATGCCATGTGTCATTTGGTGCCACTCCAATTGTTTTCACACAGTTGTGGTGTCCTTAAATAATAATGACACAGGCGAAAAAACATTTGAAGTGGTGCAGCAGAGGGCATATATATTGAAGGCCCCTTCAAATAGCATTCTGCATCCGTTGAAACAATAGGTTATATTTGTAATAAACAATGTCTCTGTTCATTTCTTAACATTGCTCTATTAATGATTCATATAGGAGAAGTTTTTTAGTTTGTTCCTCATCGCATTGCTAAACAGTTGGTGGAATGGATACCCCTCAGTCCCTCACTCTAAGCCGAAGAAGGTCGATTATTTGTGCACCATTATCCTTCAATAAATAACAGCTTCTGTGTTTATTTTACCTCGTTGCATAAGCTAAACAATTTCTATGTTTATATTTTTCAGCTTTGTGTTTATGCCGTGTGTCCTTGGATAATTTGGTTCTGTTGAACATGATTTAGAACATCTGTTAATTTTTCCGCCCTGCTCATACATAACTTTCTCGACATTTAATATCTTGACTATTTTTTTGTGACCTGCGTTATCTTGTTGCATGTGTGCCATACTCAAATTATGTCTGACTAAAAGAACCTTTACAGTGTCAGTAGGCATTGGGCTGTTGTGCTTGATGTTTGTTATGGTGGTTTTATCCCGATCCAAATGGTATTATGCTGACTTTCTGCTACCGAGAGCTGAGTGTAGTTTTGTGTAATAGATAATATAGCTTTTCATATGACTGACATGATGCCATTTTGTCCTGAATTAGGTTTATCATCCAAACATAAACTCAAGCGGTAGCATCTGCTTGGACATCCTCAAGGAACAGTGGAGTCCCGCACTGACAATTTCAAAGGTGTTATTGTCAATCTGCTCTCTCTTGACAGACCCCCAATCCCGACGATCCTCTTGTTCCTGAAATAGCTCATATTTATAAGAATCAAAGGACCCGTTATGAGGAAACAGCAAGAGCATGGACTCAAAAATATGCCATGAACTGAGCTGAGTTCAGGAATGGTGAACTTTTAAGTTTAACCTTTCTATATAAAGGTCAGGGAAGGATTTGCAGTTCATAAAGACTTGATATCATTTACATCAAGTGTTATCCTCTTCAAGTCTGGAAGGATAAGGATTTGCGGTTCATAAAGACTTGATATCCTATTCTCATGGTATAAGATTGAGACTTTGGCGACCAGCCAAAGCCTCAATATAGTATAAATGCATGTGATGTTTGTATCTGTAAATTTTAAAGTGGAATTTGGTGTTTGATTCATAATTAACCGTCACTTTATAATGTCTGGATCAATAAGGCTTTCCCTACTTCGTTAATGTTAGAGTGTAAGAATACTGGTATTGCTTCTATGGATATAACTTATAAGCATATTCACTTAATTGAGCAAATTCTGATACACGAGCATGATTTCCAGATGCCAGGAATTTTTTATTGATGCAACCTGCATGTTGTGATTTTGAAACTCATATGTCAGATGCATCAGATCTGTCTTGCTCTCAGACAGTTGTAGTTTAGATTCTTTAGATTACTGTGGCCACATACACTTTACCAAATTTTGTTTGAGATGCTCGAGGCTGCAAATGCCATTAGAGGCTGTGAATGCTATGACTAGCAGTTCTGTTATAAGATTTTCAATTTGATTTCCAGCAAGGAATAAAAAACGGTTGTATGATTTAAGGTTAAAAGTTCTAATTACATTGGACCTTCCAAACACTTGTTAGGCGTTCTTCTGGATTTAGTGTGGCAGGCAGTAATGAGTTTTTGATAAGGGTGGATTTATACATGATTTGTCATTGTTCTCCGTTCTCCTTGGAAACAGATCGGATTGGTATTGTATTATCAACATGCTTGAAATGCCGATAGATTGATGATTTCCCCAGACATCAAGCACAACTATATTCAATATATTGCTGCTTTGCATTGTCCAGTGCTGTCTGTTCTCTCTTATCTGTTTTTAAACCGGACATTCTTCATCCTGATTGATTTTCCAATTTCCTGTTCTATTTAACTTTGAGTAGCCATTTTATCATATGTCCTTGGCTTAGTTTCTGAATAGCAACCCATTAATTCTTCCACGTCCATGATTTAGACATGCTCCATGTTTATGGAAATGGTTTGGTGCCTTTGGTATGTGCCATTTGTGTGTCAAATATCTTAAAGATTTCATTGACGTCTTTGCGGTCGACTAGTCTGATGCGCTCTGTTGACTATGTTGAGTCCTGCAAAATGAATCAAACGGGATTGATTTGTGAGTCTAGTTGAGTGAACAGTAAAATTGGCAAGTTTTTGGCATGTCTGATGAGTTTCCAGAATAGACTTCTTGGACATCAGCATGAAACATAGGAATAGCTTTTTTTTGGTTCTTAATTTGTGGTGGTTTTTTTTTCTGTGTCCAAGTCTGACTTCAAAAGAAGCTTACTGTTTATGTGAAAAATTTGGAATCTCAATCCCATACTCTCGTATCATAGTATTATGATCTGTTAGTTCTTTGCAATTGAAATCTATGGGTTAGTATATCCATAAATCTGGTCAATGGCTTTGAACATACGAATTTTATACTCAAAATGGTGTTGTCTGGTTTTGTGATCTCTTGCTGCATAACGACTGGAATATTATGGATTAGTTATCAGATTGAGATATACATCAGTTTAGGAGGGAATAATGTAAGTCATAATGTAATAGTTTTTTTACTGGTTTCTGAAGCTATTTGTTTGTTGCAAATTTTGCTCTTGTTTCAGTACAATTTTTTAATTTTCAAGTTCTTTATTTGGAATTATTTAACCTTACTGCAAATTGTCATTTGCACTGAGAATTCCATGTTCTCGTGAATGCATTAGAACATTTGGGAATGCTTAGAGACACACATAACATTTCATTTAAAAGACAAGATGGTAGGGTGTGAATTTTGTGTGCTTTTAAAAAGTTTTTGGTTATAAACTTTGGTAAAGGTGTGTAATGGTTGGATATGTAATCTTAAGTGAAGTCGGGGATAATTTTTTATTTGGATTAAATTCTTTATTGTATGTTTATATGGAATGTTCAACAATTTGTTCATGTAGTTCTTTATTTAAGAATAAATAAAATTATATATGTGGACTTCTTGTATATATGTTAATTAGTCTCTATCTTGGCAGGTTAACATGGTATATATATATATATATATTGCTTTTACAAATATCAATTTTCAAAAGTATGATTAGATGGTAGATTTTTCTCTTTATTCTTCTATTGTAAAACGATGTTATAGGTTATTAATGTTCATTCAATAGTGTGTCATATCAATTCTAAATTGTCAATTCATTATTTGATTTTTAATATATACACAATCCATTCTAAATTAATTACTACTCTCATTTTAAGATTAAAAATACTCTCCTATTAAAATGATACGACAACTAGATATCTATCTCCCTTCCATTTCTTTATATTTTAAATATCCATGGCTTCCATCTTTGGGTTTTCGCTTCTTTTATTCATTCTTTTACAAACCACTAACTTTTCCATTCACATTTAATTATTTGTAAAGGTGGCACATGTCCCACATCACACATTTGTTGGGGGTTTTCCTTTTATTTTCATTTTGGATTTTTGTGTAATTCTTCTTTTTTTTTCTATTATGACACCTCCAATTATTTATTTGGATAAAAAAGTATATTTAGAGGTTGCAATGACATTTACACCAAATTATACCAAAAAAATTATCAGGATAAGATTAATTAAAATTTGTAAAGTGATTCAAACTGATGGAAAACCAAACTACGATGCTTATTTAGTAAAATTGTTTTAAAGTAGAGAGATATTTGTTTACTAGGAATATGATAAAATAGGTCATCATTCAACCATCCAACACCAATAGTAATAATGATTGATTTAATAGTCCATGATGTTGGATGGTTTATGTTGGAGTTTCTAAAGAGCTTATAATATATGGGAGTAACTTATGATTCTAGTACATAGGAGGAACCTAATTGTACGTCAAATACAATGCACAAATACCCTACATCTTGCTCCTAGCATAAAACAGGCACCTAACTTTTGTTCTAATACAAGGCGTACATATCCTACCCTTATCAAGATACAAAATTTTGACCTCTCTTTCAAGAGCACAAATTTCCTCCATTAAACCAACTTGGGGGTAACAACTCATCCTAACGTCTAGTCTAAACCCCTACAAGAAACTTGGCTAATAATGTTTGCGTGGTAGTGTGATCAAACCCATACCAAATCTTTGTTAAACATTGCTAATTTAAAATGCATTCTCCCACCAATGACACGTGATTTAACATGCAATTAATTCTCCATCCTTTACTTTTCACATTGAAAAGCATATGATCATCATAATAAGTGTCTTTCCCACCACAACAAAAGGTTTTCATATATCATTGAAACGTTGCATTTATCACCATAATAACCAAACCAAAGAGATATATCTTCCAAAATTTGTTAATTGCGGCAATGTGTGAGATTCGAGTCCCTTGCACATGAAATTTAACCAAGCTAAGAACATTATCTTTTTTTTTATGAACAAGGTGTAGGGTTCGTATCTTGTAACAACAATTTCACCTCCAACTCAATGTCCAATATTAGATCCCTATTGAAGTACCTCATTTGGAACAAAATCTTCAATCACTTCACAAATTAATTTTTCCACTTCTAATTGTCTATCATTTTATACATTTAAAGAAATTTAATGCTAATTACTTAAAAAAGATTCCACTCTAATTACTTTTACAAAATTCAATGCTAAGGCGGGGACTAGTCACATTGCAACTTTTGTTTTTAAGGTAAACAACCAAAAAACAATTTGCATATGGACACCTCATAAGAGATGTCTAATAAATTAGTTTCTCACTTGGTGGTGGCCTAAACCCTACCCTTATGGTTGCCTTTTTTTTTATCAGGAGACACTACCAATTGTGGGAGATAAGAGAATGTAACTTGCTACAAAGTATAGCTTGTTGTTTGACCAAACTGTAGTTTAAAACACATGCTTGTAATACCAAATGTAGTTTATACTTTTATTCGAAGCAAGAATATATTGAAATTTTCGATAAATTTTAGATGCGTTATCAATTTGTAGGTTTAACTAATGGTTACTTTTTATTTATAGGTAGTCTTAATAAAATAAATTCAAACCAATTTTGTTGGAGTGCCCAGTAACCTGAAACAAGAGGTTATTCCTTGCAACGAGTAGTAGATGGTTTAAAAGTCAAGGGAGATCAGTGAGTGCTAAGTGTTAGTGCTACAAAGTGAAGAGATTGTTTCAATTGCCAAAATGTTGGTGTTGCAAATAGAAGCATGTTGAGAGGGCTTCTTGAATGTTGGTGTTGCAAATACAAGAATACTAATAGGGCATTTTGGATGTTGGTGTTCCAAAGAAAAGAGTGGTTTGAGTTGAATGTTAAGTTTTGTAAAGATAAGAGTGTTTTGGTTGTTTGCTTTCCTGATTATTGTTCTTATATAGCTTCCTACTCAAATATTAGCTTCACATTTTCACCTATATGTTAAAAGGAATTATATTGAAGGAGCTCGAAGTGAATGTCGTTTCTTATGCAAGATTCGTGTCCAATCAGAAACCACACTTTCAATGGCAAGGTGTAAGGTGCTAACATGGGACAAGGGGTGTCTCTTATAGTGTTTGCCAAGGCATTACTTGTTTAAATGTAATAGTTGTTCTAATTAAGATAAATGCTAGGGTGACATGATGCATTATTGTTGGGTATTTTTGGATGAAAGCCTCTATATTACCAAAAAAAACAAGATAGTATAATTATTCACAAAAAAGAGCAGGCGGTATGGAAACATGCCTCAAGTCCAGAACGACTCGAAGGCACAGGAAACAAAAAACAAAATACGAGCACGCAAGCTAAAACCAACTATAATATCAATACATTATCTTACAGCCTCAAAAGAGCGATGAACGCAGAGGATCACAGTCATCACGCTTGCCCCATCTGTTGTTCAGAAGGTCTTCTCCATCAGGAATGGGCTCCCAGCCAATAATAGCGGCAACGAATCCCTCCCGTGGCTCATCAGTTTGATTCCCCTGCCCCCAAGACGGTGAAATGGCCAAAACCAGTGGAGGGGACTTGCTAGTATCTAGTGGTGACAATGAGTTGTGATGGCGAGGAGGCGGCGAGCCCCACCCTTCTTGTTGAGTCGGAGGGGAGATTGGCAACGAGGAGGCGAGCCCCACTCAGCACAACTACGCGAGTGGCGACGAGAGCAACTTTTTCAACGATTGCAACCCCTACGAGAGGGAGCCCAACTGACAGAGGGAGAGGGCGGACAAACACGAGTAACCATGTAAGGGGCGTTGCCTCAACGTTCTAGAAAATTTTGGAGGTGTGCCACTTCTATTGCCACTTTCTGAGCTTGGACTTGAATCTGCAAGAAAACATTAGACACAATCATCACTTTGCTAAAATCCAAAAGATTACAATCTACACTATATGAGCAAAAAGAGCAACATTTCTAAAGGAAGAGTTCCAACCGAATTGGCTGGAAGAATTCATGAATCCAAGCCAAGATGGTCTGAGCTTTTTAGAAAAACTAGAAAAGGTGCATAATACACCCACAAAAAAGGTAACACAGATCAAGAACACTGAGGTGAATGAGCATGTGCCTTTTAATTCCTATACTTCAAACAGTTTAACTTATTGGCTTTAGAACTAACTTTGCACTTATTTTGGCATTTGTGAGGCTATATAATTGATGGGGCAATGTTTTGAATTGATTTGAAATGACAACGAAAAGCGAAACCATGTTGTCTGTAATGGACCTTAAGAAATATGTAACAACCAATGTAAAATCCACATGAAGAAGCTATGATTCTACCTGTAATTAATTGTTAAGTTACGTGGAAAATCACATTTATAATTTATTTATTGACTAAAAATACGATTTTAATTGTGTCTAAAAAACATTGAAAATCAAAATCTATGTTCATTATGCATATAGCCAAAACAAAACTATATTCATTATTGCTATATTAATTTTTGTTTGGAAGACACGAGAATTTGAAACTTTCACCTTTCAATAATAATTTAAATTGATATTTACGTTGAAGGAATTGCCAAACTTAATCGAAGGTGGTTCATTTTGACAAACACCCAATCAATCCGTATCAATAACATAATATTTTATTTGGGCAGTGTCGGTGTTTGTTACAAGTTTTATCTGGTTTAGGGTTTATCTGCTTTGTGCTGGTCAAATAAAGACAATACATACTGGCAACACGGTTGTGCTCACACACAATAAAATTCAAGCCCATGTATTTCTCTATCTTAGTTCTTAGCGACCTCATGTAGATCCAATATGCTTGAATTTCAAAACATTTTGATTGATATATGGCTATTGATTCTTTTCTTCACGAATTCCATGGCTAGAATTGGCAAAAAATTGGGCTTTAACGTAGAGTAAGTACATATCTTAAATTAAGAAAACAAGGAATCTCTTTCACACCTAGACATTACACTATACACTTTGTTGGTTTTATTAGTTAAAAATCCTCCTTGTAAATCGCAGAGCAATTTGCACTCAACAACGTAAGAAATCATAGTCTTAGAGAGAGATTTGGACCAGATTCGCATGATAACACTAACTGTAAATTGATTAATTTCATCCAGATTCTTCATTCAAATATGTAGGCCGAATAGTACTCCTATAAACAATGAGCTAATGCAATCAACTTTCCTTATTATCTCTAACTAATGTCATTCTACATGTGTGATTATAACCACCACTATTCTCTCACAACAAATCAATACAAAATATATGCTCAATTAGTGTGAGAACTAAATATTATTTCCTAACATTACCCCCCTTCGTGCGAACATGGAGAAAACATCATCACACTTCTTCTGCAACTTGCTTACCTCTGCTCACTCATGATCCTGACACACAACTCGAAATGAAAGTAGAAGAAGGAACACATCAACTTCGTATCAACCATGCACTGTCGGGTTCACATCTGACCGAACTAGTGTGGGAACATGTACAAGAACCATTTGTTTATCAATCATTCACTGTAGGGAACACATCTGACCTACTCAATGTGGGAACTCAAGCAAGAACCATCTGCATAGCCTTCGATGGTTTTACAAAGATTAACCACAAACCTAGGTATGAACATGAATACGTTTGATTGTGCAACCTCTACAAGTATCATGATGTTGCTTTTCTTTTGTGCTTTTATTTTTCCACTATGTATTTACATTAGGGGATTGTAGTAGGAACAGTCACATATACAAGTGAACATGAATGAACCTATGTTGTTATTACAAAACACACTAAAAAAGAAATGTAACTACCACACCACACAACTAAAAAAGAAAATGTCACCATTGCTTCGTGCAGTCCCATCATTGGTGATTGATGAAATGTCAGTAATCGACCTCCAACCTCTTGTGCCTCAATCTTCCAGTACCATGTTGCTAACTCAATAGAATGTGATCATGACGTTCAATGATTTCCGCATTGTTTATTAATCCCCTCCATAATGTGAAATCATTTATTTTCAAGATGTCAATTTCAACCGAAATTAAGTTTGTGAGGCAATTTTTTTTTACAATTTTTTTTACAATAACTCTTTCCGTAGACTTAATAGTACCAACATCACATGATGATTTTTGACTCTAACAACATAATACTTGACTATTGACAAGACTTTTGACAAAAGTGATGATTAACTTTTGATTTTTAGACTTTCGACACAAAATGTCTTTAGTGAATTCTCAACAAAACATTATCACATAAATAAGGTAAAATAACTTAGCAACTATAACCTTTTTAGGACGAAAGACATCCGAGTATCCACTATTTAGACGATAACTTTTTTGTACTAATCTACTAACAGTCTACTAATGACTCTCTATGGAATAAGATCTATAATAAATTATAGACTCGTAACAAATTTGAGCAATCAGCAAAACTATCACCACTAATAAATTAACATAAAAACTATATCTTGGGTCTGCTATAAAATGCACACCGTACCATTCTGTGATGCTCTCATGTGTACTAGTATTCGATGCAACCAGATATTGAAGCACGAATGTCCAGAGTAGGGATATATACACATCTCACTGCCAAAGCCATGTGTATATTCTATATGTATGTATCTTTTTCATCCTTCATTAGTCCTCAAAATCAGTGACCTACATGTTTCTGCTCCATTGATTCTTTCCTAAACTGCTGGTTGAGTAAATCAACAGGGATGGCTTTGAGGCGAGAGTCCAGATTTCATACCACGTAAAAACAAAGAAAGTAAATGGAAGATGCGGTGATATGAAGCCCACAAAAGGGAATTTAAATATGAATAATACACAAAATAGATTGATGCATGAGTTGGTGAAAGACGAGTGCATTTTGTATGTTGCATGCCACATTATTTATTAAAAGTCCAGTCAACATCTATGAACATATAGAAAGTAATGAGGGGCAAATAATTATACGAAATTGAACTTTAGTTTTAAGAAACCATGCCTCCTATTCAAGTTTCTTATTGGTTATATTACATCGAAGGTGTGGTTGGGTTTTAAACGTGGAAGCTTGGAACCTATTGGATTTTCCCCATTTTTTGTTTTGTCCCAATTAAGCGTAAATTGTAGTCATGTGAATAATGCGAGTGAGATCGAAATGATAAAGTGGAGCATAGATAGAAAATATTATTTGGGTAGGAATAATATGAGTTGTGGAATATGTGTGGGACATGTATGTATTTAATTCCCGCATTTTTCTTTCTAATTTTCCATTCATGTCTTCGTCTTATCGAACAAATTAAATGCCATCCAATCAAAAATATTGACATTGTAAAAAATTAAATAAAAAATAACAAAGTACATTTCCCTTGTAGTTTCTAAAGAATTTCAATTTTTTTTAAGGTAGTGTAAGGACTAGTTGTTGGCACCCTAGAATTGATGGACAAGTTAACGATGTTGACTAAGTGACCCCTCCTTATGGCTAAAAAAAGACGTAGTAGAACATTATTCTTAAGCTTGATATTATCTTGTTATTAAGTTGAATCATGTTAATCAATACTTATTTAATCATATATGTGCACCACCCTCGCAAGATTCTCTACTTGTTTTCTCTTGGATATGAAAAATAGGAAAATATTTTGGCTATCGTGAAAAAGGCAATGCCCAACATTAATGCATTTCCTACATTTAGCTTTTTTATCTTTGTCGTCTCATATTCCAGATGTGTGGAAATTGTTTCTTGTTTGGTGCTACGAGGATATCTCATGAACCACTTCATTATTAGCTTTCTAAATTAACGTAAATATTGCATTGTGCAAGTTCAATAATGATCTCTCATCCCCAAAATATTGTGCACTGAATGGACCCACTATATTGTATTATTGCTAATGTTGACCTAAACACCCACAAACATTTGAAGAAAATAAAAATAAATTTTATTTCTTTGGGTATTATTCTTCAATTAAGAACATGACGATCTATGGTGTCCCAACCTTACTCAACAAAGGATTTCACACTAATCAAACATGCTTTGCTCCAATGTACGATGATGGAAAAGTCTAATTGTTCATTGCAACTAGCAATCACACCCAAGTGATGCACTAAAGACATCGATAGGGAGGCGTTGAAGAATTTAAAGTTGAAGGATTGAAGGTGAACCATGGACAAGAGAAGAGTCATGATGAAGAAGGGGGTTGAGGAAGGACAATTTTTTAGGTTGGGGAATCTATTGGAGGGAACATATGTGATTCTCTTTTTACTTCAGACAAGTCACATATGGACCGCATGTCACTTTTTCTCACCATTGCCATATCATCTATTTAATTTAATGTTTTTTTAACATTAAATCCATCTTAATAGCCACCAACTTGAGAATCCATGCTTTTTATTGGATTTATAAATTTTAGGGATTTTGTTGCAATTGAGGAGCACACACTAATACTGAGAGGGGGGTGAATCAATATTATAAAACCTTTTAATTATTTAAAACTTTAATCATCCACAACAATAACAATCACACAAGATAGAACAATATTCAAACACATAATTTTTGTGGAAACCCTTTTAGGGGAAAACCACAAAGAAAAGACTGCTTGGATCTACTATCCAAACCCAACCCAAAAATATCTCAATATGAATTCATAGGCACCAACCTATTGGAGACAACAATCCCCAATGTTAAGCACCAACTCAGCCAATTCGTGAGCACCAACTCACTGGCAGACACCAATCCCTGATTGTGTGAGGCACCAACCTCAACAATACACAGTTCCACCTTTTATAGTTGCTTCTTCAACTTGATGATGGCAATCAATTCATTCTTCCAAACTGGACGTTGTTATGATCTTCTTGTTGATTCGAAAAATCTCATTCTACTTGTTCTTTATTGTTTTGCTTCACTCACACTTATTTACATTGCTCATGCACTCCTACACAACAATATGGCCATGAATGATCTCTTCGTTGTATTACTTCTTCGCATGCTTACTCACTTTTTCATTACAGTCTACTTGATTTTGCTCTTCCATTCGCACTTTCCATTTCCTTTCATAGTTCGCCATACACTCGCTTCTTTCACATCATTTACTCAACAGTTCACTATCTCCATTATGGTACTCTCTTCTTTTCACAACAATTCGCTATCTCCATACTCGCACCACATCATCTACTCAACAGTTTTTTGTTCCTCCTCATTGGCACGCATCCTTTCACACATCATGCTCTTCCTTTCACATTTCGTCCTCCTTCTCTAATTCGCCATTTTCTCCACTTAGGAAAGCTCATCTCACTCTTCCTTCCTCTTTAGGAACTCACTCATCTCTCCATCAAGCGCGCTCCTAATCTCTTCAATTTGAATCTATTTTATATCATATTCTTTTCTTCAAAATATATAGTGACATTTGAGAGTCATCCAAACGAATTCAAATGATAACACGAAAACAAAACATGAGTCAACTAAGATCATTCCTTTGAATGCAAAACAAGATTGATTTCTCTCAAGATCAAACAATTGCGAATTTTTGGTGATTCGCAACTTGTTGTCAATAAAATCTTAGGGTCCTACTAATGCCGTAATGACACGTTGCAACAATACAAGACCCTCGTTGATTCATTACTCACTCAATTTACACATTTCGAAATTAAGGTTGTTCCACGTTCTACCAATCGATTTGTAGACACCATGGCTTCTTTTATATACCTTTAGAAAAAGAAGTTGACATTATCCACGTTCTCATTCATATGCTAGTCGCAACCATCCTTTGATCGTACCTAAACACTTGATATTTTCATATTGAAACTATGTCATTGCCTCTTCGGTATGAAGAACTCATTAAATATTTGAAATTCAATACTCTGGCGCACATGTGAATTAATAAAATGGGATGTCATACTTTTCGTTAATGAGCTACTCATTTTGTCCTTATTGGAGATATTCTCAATAAATTTGTTTATGAAAAGTATATTATTATGATGTTTTTTACCTCAAGAGACTATCAATGTGCACTTATTAAAGCACTCTATGGTACATGTGGGGGTCATTTTAGTGGCATGGCCATTTCTCGACGCATTCTTCACATGGTTTATTATTTTCCTTCCTTACAAACAAGATGCTTGTACATACGTTAGACGTTGTGAGAAGTTTCAAAAAATTGTAAATCTCTCACATCTTCCCACACAAGAGCTATAACCTCTTCAATCCCTTTGGCCTTTCTCTCAATTGGGACTCTGACCTTATGGGAAATTTTCCTCATTATCTTCTGACAGCCATGCATTTATTATTATTGCTACTGAATATTTGATGTAGTGGGTTGAGGATGCACCACTTGCATGTACCACAGGACCCCAAATTGTCAAATTCATTGTCCAGCATATCCTTTGTAATTTCAGCATTCCTGTTAAGATCGTTTTAGACAACGGAAGCTCATTCTAGAATCAGGACATCAAATCATTGTTTGATAAGTACAAAAATCAACATAGTTTTTCCACACCATACTATTTGCAATCTAATGGACAAGTAGAAGCTTCCAATAAAACAATTAAGAAAATTCTTCAAAAAATTGTCAATGCTTCACATAGAGATTGGCATACACAATTGTCGTACTCACTTTGGGCATATTTTACTAGCATTCGCACCACCTATATGATCTATACCTTTTTCACTTGTATATGGGACTAAAGCTATTATGTCGCTTGAACTCGAAATGTTATCCTTGTGCATCACTCCCCCAGAATTTATTACTAGATGATTATTACCATCAGGAACTCCTTACATAACTTGATCTACTTGATGAAATGTGTGTTAATATTCTTGACCATCTCCAAGTCTATTGTATTCGCATAACAAGAGTGTATCACAAAAGGTCCACATTCGCAAGTTTGAGTTAGGTGACCTTGTTCTTAAATAAAATTAATAGAATTCATCCCAAGCACCTAACCAACGAGACAAGCTTTCCCCTAATTGGTTTGGACCCTATATGATCATTCAAAAATATGGGTCTAACACTTACAAGTTGGTTGAAACAGATGGGAACGAAGAACTTGAGACATTAAATATCATGCATTTGCGGTAATTTTACGATTGACAATCACACAAACAATATAATATTTCTGGAAAAAATCCAAAAAAAATTAAAAAGTTTCAAAATCACAAAAATAATATAATATTGTAAAAAGCTAGAAACAATATAAAATGTTCAAGTATACAAAAATGAGTCATGTGGCTATCTATATGCTTTGCTGATTTTATTCGCTCTATGTGTGCATATTCATTCATCCACAATTTCACTTATATATATATATATATATATATATAGGTGTCTCAGTGCTTTTAGGCACGATGCACTCAATTTGGATGCTCTCTACATTAGTTTTCATGTGGTTAACTTTGACCTTTTGAACATATTCTTCATTGCTTGGTGGATTTAAGAAAAAATTCATCTTTTGAGAGATCCACACACTTTATAGGCATAACTTTTTTTTGCAAACACCAAAGGAACTTATTTGTTGTGCGTTAGCCAATGGCATCTCCATATTCATTTCCATCTCCTCCATCGATTTTTGGTTGTTCTAAACCCCTGAGAGAGAGAGAGAGAGAGAGAGAGAGAGAGATGAATATCATTGTCAAAAAGAAAGAAAAAATTGAAAAATCAATAGACCAAAGGACATAAAAAAGAAATGAAAATAAATATCAACAAACTAAAAGCAACATCAACAAATCTCACAAAGGGGTCTTTCCAACATCTCTATCAGGGCTATGGACACGTGGATGATAGTAGAGCAATGTTGCGAATAGAATCAAATGTATCTCCATCGAGGCTACGAACGTCCAACTGGCAGCAGAACAATGCACGACTCAAAATTACCTTCCAATATTCACAATACACACTAGCTATTTTCGTCTACACAACCAAACATTAGCTAGTATGTCCTCATCTATGTCTTCTTGACGGTTTGCCTCAAGCGGTAATCAACTCAATTCGCACACACTAGATACCGATGAAATGAAGGGCTAGTATGTCACCTTGTATTTGTTCGTGTAGCCATGTGGTTAACACTTAACTAAGCTAGGCATGTACTGGAACTTCATTCAGACAAGGTCTGAACGCTCATCTGAAGTCGCGCACAACCACCAGGTCCCTCCTTTGTTCGCTTACAATATGTGGTTAGTGTAAACATAATCATAATAACCATCACAACATGCATTCATGGAGATACAACATAGTAATTTGGAAACACATATAATAAGGAAGTTGTAATCAACCATAGGAAATGATCAATAACACTTGAATTCCAAATACACCATATTTAGACATAGTAATCTTCGCTATTCAAACACAATTATCTGTCATAAACATAATAAATTACATAATAAGTATGTTGTTTACATCAATACACAGTACATCCATGCGTTGGACCATACATGCTCACATAGTACTCATACAGACTCTAACATTGACTTACTACTCAGAATTCCTCTATAAGGCTTTAAGATTGAAAATTTTCACATAAGATAATGGAAAGAGAAGGCAAGGACTTACTCTTCTAAAAAAATCCACTTTGGGTTTCTCCAAGTTAATCTCATGTTGTGTTATGTTTTTAAAGTGTTTTTAGTTCTTGTTTTGTTAAGTGCATGCTTACAACTATCTATATTCATTTCTAGCATTTATATGGATGAAGTGATTGTTTTCTTAAGCAAATCCAAAGTTTACATCGAGTAAATCAATTAAGTTGTTTGTTGGAAAGACAAATATTCATGTTAGTGAAGTAGTTATGGAATATCTCTACTAATTATGGATCATTAAAACCTATAAACATAGAATAATTTCTTAGATTGCAGAACAAACATTAATTAAGAAGAGAATTTTCATTAAGTCAGGGGATGGGGGCTTGAGAGTTTGTAAGACCTCTATGAGAGATTTTTAAAAATTGACTTAAGTATAAAAATATATTTTTCCCCAATGGTAATTGCATATATCTTTTTTTCATTGGTCTCTTTCATAATGATTAGTGGTACACATTGATGCAATGTTATGCCATAGAAAAATTTAATGTGTTATAAGAAAATTTACTTACAAAAATATCCATTATGATTTTAACATATAACTCAACTAAAAATAGAGAGTGGTGATCATTGATATAATATTATAACATAACATAAAAATTTAATGTATTATAGGCCCCTACTTTCATAATAGTCTAATTATCTTATAATCATTTTACCACAACTTACAGATCTCCTTCAGCCATATATGAAGAGGAGAGGTTGTGTTACACAAAATGGTTGTTTCCATTGTAAAGTGTATCAACAACCGCATGGCCCTTGAAGCTTGGACACCTACACTTTGAGCTTTTGAAGAAAATATTGCTTTGTAGAGTGCTTTAGGCTACAATACTTTGCTTAATTGAAGAATATGGAAGATGATTTGTATTACTTCCCATATCAATATATACCAGCTTAATATCTTGATCCTAAACCTTGATGTAGTAAGCTAAGTCTTCAAAATTATAAGAAGTTTACATTAGGATAATAATTCTACTATTATTCAAGAGCATTGTTGGTGAAAACACTAAGATTACATAAATTCTAGTAATATTCACTTCTTTGTATGGCCAAGAAATCCCTTTGAGGTTGTTAGTATTTTAGGGACGACTGACTTGTATTATTTGTTCTAATATTTCAACAACCTATTGTAGCTCCTTCCAATTAAGTAGTTCAATTTAACTATAAAGATCAAAATCCTTAATAGTTTCAATGTTGCTTTGAGACATTTAAAAGGAAATAAACAAACGAATAAATTTTAATCATCCAATTTTTCCAAGTAATGTCTTCCATTCATTAGATGCTCTTAGCCAAAAATAAATAAAATAAACCACAACATCAAAACATTAAAAAGAGACTTTCTTCACTATTTTCAACTTTGAACATATTGCCGTATATAGTAATGAGGTGAAAGCTTCATTGAGCATTTAATAATATTTGTAAACTTTTAGTCACAAAATGGGAATTATGCAAGCACATAATCAATCTCATCCAACATTGATGCCACTTGTCAATTTTTTTTTGCATATTCCATTTTACAAAAAAAAATGAATACTGATGCAAATCATACCATCGGTCTCACCCCCAATGTCAATGTTGCTTTATAAATCAGCATTCCCTAATTACTATTCAAATCCAAATGAGGGTGGGTATACATGGAGCACACCGCATGTATATTTTGCTCTAGAAACATTATCATTCAAGTTTTTCCCATCCAAGTGCATCTCATGCCTCATCATATTTGCTAGTTGCTCCGATTCAATTGTTAGATATAGATTTTACATGAATCAATACAAAAGAACACTTTTTATATGAATAAATATCAAAAAAAATCAGTAAGAAAAGTTTCTTGAAATTCTCGTTGATAGGATAATTTTTTGTCATTTACCTTTTTAGTTAAGTCCCAGAAAGAAAGGTTTTACAATTTCCCTTTTATTGTTGGTGAACCCTTAAAATGAGTGTTTTGCAATTTCAGTTTTTAGTTTGTGAAGCCTTATGGAAAGGAGTGTGTGGTGTAGTTTCCCTTTTTAGTTTACAGAGGGTGGTGGAATGTAGAGTGTTTTACAATTTTCCCTTTTGGTTGATAATGTAATTTCCCCTTTTAGTTGGCATTGCCTTAGAGAAAAGGAGAATGTTTTCCAATTTTCATTGCATTGATACAGCCTCGTGGAGAGTATTTTGAACTTTTCCCTCTACATTGATAAAGCATCATAGAAATGAGAGAGTAGCTAGCAATTTCTCCTTTGCAATAAATTATGGTGGAAAGGAGAGAGTGCTTTACAATTTCCCCTCAACATTTATAAAGCATGGACATGAGTGTTTTACAACATACACTTTGTGTCGAAGCAATTTTCCCTGTACATTGATAAAGCATCATGGAAAAGAGAGTGATTTGCAATTTCCCATGTGTCGATAAACCACCATGGTAAGGAGAGAGTTTACCTCTTCAATGATAAAGTATCGTGAATGGGAGAGTGCTTTGCAATTTCCTCTTTATGTTGAAAACATCTCATTTATGAATGTGTTTTGCAACTACCCATTCTAGTTGAAAAAACCTTGTGACTTCCTCTTTTACTTGAAAAAACCTCATGGAAAGGATTGTTTTACAATTTCCCTTTTCAGTTGAGAAAGCTTAATGGAATAGCATAGAATCGTGGAGGGGAGTGACCACTTTGCAATTTCCCTTACGCATTCGTCGTGGAGATGAGTGGGTTCTTTGCAACTTTCCCTATGCATTTGTCATGGAAATAAGAGTTGATTATCTTGTAATTTCCCCCTTTGCACTTGTCGTGTTGAGGATAGTATTTCACAATTTTCCCTTTACGATCATTCTAGCTAACAAGAGTATTTCACAATTTCCCATTTCAATGGATAAAACCTCGTGGACAAGTGTTTTGCAATTTCCCATTCTTGTTACTAAATTCTTGTGGACAAGTGTTTTACAATTCACCCTTATAGTGAATAAATTATCATGGAGTGTTTTTCAATTTGCCCATTTAGTTGATAAATCCTAATGGAGTGTTTTGCAATTTCCCCTTTTAGTTGATAAATTCTCATTGAGTGTTTTGCAACCCCCTCTTAGTTAACAAATCCTAGTGGAGTGTGTTTTGTAATTTCCCTTTTTACAAATGCTCGTGAAGGTGCTTTTACAATATCCCCCTTTTGGTTCACAAATCTTTGTTAATGAGTGTTTTTACAATTTCTCAATTTAGCTCACAAATCCTTGTAGAGGAGTGTTTTGTGATTTCCCCTTATATATCACAAATCCTCTTTGAAAGTTTTGAAGTGTTTTGCAATTTTCCCCTTACATATCACAAATCATCTTTGAAAGTTTTGAAGTGTTTTGTAATTTTCCCTTTATATATCACAAATCCTTTGAGAGTTTTGAAATTTTCCATTTTAATTTACAAATCCTCATAAGAGAATTTCAAAATTTTCCCTTTTCGGTTCAAGAAATGTTTTATAACTTCCCCTTTTAGTTGACTAATAAAAAACACTCATGGAGAGGCATGTTTTGCAATTTCTCCTTCTAGTTGACTAATCAAATCCTCATTTCATCTTACAATCAACATCGGACCATTTAAAGTCAATGGGGTTTGCGTGGATCGGTGAAGACGAACAGTTGTGTGCGGATCCACCTAGGTTCAAACCCCACTGGGCACGATCCCTTCAGGGTGGTTGCGGGTGTTGCATCGCCGGTGGTTGCGGTTGGTGGTTCCTATTGATAGTGGCGGAAAAAATTGCATCCTCTGTGCAGGCTCAATGGTCGCCGTTTATGATTGTGATGGATTAATTGTAATATCTTGTCTAAGGGTGTTAGTATTATTAAGGGAGGGGACCCAAGAACCCTCCAATTCATAGCTCCAGTCAAAAGCGTTTAACCATCCAAAAAAAAAAACATCATTTTTTTTAAATGCTAAAGGGTTATGATGTATTAGTCTACCTATCTCCAACTCGGATGTTAAATTTTCTAATGTCAACAACAATATTACTAATACTTGGGACATGCATGAACTAATTGAAAGAACCTACAAGATTTAGCACACTAACAATAAAATGTGCAGCTTCTCAATGTATCACTCAACATAGCTCTTCCTCCTACAAATTTTGTTATGACCTAAAAATTTATCCATCTTGTTTTGTGTGGAAATCTCTTAAGGATTTAAATTCAATTTTAGTTGACTAATGGGAAAGAAGCCTGTAAATTTCTCATTTTAATTGTCAAATCAAATCCTTGTTTGATAATTTAGTCGAAAAATTTAGTTGACAATAGAATGAGGTTGTCCCTCTTAGTTGACAAATCGTAGAGGATGAATGTTCTAAAATTTCCCCGTTTGATTGAAACCAAAGGATAACATTTGTTTTATGATATGAGGCAATGCAAAGCACTAGAAAACTATTTAAGTTTAAACAAGAAAAGTTACATGCAATAAACTGTTTTGTTGTGTAAAAGGTTTGAATTGCAGTGGTTTTAAAATAAAAACTTTCATTTATAAAACGAGGACTCTTTTTCACCATGACAACAAAAGGACTTGTATGTGGATTCCAAAGTGCAGGCCCACATTGGATTAGCAATGACATTATCCACACAAAACATTGTGTTCACTGCTTTGTTATCAATACCACACTTATGTTTTCTTAAAGGTAGACATTGTTCATGTTTTTTATACCATGCCCTAGTTACCCAAGTCGCAGGGACAGGGGGGCAGGGAGACATATGAACAAGGTTTTAAGGATGGCAAATAAAAAATTCAAATTTTGGGGATGGCAAAGTGGCAACTATTGAAATAAACATATAAAATATTAATATTTTAGTTTTATTTTAATTTTGTTTGAATCTTTTAAATTTAGAGAATCTGTTTTGTGTACTTTCCATAAATTATAATTCAATGCTTTAGGTAAAAAAAACACCTTTGTAAAATTTATTAGTCAGAATTCTTTTTAACATTCAGGACATCACCAAAATCTAAGGAATACATCCCCACGTAACACTACCACACCATTTCTTACAGTGAATTACATACAGATCCAAAAGATGTAGTACTCATCGATAATGCATTCCAAGATAGAAAAAGTATCCTTCGTGTATCTGTCACTATTTTCATAAATGAATAAACTACAAATTTTGGTTGGCAACTCTGATAGTAAATAAAATGAGTGCAAATTCATTGATCCCATATCAAGCACAGATGAAAACTGTGAGCAGAATAATGCACTGATAACTTCAGCAGACATCAATTAAGATGACATCTCGATTATGAAAGACATCACCAAGATCAAAGGGATAAGTCCATATGTAACACTGTACCACACTGTTTCCTACACAAAATTACATACAAACCCAAAAAAATATAATAGTACTTCTCATCAATAATGCATTCCAAGCTACAGAATTATCCTTTCATGTATCTGTCACTATTTTCATAAACAAATGAAGTGCAAATTTTGGTTGGTAACTATGATTGTAAATAAAATGAGTACAAATTCATCAATCACATATCAAGCACAGATGAAAACCTTGATCAGAATAAAGCACTGATAGCTTGAGCGGACATCAGTTAAGATGACATCTTGATTATAAATGACATGGAGAGAGACTTTTGGATTGGACGAGGAGCAAACTTACAAGGGAAAACGGGATTAACCATAAGCCAACCACATCAATTCTCACAAACAAACTGATACAAAAACTTAAAACCACATAGAGAACGGCAGAGTTAGCCAGACACCAACTCCAAATAGCATTTAATGGAAAATTTATCTCAAAAACACACTGGCACTCCTTCAGTTAAGATCCATCTTGATTATAACTGGAACTACCATCTACCTCCATAAAACAAATATTGGATTATTTCAAACTGTGCGAAAGTGCACTAAATTAATTTGGTCAATAGTCGTTATCTGAAAAACAGGGGGGTTTGAGTGATAATTGAGTTGCCCAAGTAGACTCCTCACAAAAGCATGGCAATCTCTGCATGCCTCCACTCTGTACATTTCTTCTTTTACTAGCTAATTATATTAAAAAGTTTTAGCAAGCATGCCTTAACTGAACTCCCAAGGAGTCTTTCATTCATATTATGATCTTCCCCACACATGTCAAAAAAGCATGGAGCACAAAGCATAACACTGATCGCAAATGCTATAGAAGTTGATACTTAATTTATCTTGCCATCAAAATTCAAGAGATAGATTGGTTTGAATATCACCTTTTAAACTTAAATGACAAGGAGATGGATTTTTTTTTAAAAATCAAAAAACTCAAAATCTTTAAAATTGTGACTGACAATAAGACTAATGCGTCCACAATTACTCCTCCAAGAATCAATGCAAACTAAAAGCTGCTACTTCTCTTCACCGTTTTCCTCCACCACCACCAAGTTTAGGACCTTTAGGCATTGCAGCCTTAGGCATCTTGGTTTGTGCCTTCTGAGTCTTCGAAACAGTTTCTGCCTTTTTTGCTTTCTTCTCATCTTTGCTCTTCTTTATTCTTTCCTTAATTTCTCTGGAAATTTACGTCAAATATGGTGTCAGTAATAAGACTTTAAAGAATATAGAAGTGCTCTATAAGTTCATAAAATCATGATAAAAACTGTTAGAGAAGAGGGCTCACCTCAATGCAGCTTCACGGGCAGCAGCTCTAACTTCTGTCTTCTCAGTTCTCTTCTTCTGAATAACTTCCAAAGAAGCACCAACAATGGACCTGGAATAAGGCTTGGATGTCTTGCGTCTTGTCTTTTTTGCTTGCTCAGCATGAATATCCTGGCAACAACCAGACCAACAACATGAGTGGACTAGAATAACAGATAGTGCATAATTCATTCTGTAAAGGAATAATTAATTCATTACCTTCTTATGTTGTTTCCGATACATTGCAGTCCAAGTTAGTTTAGATGGCTTCAGGCGGTTGTGGAAGTACCTCTTACACTTAGAGTTGACAAACAAGAAAACCTGTACATTTCAAGATCAAACAGAACAGGTCAATGAAATAAGTACAACATATTGTTAGATAAACAGTTCACCAAACACACACAACTCAATGGACTCAGTTCAAAATAGAATTATTCAGTTGAACAATTCAATGAAATAAGTGCAACATAAGGTTAGATAAACAGTTCAACAAACATGTACGACTCGGTTTCAGTTGAAGAGGTAGTATTTAAGATGTCTGTTTTCCAGTGTGTAAAACACAATCTATACAGAATATGATATTTTGCAATCAAGCTATAAAAGCAAGAGAGTTAAACATAAACATACCTGTGAATCTGATCGTACAAACCTGATACCCCTGCCAGGGTATATCTTTGCACCGCTGAAGCGGCAAATTTCTGTCCTGCAAATATTTAAGATAACAATTATTAACAAAAAGCAATTAGGCTAGAACATGACAGGATATAAGAAAATTAAGTACAAAACTGATTGACCATACAAACAGAATGTTAAACAAGAAATATAGAACTAATCAACCAGTAGGATACCGTGCAGTTAATATGCAATTAAATCCTAAATGCATGTTTTAATTGCATAAAACTATGCAGCAAACATTTAAATAAATAGCCACAGACATTCAATAAGTACTGATGGATAATTAACATACAGAGAAAAGAAAATCCAAACCCTACATAGAAAAATGAAAACAGGACATTTAAAAATTGCTTAGGCCAAATACTCAATCGTCAAAATACATTCAGACATGCTTCCAGCTGGATTTGGCCAAGCGGTATTTTATCTTTTAGATTGTTTCCCTTATTAATCTCATGCTTAGTTGTCAAACTATACACGACTTCCCAATATTATCATGACAGGCACAGTCATGACCTATGTTGCCGCATTCGAATTCGTGTTCAAATTCGCCGAGGATATAATTCATTAAAAATTCACTGTTAAAAAAATCGGCAATAAAATTTGTGATTAAATTCGACTAAAAGAAATGTAATTCCAAATTAAATATTCAAAAAAATTATCATATATTAAAATAATTATATTTTAAACCTATAAAATTAATATATATGTTTAATAAACTACAACACATCATTAAATTTATAAGCATATAAAAAATAAAAAACATTAAAATTATTATACCCTAAATTATTTTAAGATTTCCTGAAATTATTAAAAGAATAAGTTCTAAGAAATTAATAATTTATGAATTTTATAAAGTGCAGAAAAAAAAGGTTTTATTAAAGTTATAAATATATAACTTTATATAAAAATAATAATATCAAAACAAACATTAACAAAACAATTAAACCTATCGAATTTTTATACAAACTTCACAGAAAGCTTCATGACTTCGCAGAATAGCTTCACAATTCCGACATCACAAAAAAATTTCCAGACTTCACAGAAAATCTTCCATGTTTCACTCTGTTAATGGCGAATCTCAACGTTTTTTTTTTTTTCCGGCAGCTATAGATTCGGCGATTTCCGGATTTAATGGTCGACATTCGGGGAATGTGGTGACTTAGGTCATGATAATCCAAGGCACAGAAAATGAAACTCATAAAATTACTCTGCTCAGTAACATTTGAACTTTGAGAGTTAAGATCGATCCGCCAAAGTCAGAAAACTTGGTAATACAGAGTTGTGCAGGTGACAGAAGAGATCACCAACAAGTTGGAAACTGGATTGCTGATCAGGGTAAAGCCAAAGTTGATCCAAGGTTCCAGAGCAGGGTCTGTGCAAATCAGAAATATCAAAACTCCATTGCAATTCATCAAACCTCAATGTAAAGATCTACTAGAAGGAGCGGCCTACACTCATTTTATCTGACGGATTTTCATGAAAAGAGGTTGCGCAAAAAACTGTTGACAAAATGCTAGCAAGGTCGCCAGCATAATCTGGCAATAGAGTTTTAAACTTAATTTAATTTGGGGTCTGAGGAAGACATCTTTTTTCAGTATTACAGTCAGGACAACGATAGGGCCTGCTGTTAGATACAAATTGCTTGTCATAAGAAAAAAAAACCTAATAGAGGAAACATAGATTGCAATTGGTTGACAAAATGTCAAACTAAGTTCGCCACAAATCTTAAACACACACTTCGGTCATTTACATACTAGTAAGTGAAGAAGTTGCCTGTCTGATTTTCTTCCTTTGCACTGTACTTTGGAAAAGAGGAATTTTGTTGTCTTTCATGGATCAAAAGTTCTTAAAGATCAGGTAGTGAATGAAGTCTGCACAGTTTTTATTAGTCCACACTTTATAAGAAGATTTGAAGCACCTGACTCAGAGTAATTTCCTCGTTTCAGCTGAGGAGATGAAAGAATAACAAAAGAAAGGTTTGCATGATTCGTCAACACTTCTCAGAGGAGAGCTAAAAAATAGTACATATTGAGGGCTCACTTTTCACATGTGTTCCTCTCGCACTAATTGGTTTAACGAATTGTCCTGAGGGGATCTCATTTTTAGATTCCGGTTTTCGTGGTGCTGGTCTATTACTCACATAAAGGATATGGACTCTCATGGAATGCAAAATTTGCAGGGTAATGAATCTGGCAAAGAAAGATCTTAAATCTGAACAAATTAATACTAACTTGTCAATTTGGGTGGAAGCGGAGAAAGGACAGCATTTTGCTGCTCACTCACACAACAGTAAGAATGTATTTATTATTCTCTCTTTGTATAAAATTTACCATTTTTTCCTTAGAAAAACAAAAAACTTTGAAGTATTACAAAATCCTGGTACACAAACAGATTCACAAGGCCATCCTGAACGTAGAAAAAATCATGACCAGACACTTCTAAACTAGGCAAGAGCTGGACAGTAAAAACGTATCAACCAAAATACAACAAACATATCAACAAAATACAACAAATTTATTTTGTAATTTTGAAATGGGCATCGCGGGTTAACTCACTTGAGCACCCATAGCGCCCTGGCAAAAAACTACCCTCCTCTCCTTCGACTGAATCTGCTTCCTCTCCCTCTGAACCTAAAATTGCAAAACCCTCGGCAATGACGAAACTTTTTTAACAGAATAAATGAAAATGTAAAACTAGGGTTTCGACGAGGTGAAGGATTTCAGTGAAGATCTGACCGTCCATTGACAAGTCAATCTAACGGTGGTCGGGTTGTGATCTGTTTTGGCTTAGGTTAAATGAAGGCGTTGCACCTGACGGGCAAAGTTAACGGTCCTGGCTGGAACTTGATGTTGTATATTGGATTGATGGAATAGACATGTAAATCAAATCCAAGATTTATTTACTAGCAATCACACATAAAGGTGCAATGGGTACGTCGATAGCAGAGTAACGTTGTTGAAGTTTTTGAGGGGAAGGCTACTTTCTTTTAATGTGAATGTAGTATGACGGAATGTTTGTAGTGGAGAGAAGATGTGGAGACAAGAATGTTGTATTTGCAATAGAATGCGTAATAGAAAAGACGTCAACTGAAATGGAAGTAGAAAGGGTTGGGGGGATGGATGGGAGTGGTGGTGGAGTCTTTGTGTTAAAAATTCTTGAGCTAGCTACAGAAGATGTAGATGTTCTTCTTCCTTTCTATGAATTGTAACCTATGGTCTGATGCTCATTTGGAGAGTCTCTGGAAGGTGAAAGGAGGGGGATGTATATATATCCTTGAGGTTGTGAACTTTGAAGATTGTTGTAAAAGTAATACCTTGTCTTTCAGTTCCTCCAATATTTATAGTTGTTTTGTGTAGTGTATGCCCTTATGTTTTATGGATTGTAAGTGCCCAAGCCATTTTAAGTGGAAGTTGTGTTTGGTTCCCCCTTATTATTAGAGGGATAGGAACATGAAAGGGTTGTCTGCAATCCCACACCAGAACCAATATAGTTGTTGAAATGGATAATGATGAAAGAAAGCAAATCTAGAGGTTTTTGTGTCTATGTTTGTAGACAATAGATAGGAATCAACCAATAGCGTCATTGACAAGTCCAACTAAAACCCACAAGTCAACAATAAGCATAACTTTTTTATTCCTACAAAGAAGGATTTTTTGTTGCAATTGGTCATCATTTGGATCACTTGGCGATTTTCTTCGTGCACATACAACATTGCATCTTGCAATTGGGGGCATTTAAAGAATTCAACATTTCATTATTGTGCTTGTCAACTAATTCATTTATTGCAAAACAAATGTGGGGAAATGAAAAAAGGATAAAGTTCAAGCTCAGACAAGAAGGAATTTGTTCGAGAAATGATGGACTCCCAATCCTTGAAATGTGGTTCGGCATTTTGAATGTTTAGCAGCAGCTGGAGAAAGAAGATATGTGTGGGGTTTGATCCTTCTTTAACAGAAGCTTGTTTGCAAAGTGGTGGATTTGTCGAAGGCTCGCCATAAGGCAAATCCATGTGAGCCACTAGACATACACAGGTGATTTAATATAAATTGAATTAAATATAATTTTAGAGTAACTACTATAGTGTATGATGTATGCAAATGATAAAATACAGTAAATGGACAAGCAACAAGCAAGAAATAATATGAAACCCTAAGCAAATGAGAGAGATAGTGACTTAGTTGATTTCTGAGTAATCTGGAAGTGATCTCAGAAGGAAACTACTGAAACAGAATCAGAAGAGTGTCGTCAAAGTCTCACTGGAGGTTCTGGAACCCAAAACTGTGCAGGATAGAAGTGCCCATAGAGAGGACAAGAGCGTCTCGGGAACTAGTGACTGGATCTGGGCACTAGTGTCCACCCAGATGCTTAGGTTCTGATCCTTTTTTGTGTAGGAGGAGCTTCGTTGTTGACCTTTGTTTTATCACTGGATTTGTCTTCAATGTTGCATTGGTTGCACCTATAACCTACAAAGAAAGATACCTAGTTGCACATGCCCACAAACCACATCAAATCTAAAAAAATATATGCATGAATGTGGAGTTGGACTGACCCCGAGTGGTCACCCAAAGATTGACCTTAGTACCAAGTCCTTGCACTACATTTCAAACTCCATGTAGTTTTGTGAAAGTGTGTGTAATGATGCCCTAGGATGCCCTTGTGCAAGTTGCACAATAATAGTGGGCTAGATCTAGAATATAACAAATGTATAAATGTGTGAGATGGAATAGAATAAACTTCCCCTCCTATGATATGTATGCAAAGTGATGCATCCCTTGTCCCTTGAGTGAATGTGCTAGATGGATGCTTTGTAATGCTCTTGTGCCTTTGGATGCAAGATTAGGTGATAATAGATAATGCTAGTGCTTGGCCCCTTATTTGAGAGATATAACTATGTATATATATGATTCCCTTGTTTGAATTTTGTAATTGACAACTGGAAGGCCGACCCAAAAGTGTAAAATATGCCCCAAAAGTAAAAGGAGACCCAAAAGAGTGAGAAAAGGGTAGAGAGGGTCAAGAGTGCCTAGGAGGGATAGGAGTGACTGGGAGCTTAGTGTCCTAACTGGGTGCTAGTGTCCGAGGCCATAAAAGATAAATCGGTCAAATACCGATAGGGTTGTATGGTGTGTAAGGTCAATAAAAGTATAAGAGACAAAGAAAAAGGCCCAAAAGACATTGTCAATTACTAGTTTTCTTGTCTTAGGAATCATGTATATATTAGTATGCTCTAGGACCTAGAAATGTACCCAAGTGCATAGATTTTGTGTCTACATTTGCCCCACTTTATGTTGTTGAGTGAATACTCGATAGCATAAAGTAGATAGAATATGTGTACCTTATGATCCTGTAGAGAAGAGTGTAGTTGATAATGTGCCAAGTGGACAAGTGAAGCATGAAGTGATCGCAATGTGAAGCATGGAGACTAGGAAAGGGAAGTAGACCCTAGGGGTGAAGTGTATGCGTAGTAGTGTGTTGTTGGAGCTTGATGTGAGTTGTTTCTTGTTGCATATTAAGGATGGACCTACAAAAGAAGAGAGAGAAAGTAGTCAAAGTTCCGTATATGAAAAATCATAGTAATGCATGTATAAGTAAGTAAAGAGTGTAAAAGTGTGTAAAAGGAAAGTGTGCACCTGATATGTAAGAGAGTATGAGATAGAAAATTGTCATGTTTTCTTGGAGTTGCTGGATTTGAATGTCGATGGTGAGGTTTTTGGGTGATCTCATGCCAAGAGTCGAGTTTTTTGGGCGATCTCATTTTTTTTGGGAGATCTCACGCCAAGTGAATTTTTTTGGGCGATCTCATGCCAAAGATTGTTTTTGGTGAAGAGTGTTGGGGAGAGAGGTATAATTTTTCTCTCCTTCCATGATGCTTCCTGAATAAGCACCACTATAGATGGTACATCCCTGATTTGTTCCTTTTGTTCTGATTGTTATGATTTGATTGTAACTGAAATGTAACTGATAGACTGAATTTTGTAACTAGAGGTAAGTTCCTGCTATTGGAGAATTGATCTGAAGACTATTGTAAACTATGTTGAACTGAGAAAATGATTTTTTTTCCCCAGAGGACATTGGGGACACAAGTGCCCAAGGGGGACACAAGCACCCACTACTACTGTCTAGGTCTGGGTGCTAGTGTTTGCTCTGTGTTTTGGACCCAAGTCTGATTCTGGGTCAATATGTAACTATGTGCTTGTTGAAATCTATACTTGTGTTGTTTTATTGTAAGCTCTGAGTTGTTGTAGGGGTGATTTGTTCACCCAATAGATGCCCCCTCATTTGGGGTGCATGCAACAATTGTAGGAGAATGCGGTCCAAAGGAGAGGACATGATACTGATATGCATATCTAAAGTGGATACCTACAAGGGGTAGGGGATGTGCATGGTAGAAACCAAGGCACATGCAAACAAGATAGGCTAGTAAACAAGTGTTAATAAAAATGAGCTAGCATGCAATAGAAGACAATGTAACAAGTAAACTAGGAAGACAAGATGGACCGTGAAAAAGGGTTTCATACATGGGACATCACTCACAATGTCACAAGACAATCAAGGGCCAAAGCGGCCATAAGAAAACAATGAAACAAACAAGACATAGGGCATAGCCCGCAAACAATAACAAACAATAACAAGCAAAAAGTGACAAATAACCATGGTTGTATTGATCCTACAAGGAAAATGCTACACATGAAGCACCCATTAGCATGTTAGAAAGATAAGTAGTATGTCAAAGCATGTATATAATCAATGAAAAGTATAATGTAGTGACTAGTAAATAGTAAATATGTAACAATAGAACCTATGTGATGTAGAGTATGAGAGTAGCAAAAGGTAGATGCCCCCAGGAGCCTCAATGGGACTGGTAAAGAGTTGTGTCAAGCATCATGCATCGTGTATGAATCTATGAAATTTCTTGCATTCACCTCAAGATACCAAGTGAATGTGCATGTGTATATAGAAAAAGATAATGACATACTAAGAATCTGGCTAGCATAGTAAGAAAAGTGCAACATGTAAGTAGTATAGGCTAACAAGAGTAAATGCAACCAAGATATGCAAATGTTATGTGAGTGTGATGGTGTGTTACAATGTGTAAGATGTGAAGATGAGGAGGAAGCCATGTTCCCCCCAATAGATGTGTATGAGATGAGGTTCATTTATAAATGCTCCCTCAACAGTCAAGAATGAACCATAGAACAAGAGTGTGTCATCAGGGAAATGAATGTTGTATGTGATGAGAGTAGATGCTAGGAAAATATGTATCATGAAGCACTGAGTGTGAAGTGTAGTATGATATGAGGTTCATTGATGAAGTATTGCCCTCAATAGTCAAGTGTGAACCATAGCACTAGAGTGCATCATCAGGTAATGATGGTACAATGTACCAAAGTGTGAATGTGAAAGATGTGGTTCATTGAGAAAAGTTTGCCCTCAACAGTCAAGTGAATCGTAGCACTAGAGTGTGTCATCAGGTAATGATGGTACAATGTGTGTACTAAAAAGTGTAGGATACTAGAAAGATTAGACATGATAGAGAACATGAAGTGTAGTAGACTAGAGACAATTGATAGTGATGGAAGAGGGGGGAAAGTGTGATGCCCCCAAGTGTGTGAGGGGTGAAGAATCAAGTAAACTCATCAAGGAGATCATCAGTGTTCAGGTTCATAACCGATAGGATTTGGATTGAGACATAGTATGCAATAGTATGAGGTTGATCATAGAGAGAGCCAGTGCAACATAAATTATACATGCCCATAGCATATTCTTCATTAGTAAAAGGAGGTTGTGGAAATCATGTGCGTACTAGTGAGTTAGGTTTTGGGTATAGCCAAGGAATGAATCATTACAAATAGAGACAACGAAAAAGGGCATATGAAAGGTGATATCAGTATGATTGGGATCAAGAGTGCCACCAATATAGTCGAGCCAAGATTTTGCCAAGGGTGAGGGGAGAGGAATGGGGTGTATTGCAAGGAATACTGACCAAGTGGAAGACACAGAGGCCATAAGTAATAGTAATGAGTACATATCCATGGTACAAGTGGGGAGAGTGAGATGGAGGGAGGAGATCATCGAATGTGAATCCTAAGTGGGCTAAACCTTCATGTGTGCAAATAATTTCAGGGAAAGTGGGATCAAATGGAATATGAGGCCAATAAGAGTTCATGTATGAATAAGGTACATGTAAATGGATCGAGTGGCAAGGGTGGATGTGACCAGAAGGAGAAGGCATGAGATCTAGTGCATGTATAGTAGTCCTAGAAAGGGATCATAGTTGTAGTAGAAGGAGGAGATTTTTAAATTGATATTCACCTAGGCCAGTAGCAAAAAAAGTTTCTTGGAAGTAGGATTCATCTATTTCAAGAGGAGTAAAGTTGAGATTGCAAATTTTCATCAGTAAGCTCTACGACATCAACCTCATCATCAAAATCATCAGTGTTGGCATTATCTTGTTGGATAACATTATCAAGGATATTAAGAGGAGTGGAGCTAGATGTAGGGTTGGGAGGAGTGGTGATAGGTGGGGTAGTGGTAGTGCTAGAGGGAGATGAGGTGGGTGATATAAGATCAGTGGTATGCATAGGGATGGAAGGGAGGGGTGTGGAGGTAGAAGAAGTAGTGGGAGCACTAGATTGACCAACATTGTATGTACTAATATTATGGTATGGAATAGGATGTAACGGAGGTATGGACATGGCAGTGACTAGATCTATGTGATAAAACTTGAATGGATCAAGGATCAACAAAATAGTATGCTCATATCCATCATGTAAAAATTTAACACACCGATGAACCGTAGAAGGAACAACATGCATGGCATGAATCCATGGTCTACCAAGTAATAAATTGAACTAAAATGATGTGTTAATGATATAGAAAAAGTGGGAAGGGTTTTAGGTCCAACTTGTAAAGGTAAGGTGATGGTGTCGATGCATGTGTGAGTAGTGGAATCATAACCGTGAACAAGAGTAGAGGATTTAGTGATTAAACTATCAGGAATTTGTAATTGCGTGAGTAGTGAGAGAGAACATAAATTTATAGTGGAACCATTATCAATTAGTACATTCTTGATATAAATGGAACCGATAGTAGCGGTAATAAGAAAAGGTGTAGGAAGATCGCCAACAATAGTAGGTGGGATATCCTCATCACTGAAGGATATGGCATGTGGTATATTTTTGAGAGATTGAATAAGATGGGTAAAGGCAACATGGGAATTATCACTTTCAATATGTATGGAGCATAGGGAAGCCTCTAAGGTATGACGAAAATCTGGTGCACTACATAAAAGATCATAAAGAGATATATTTTGGCCATGTATTCTTGAGTTTCTCAATGATATCATATCCTTTGGAAGTGGTGGTAGGAACTGTAGAGGTAATAGGTGGTGGGATAGAGACAGGTGGAGTTGTAGGTGGCTGGTTGCGGTGAGTGGTGACCACATTAATGGTTGGATCAAGCATTGGAGTAGTGAAACGGGGAGGATGTTGGGTACAGGACTTGCATAAAATCAGTAGTGGTGGCAGCCATGCCAGAAACCTAGGTTGGTACATAGGATGGATAAGAAGATTGGTCCATAAATTCAGAAGAAGGAGATATAATCTGATGCATGTTTAAAAGTAGTTTGGGTTCACCAAATGATTTAATATAAATTGAATTAAATCTAATTTCAGAGTAACTACTATAGTGAATGATATACAAATGATAAAATACAGTAAATGGACAAGCAACAAGCAAGTAATAATATGAAACCCTAAGAAAGAGAGAGAGGGATGACTTAGATGTTTCACACAATATGGAGATGTTCTGGGTAGGAACTACTGAAACAAATAGAAGAGTGTCGTCAAGGCTCACTGGAGGTTTTGAGACCCAAAACTATGTAGGACAGAAAGTGCCCACATGGGAGGAGGGAGCACCTAGTGACTAGTGACTGGATCTAGGTGCTAGTGTCCACCCAGATGCTCAGTTCTGATATTTTTGTGTAGGAGGAGCTTCATTGTTGATCTCCTATTTTTCACTCTAATTTCACTTCAATGTCATCAATTCGCACTTGTAACCTACAAAACAAATATACCTAGTACACATGCCCACAAACCACATCAAATCCTAAAAATAAATATGCAATAATGTGGAGTCGGACTGACCCCAGTGGTCACCTGAAGAGTGAACTTAGTACCGAGTGTTGCACTACATTTCATACTCCATGTAGTTCTGTGTGTATGTGTGTGTAATGATGCCCTAGGATTCCCTTGTGCAAGTTACACAATGATAGCGGGCTAGATCTAGAATATAACAAATGTATAGAATGTGTGAGATGAAATAGAATAAACTTCCCCTCCTATGTTGTGTATGCAGAGTGATGCAACCCTTGTCCCTTGAGTGAATGTGCTAGATGGATGCTTTGTGAATGCTCTTTGTTCCTTTGGATGCAAGCTTAGGTGATAGTAGATAATGTTAGTGCTTGGCCCTTATTTGAGAGCTATAACTATGTATATATATGATTCCCTTGTTTGAATTTTGTAATTGACAAATGGAAGGCCGACCCAAAAGTGTAAAATATGCCCAAAAGTAAAAGAGACCCAAAAGAGTGAGAAAAGGGTAGAGAGGGTCAGGAGCACCCAAGAGGGACAGGAGGGCACCCCTAAATAGGCGCTAGTGTCCGAGGCCATAAAAGATAAATCAGTCAAGTACTGAGTAGGGTTGTAGGGTGTGTAAGGTCAATAAAAGTATAAGAGATAAAAGCAAAAGGCCAAAAGACATTGTCAATTACTAGTTTTCTTTCTTAGGAATCATGTATATATTAGTGCCATTGACAAGAGGTAGCTAACCGAGGTCCCCAATGAGAATGATGGACCTCCCACTAAAAGAGTTTGTTTTGTTGTGTGGAAAAGCTTCTCGCAATCATTGGTCAACAAGGACAAGAAATTTGGGCCCTTTGAATCTCATTTCATGAATGACAACATATTTTATATGTTTGAGACTCTTTTAGAAAGTAGAGAGTGATTGGAAAGTAGAGAGTGATTGTCCCTCAAGTGACTCCATATCCTTGATAGGTATGTAAGCAAGTGTGTCGTATGGAGGTGTAAATGTTGAAGGCAACGACACTAATAGGAGATAAAAGAAATTTAGATCCATAAGCAATTGAAGAAAATGCATATTTGATTGCATTGTTGAGGAAGGATTTTCCTGTTCCAATTGTACCTTGTATGATAAGTTTCAACAGTAGAACTATGTCTATGTTCTGGAAGTGTTAGAGAATAGTGTGGAGTGTCAGTCGTTCTTATGATGAAAAATATGATGATGTTTTGGAAGTGGAAGGTTCAACATGGGGAATGATGGTGGATGTTCATTTGAAATCAATGAAACTTGGATAAATTTCTTGCAAGGTAGAAGGAACAACATTGCATGACTTGTTGTTGTTAGTGTCGAAATCACGATGTCTAAGCATATCAAGTTCATCAAGATGCATAATATTTTTGGGGTGGAGTGGGGATAAGAGATATCATTCATCTAGCTGTATAGATTCAATATCAAGGAAAAGCTCGTTGAAAAAATCTTCAAAATCTAATGAAGGTGTAGAATTTATGCATGAAATGTGCCATAGATGATATAAGAGAAAAAAGGAGTTCCAATTTACAATCATTTATGCAGCGGAAACACCAATATCTACAAGGATATTGTGAAATGATTTGTGCAATACAAGTTCACTACAGAAGAATCCTTCGAAGGAAGGAGAATATCTTAGTGGGATTTGATAGTAACAGAGGTAGATGCACACCACAGCTACCAAACCCCCCTTTTTCCATTTATTATTGGATTTTTATATGTCATAAGACTAGGAGAAAACAACTTCAATAAGTGGGAGGAAATCCATAGAAGAAGGGTAGGCCTTGTAAGCATTAATGAAGCTAGAGGCAGCGAGAGGGCTAGATGCATCTTTGGAGACTCTACATAAGACTTTTTTTCCTACATTCAATGAGACAAAAGGGCAACCACAGATAACCAGTGGTAGTTTTTGTAACATGTGGTAAGCTTCTTGTGCACTGATCTCGTGGTCAACAATTCTCTCGGTCAGGACCTTTTTTAAGGCCATAGAGGAGGGATCATCAAAATGAGTTCTAGTTGAAATCCTTGAGAGCGTCTGATAGTATGTTTTGGAATAATGTTATACCTTGGATGCATACTTGGCAATATATTTGAGAACATGGCTAGATAGGATAGTTGGCAATCAACATTTTCTCACCAAATTGAAAACATGTGGGGGTTATGGATTTCAATCTGTTATCATTGTGCAAGGGAAGATATTTTGATATCCCATTTGTGTCAATGGAGAGTGATGATTGGAGTTGCATTTCCCTACGTGCATTATATCAACATGAAGTGATATGTTTTTCCTCTACAAGCATGTATCTTTTGAACATTTGGCGTGCCTTTGAACATAATTTAGAACCTCTTCATAGTCAATGCGTGGATTAGTAGTACATATTGAAGATGTTTCCAATAGGCTGGGGTCATCAAGGGGACTAATCGAGAGACCATATCATTTGTGTGAAAGCTTGGTTGTGGATTCCATGTAGAAACATATTGGTAAAAGATTTTCTTTGCTTCAAAAAACTACAATTTCATTTGTGCAATCTAAGGATTCAACATCGGGTGTTCCTTTTAGCCATAAAAATACATGAACATGGGTAGAACCTATAGATTGCCATCCATACCTAGAAAAAGGATAGGAAGGCAGAATGAGAGGGAGGAAACATGGGTGTAGATGTCAAAAGATGTGTTAGTGTAAATGCAAACAAGAAACCAAAGTGAGTTGATTCATAACTAACAAATCTAATACAGTACCTCACATAGAGCATGATGGAAAGAGAGGAGAATATAATATACTTGTACTTACCTACAAGTGAAATTCTTCTTCTTTGATTGGTTGGATGTGCTCTTGATGTTGGATGCTTGATTGTTGCTTCAAAATTTTTGTGGATGCACTTGGACAACACCCCCCCTTGATGAATGATGATTTTCTTGATCAATATAATGAGATATTGGATGATTACATTGGATTGAGGATGAATGGTGGATTGATTGAATAAATAAAATAGCAGAGGTTTGTTATGATCTTGCTAACTTGGCTCTCATGGAGGAGAGCTAAATTTATAGCTAAGGAGTAGAGGATTGAATGGCTAAGATGAAGCCATGTTGGATTTGAATCAATGGTGGAGAGTGCATGAGGATGGAGAATTCTCTAGAATTAGAGAATTCTATATTTTGAATTCAAAATTCATGGAGGGAAGAAGCTTCCATTGAATTAAAAATTTAATGGAAGGAGAAGGTTAGAGAGGCTTCTAGATATAGAAGTGATTGAATGGCTAAGATGAAGCCATGTTGGATTTGAATCAATGGTGGAGAGTGCATGAGGATGGATAATTCTCTAGAATTAGAGAATTCTAGATTTTGAATTCAAAATTCACAGAGGGAAGAAGCTTCCATTGAATTAAAAATTCAATGGAAGGAGAAGGATAGAGAGGCTTTTAGATTTAGAAGCCTCTAGATTTAGAGGTGTGAGGATGTGATTAGATTAGGATTAGATTAGGCTGATTAATGATGCTTAGGGATGTGATTTGATGGAAAGGCTAAGTGTAGGGATGTGTAAGTAGGTGGTAGGCGAGATGTAGGAATATTAAATTCCTAGAAAATGTTAATAGGGATTATAATAGGATATAATAATGAAATAAAAAGCATTAAAGATGAAATGAGATAACGATAAAAGGGTAAATGCGATAAAGGTATTTTTAATGGGATAAATGATAAAATGGAATATTGAGATAAATGATGAAATATTAGAATAAAGGGATTAATGATTAAATTAATAATAATTAATTTGGTGACTAATTATTATATGGATTTAGATGATGTTGCGGGACAAATTAATCGTAATTTATCATGTCGACATTTTAGATGTCTACATTTTGCCCCTCTTTAAAGGGTTATTGCATAACAATGACCGTTCAAAGAAAAAGAAGAAATATGATAGTCATATGATGCCCCCTCGAGGGTTTAGGTAGGGAGAAACGAGGCGAGTAAACCACTCGAGAAGAGGAGAGGCCCAAGTTAGTAGATGCGAGATGATTAGAGGGTAGAAGGTTGAAGATTTAGAGGATGAGGATTAGAGGATTATAAGATTCAATTAAGAGATTAGAAAATGAGAAATGATTAGAAAAAGTGGGAGATTCATAGGAGAGGAGAGGGGATTAGAAGAAGTAGAATATTAGCGGAGAGGGATAAGATTTGAGAGATATTAGATGCCCTAGTCAACGATGTATGACAAGGGTGAAGATTTTAGATTTAGATTTGAGAATGCCCCGGTTAAGGGGTTGAGATGTTGAGGTATTTGGATATAGGATGTTGGATTTGAAGATATTAGATATTGAGGATGTTTGAATTATAGGATGCCCCAGTCAATAGTGTATGACAAGTGTGAAGTTTTAGGATTTTAGATTAAAGGATGTTGGATTGGATGTAGTTGGATTTTAAGATGTTAGATGTAGAGGATGTTGGATTTGAAGATTTGAGGATGTTGGATGTGATATGTGATATTTGAGGATTGATTTTATTTGAAGGATTAGATGATAGAGGATGTTTGGATGAGAAAATGAGGATTGGTTTTGGTTTTTTTTTTATGAGGGATGTTTGGATGTACGATGAGATTTGGATGGATAACGATGTTCGAGGATAGGATTGGGATGAAAAGGTGGTGGATAAAGAGGCACAGTGGCACCAAAAATGTAGATGTAAAAAGATGTGCTAGTTCAAATGAAAACAAGAAACCAAAGTGATTCGATTCCTAACTAACAAATATAATACACTACCTTAGATAGATCAGGATGGAAAGAGAGGAGAATATAATATACATGTACTTACCTATAAGTGAAATTCTCCGTATTTGATTGGTTGGATGTGCTCTTGATGTTGGATGTTTGATTGTTGCTTTAGATTTTGGTGTGGATGCACTTGGACAACACCTCCCTCTAATGAATGATGATTTGCTTGATCGAGATGATGAGGAGATTGGATGATTGGATGAATGATGAATTTATTGAGTAAATAAAATAGCAGAGGTTTTTTATGATCTTGCTAACTGGCTCTCATGGAGGAGGAGAGCTAAATTTATAGTTGAGGAGTGGAGGATTAAATGGCTAAGATGAAGCCATGTTGGATTGAATCAATGGTGGAGAGTGCACGAGGATGGATAATTCTCTAGAATTAGAGAATTCTAGATTTTGAATTCAAATTCATGGAGGGAAGAAGCTTCCATTGAATTAAAAATTCAATGGAAGGAGAAGGTTAGAGAGGCTTCTAGATTTAGAGGTGTGAGGAGATGTGATTAGATTAGGATTATATCAGGTTGATTAATGATGATTAGGGATGTGATTTGATATAAGGTAGATGTAGGGATGTGTAGGGTAGGTGGTAGGTGAGATGTAGGAATATTAAATTCCTAAAAATGTGTTAATAGGGATTATAAATAGGATATAATAATGAAATAAAATGGATTAAGGATGAAATGAGATAAATGATAAATGATAAAAGGGTAAATGTGATAAAAGGGATTTTTAATGAGATAAATGATAGAATGGGATATTAGATAAGTGATGAAATATTAGAATAAAGAGATTACTTATGAAATTAATAATAATTAATCTTGGACTAATTATTATATGGATTTAGACGATGTTGCAGGACAAATTAATCGTAATTGATCATGTCGACATTTTAGATGTCTACAATGGGCACAAAAAGTAGTTTATTTGGAGTTTCTCCGCACCAATCGTATTTTGCTCCTAAATGTTTTTAAAACCTATTCATGGAAGATGTGAATCGGTGGTGCAAGTAGATGAAATGCGACGAGGATTACAGATAACGTTGAGGATTATCCAATTGTTAGCTTCTCGTGCATCAAGGGGAACACTTGGGATGAGTTTGTGCAAGTCAGGTTATTTTCTATCAACACAAAACATGAAAGAATAAGTGGGAGGGTCAATTTCCATGACCATTTTCGTCAAAATAGTGTGGTTATTCACCTAGAAGGATCTAGTTCGTCACAAATTTGAACTAAATATCATTAAATTATTAGAAGCCATCATAGAAAGTCATGCCAAACTTTTAAGATCCTTATTGTTTTGGACAGAGCATAACTCCCATGGTTTTTGGCTTCATGAAAACAACAATTGTTTGTTTGGTTATGTTTTTGTCATCATGAGGTTTTGTAAAAAATATCTGATGTTTGGATGGTGTCCAAAGTGGCCATTTGTCGTACTGTACCAGTGAAGAGAAAATTTCACTTTGTTTAAAAAATTTTTTTCGATTTGGTTTATTTGAACATTGTGTGGCCATTGGAAGCAATTGAGGAAACACTATAGTAAACATTTTTTTTGTGTTTGTATTCATTTATGGCTAACAAACTAACTTTTGGCCAGGAGTATGCAATGGTGGACTTCATAGGGGTTACATTGAAAACTGAATTTGAAGGAGTGAAACATTTCATATGGAGGGACTAATTACAAGTGTTTAGGGAACCTCCCAAACCAAAAACTTAAATGTATCACTATCGATTGAAAATCTGTTACCACAAGTAAGTAGGAGGGGACTAACTAAAATGGGGGATTTATTCTATTAATAATAATAAAAACAACAGAAATGACAGATAAATACATAAGAAATGACCCAAGCAATCTAAGCCTAATCAAAATATATGAAACCCCAAGTGCAATAAATTTAATAGAGCTTAAGTTGATTACGATGATTATTTGAAGTTGTTTGCATGAAGACTAATAACAACGGTAGGGTACTAAACACACCAACCTGGAATAGTAGCTGCGGAGGTGCCTAGAGACAGGACTGGGGTGCCTGGGGCGCTCTACGTATAATCTGGCACATTGGTCTGTGACAAAATCCATGGAACCTTCCCATCGGAAGGTGGTTGATAATGATGGCTTGCCTTCGTTTCCCCTATAATTTGGTGTCACTGGACTGGGTTGGATGTTGTATTTGTAAATCAAAAATGAAAGCGAACCTCAGAACCCCAAGAAAGAATCACCCTTAAATAAATAGCATATGAAGGGTCATATCTCAATGAAACACGAATGTGACTTACTCCTGAGTGTCATCACAGCTCAAACCTAAGTAGTTTTCGTTAGCAATGTGTTTATTATGCCCTAGGTGCTCTTGTGTACTCGCACTTTGTGAAATACGGCAATAACTTGTGTAGAACTGTAATAAATGGTCAATGATGCGGGCCCTAGATTTACCATGAAAACATCTCAGGCGCACTGGCCATTTCACGCAGCTGTCGACTGAGCGCTCACCAAAGCGCACAAAAGTACTCAAGCCCTCTTTGGGTTGATTGTTGTTGATGTTAGAATGATAAGACTTAATGGCATTCAATCCTATTAT